>JAZFAV010000015.1:21257500-21857500 GCA_037954035.1 Rosalia funebris | reverse complement strand
TTTACTTAAAAAAGTTACCCACAGTTTTCTGATCACAAAAATATATAATTGTTGTATCTTGGTAAGTATAGTTCTTGAGATATTCATACAAATATACAGTCACATCACAGGAATAAGTTTGGCATAAGACCATAAATCAGGAGAGCTATGTGTTTTTTAGATATATATAGATTAAGATATATTTAGATATAGATATATATTTTAGATTCGATTGAAATTAAGAGAAATAAAGGGGGGTTAATTTTAGGTCACTAACCCGGTACTTAGGTCATTGCGGCGCTTAGCGTAAACAACTATTTTACGTATGTGCAATGATCACTAAGCAGTTGTATCATGATCAATGATCATCCATATACTTCCAACAGATTTTTCAGTAAATAGTGTACAGCTGGATTATACGTAGAGATGTTTTATTTATCGAAAGTAATGTTTCTACATGTACAGAGGTCTATAGGAATAAAATATTGGCACCAGCGGTACTCCGTAATTTATTCTAAATTCATTTAATTATATTGTTTAAAATAATATATTTTTATCATATAATGACATTCATAACAGCTAGACTATATTTTATTGTTTCTAATATAGTAATCGCGCTAATCAATTTACTTAATTGTTCGATATCGTTCCATTATCATTAGTAAATGTCTTTAAAATAACGTTAACTTGTTGCGACGACTTCAAAATCTCTGAAATATAAAGTTCCTTTGTTATTTATTCAAAATGGTTTCTGTTTGGAAATTTGTAATTGTCAATTTTATCCAATTATATCCATGTGTGTGTGTTACCTTCATTTAATCAATTTGGATTAGAATATATCGTCGAAGAAGAATGTAATGAAACACTTTCAATATGACTCCCTTCAATACAAGCAATAATTAAATAATTTTGTTTGGTTATTAAAATTAAGTTATGCTCTTGGTTTCAAAATGATCGTACCTTCTATTGACTAAAGCTAACTCTACGACCATTTTATCATTGCCCCTATTTCATAAGAGCGTATGAAAAGTATTACATTACATTGTTACGTCAGTAGTAGTAGATTACTGCAAAAGTAAATAAAACAAAACGTATGAATTGCATTACATTATTCCATTTGTCTGCTTGACAGAAAATTACGAGTAATAGATATTGCTTCTTAATATATTAAAATTATTTAGTTTTAATTAATTCGACTTATTATGTTCTTCTTAACCTCTTAATAAACTAAATTTTTTTTAAGCTTAGAACTTTCTTTAGAAAATATTTTGGACAAAAAACTCATTTTTTGCAGTAATTTTGTTTGGTTAAATTTTAATATTACTGATCTATAATTAACTGGATGTATGTTTTACATAGAATGATAGCCATTTATGTAATAACATGAGAACTATGTGAAACACTGGGATAGATTTTTATCTAAATATTTTTTATCTAAAAGATACGTCTTCGAAATGAATTTTTAATATACAAGATGATCCATGCGAGAAAAGTAGATGAGAGATGCTGTTTTTAATTCACACTCTACATATTTTATATTGTTCTCCTTGATGGACTTATATTAATGACCTATAAAACTGTCATACGTTATTCTTAATAGTTTCACCTAAAAATCCTAGGGAGAAAATCTGGTAATATAGGTAGATACCCAATAATGCCACTCCTTCATCCACTGTATTAGCAGAAATTTGTACCCTCTTGCAATTATAGCATAATCCAGTGTTACCATGTCTTGTTGAAACTAAACAGTCTTATTCAGTAGGGTCGGATATAGTGTGTTTAGATATAAATTTTCCAGAAGAGGAATAACTTCATCTCTGACAAGATTGTATATCTATCAGATGTTAAATTCAATTCAATAAAAATTGGCCCAATAATGTGGTTGCCTATGATACCTTCCCAAACGTTAATCTTTTGAAAATGTTACTGGTACCAGTTCCAGTAAGTTCTGTTAGTATACTTCCCTACACAGCGTGAAATGTCATTCACCTGAAACAGGAATGGGTGTATATATGTCTCTTTTGTTAATTATTTCTTTACATAAAGCAACCGTGCGATCTGAATTATCTTCTGTTCTTCGACAAATATCATTTTATAAAGATGAAGTTTTTCCTAAATTCTGAATGGATTATAGACAAGAGTTCCTTGTGAGATATTAGGCAAATTAGTATACTTCTGATGCTAAACACGTTAATAACTTCCATTTTCCATTTTACTAAAGTATCACTATCTTTGTAGAAATACATACATTTCTACAATACATATATTTCTGAATTTCGTTCATATTTCATTGTGGCAATTTTTATTTCGGGGTTTTAAAACATTTTTTTTAAAACATCGATAGTAGATAAACATCTTGGATAAATCTTCGCATTATCTACTGTTATGTTTTCATATAAATTTAACTCCTTATTTATTAATTATACCGCCATACGTGTTCTAGGTTGTTCAAATTAACTCACCAAGGACGATAAATAACATAAAAATATGTACAAAATATTTTGTTGAAAAGGCATTTACATGAATGACCGTGTATATCTAAAATTTCATTTAGAAGAGAAAATATATCGTTTACATCGTTTCTCATAAATTTCACAAATATCGCCAATAATAATAATTCGGTCATTCTATAGAACACCCCCTTCTGCCCTATCGAAAAACTAAACTTACACATTCTACATTCCATCACGAGTACAACGCACCTTATCATATCTTGCGCAAATGGCGTTAAGAATTTTTTATAAATAAATTAAAATTGGAACATTTATCCATGCGCACAGCTGATTTACTGTTTACTTAATCGTTTCTGTAGTTCACCAACGTTCCCATGTTGCCACATCAACTTTTGTACAACTATCATAATATACAATATAGGCTACAAATTACTTGCTTACCTAAAGCGCAGACATCACTGTCTAATGCTATTACTACTTATATACCAAATATATCCCTTGCCCTTCAAAAACAGACACCAAAATTTAACAAAAAAAAAAAAGCAAGATATTTAATTTTGCGGTCTATGTGCACACAATGTCACATCCTTTCACCGCACATAAAAATATTGCTTCAATCCTTAACAACTACCCCTATATTTTGAATATTTTCTTAAATTTACATTTTTTTATGTACCTTTGCAAAATTAACATTCCTCAATACACCTGTTTACCCCACCCAGCACCCCTATTCGCTCCTACCTCCCGTTAGCTAGATGGGTTATTAATTTGCGCAAAGTTTCGTTTGTGAAAAACTGTTCCTATAGCAACCTAGAACACGTCCATGAAACAAAAAACGCGAAAATCCAGAAGGGGGTGTTCTATAGAATTACCAATAATTGTATTCCATAGGTGATTTCAAGTCTTTGTTACTAAAGTTAAATAACAATGTCGCAAAAATATGTACAATACAACACGATGAGTAATACCATATATTCGTAACACTCTTTTATTTCCGTTGATAAGGCCAGTTGACTATACTGATATGACATATATACATACGTATTACAGTTAATCCAGTAATTCCACCCGTATAACTTCTTCATAACAATTATTGGCAAACCTGATTGTTACGTACAGCCTTGAAGCTTCTTACCACAAGATCCATGATCGAACATTTTTTTCTTTCAGTTGACGGTATACTGAAGACGGAATATCGCGTGAGGCAGCTCGGTGTTCTAGAAACGATCGTGAAAAAGTGGATTTGATGCAGAGATAATATGGAAACTACAACATTAACTGGAAGTCCTGTCTTACAATACTTAGCTGCCGTCTCAGGTAAGTCAATTTTTTTATAACGAATGTTTTTTTATAACTTATAATCTAAATAAGAAAATAGTACATATATCTGCGTGAATTTAAAATCTAACTAAAGCACGTGAGGTTCGAGCGGCTTTTATAGTTTATAAGATAAAGCACGTGTTACGTGATAATTAAATAATTACATTACATAAATAGTATATCTTTCTTGCTTATAAAACATGTCACAAACTTATAACCTACGCTGCATGAATACTTAGCAATCAGCAAATAGTTTATAATATCGGGACAATTTTAGAAAGAATATAGGGTTTGCTTTCTTGTTAGTGAATATAATATTGTTATCTTAACGAATTGTAAAAAACAATATAAAATTTTCCAAAAAGTCCATAAACTGTTTGTATTTAATAACAACATGAAAGTCAAAATTTAATTCGCGAAGCAGCTTTATTTCTATAGATGCGCGTGTTGATAACTTGCGTATATCCTGGAGATAGTTTTCTGTCATCTAAAGATGACTCTTAAAAATATCCGTTGTAAACAGGAACAATAATATTTGTCGATAATTTATGATAGATAATAGCAGAATTGACAGTTATAAATAGAAATAATAAATCATTGAATTACAAACGCAGATTTTTTATCGTTTCTTTACAATCAAACCGTTCCCCCAATACAAGTCATTATAAATAATAGCAAGCATACAAACAAACTGATGTAAGCATTCGCGAAGGAAACAAATTCAATAAAACGGTTAATAAATTTTATTTGCAAAAATAAGGAATCTATCGATCTCTAATTTTCAATCGACACGACAGTTTTGTTTATTCATATAACAATTATTTGTATTTTCCGGACTTGGACGTATATTTCTAAACGAGTGTAAATAGATGATAAGAGAATGTATTCAGTAAACTCCTACAAATATTTATTTATGAATAATTTCTAGATTAGCAATCGACACATTTTAACTATAGGAACTTTCAATAGAGACGCGCGAAATTTGTTAGGTTATAGCGGCCATATTGTTCAAGCAACATTGTTAAACTTATTGTGAATTAATCAGTAGTGTATGGCAAATCACCGTGGAAGGTTATAGCGTTCAACAACGTGTGCACCATCAAATTTTATTTTCAAAATCAGTATTCCGTTCAGGAAACGCTCCAAGCACTACATGATTTTTATCCTCACTACAACCGTCCCGCCGCACGCCGAGTCGATTATTCGATGTTCGGTGGCCAAATTGGAGTCAACTGGTTTGGTGAATAATCAGTCAACACCTGTACGTTACCAAGACGCAAGCTCTGCTGAAGACATCGCTGCTGTGCGTTAGAGTGTACGGGAAAATCCGAGGCAGTCAATTTCTCGTAATTCATAAGAACTTCTGCGACTTCAACTTGGCGAATTTTGCATCAGGACTTGGGTCTGCACTCGTATAAAATCCAACTGACTCAGAAACTTAAGGTAAACGACCATAGACAACGCCGTGTGTTCGCTGACTGGGCTCTGGAGCAGTTAGAAGGTGACCCAAATTTCGCTAAAAAAAATCATCTTTAGCAACCAGGGCCATTTTTGGATGAATAGATATGTGAACAAGCAAAATTGTTGGATTTGGGACGATACCAATCCACACGAGATACATCAATACTGAATGCATACCGAGAAATTCACTGTTTAGTGCAGATTTTGATCTGGCAGAATCATCGGTCCGTACTTCTTCCAAAACGAAACTGGCATTGACATAACCGCCAACGGCGAGCGCTACAAACTGATAATAAGGAACTTCTTGTAGTCTAAACTGGATAATATGGATCCCGACGACATGTGGTTCCAACTGGCCGCCGCTACGTGCCACACAGCGCATGCCACGATAGACATTCTGCACGGGCGATCTGAGGGCATGGTTATTTCGCGCAGCGGTGACGTAAATTGGCTACCGAGATCGTGCGATTTAACGCATTTAGACTTTTTCCTTTGGAGCTATCTTAAATCACATGTCTATGCGAATAAACCGCAAACAATTGATACCCTCAATGACAACATAACGAACGCCATCGAAAAAATTCGCCTAGATTTATGAGACGGAATTGGACCACCCGAATACGTGCCACCAAGCAAAGTCGTGGCAGACATTTGAACGATTTTTCCATACTTAATGCCATAAAATATTCTTTCAAATAAAAAAAATTAAGTAGGTATCTCACACACAACTTGTCTTATCTACATTTAAAAATCAAACGTCCTGATTGAAGGGCCCTTTACTATTCTATATTTTTATATATACACTAAATTATGTATAATAATAACAACCCTTAACTATTCTTGGTTATTTGGTCTATTTCGATACACCATTGATTTTAAATAAATCCGTAAAATAACATCTGAGAGATTGTCAATCGACTTAAGGCGATACAATAAAATATTTAGGCATAAAGAATAAATGTCATTATAGAAACAGATTAAGAAAACGCCAATAGGTAAGAAAACGTGCATATTCTTAATTGCTATATGCAATAGGATACACAATTTAAATAAAATCAACCCAGAATGCAAAAGAAATCACATTAATAAACATGTAGATCTATTCGGCAAAAAGTACTTAAAAATATACCTCATATTTATTTCATATTTTGTGGGATTTCCGTCAGCTTTTATAACGATCTGTAGTCGTATTGTTAAGCAATATGCTAACTTTCCAGTCACGGAAGAATAAAATTGAGCTCACTCTTAAATTGCAGAGATTATTTCGTTTTTATTGGAAACTGGACAACGTTACAGCTTGAATTTTAACTCAACCCATAAATGCTCAATCGGGTTGATGTCACGTGACTGTGGGGGTGTTATTGTAAAGTAAACATTGTGACGATACATTTACGAAATATTTTTGACGTACATTTGATATCGTTATCTTATTGGCAACAAAAATACTGGCTACTATATTTGGACAACACATTCATCATCTGATCGCTTTGAGAATCCTTTAATTATTTTCTTCGATCGTAACAACAATCAGCATTCGAATAGGAAGTTCATTATAGAGCATTGAAGGCCTCTGCCATTTCTAGACGTATTATAGCTTGTAGACATAATATTTCTCATCATCCTCTAATACAGAAAAGATTGTTAGATCGAGAGTGTGTTATTCCACCTAACCAACACAATAATGCTACTCAAATAAACCTGAAAAATCGATAAGAATCACAAAAAATTAAAGAATATGTAAGCAATATTTTGGTGAGTCAAATCTATTGGCATCTAAACGTGCGGATGTTTGGTCTACAACGATTCCGAGCGCTGAATCGGAGTTGTTGCGGGAAGCGCAGTTAGTCTTTGATATACAGTTGCACTAGTTAGAAGCCGAATAAAGTTATGTTATACTGAATTCCAATTTTCACTGAATTATCCAAAAATTAGTCTTACAAATATGTACATGAATGGAAATACAGGTATGTTAGCAACGAACGAGTTATACATATCTACATTATATTGTCCAAATAATAGACATATTAAAGCAATTTTAATATAAGAAATGTTATACGTTTCCGAACGGTTATACATAATATACAGAAGATACAACAGGTACTGCTTTATAACAAGGAACCTGTTTCAAAATTATTATCGAAATTTGTATACGAATTTCGGTGTTCCTGTCTAGAAAGAACTAGACAGGCAGAATTAAGAAACATTAATTGCAAGATTACAGAATATCAGGGGCGTAGCGTACACGGATGCGAGTGATGCGTCGCATCCCTTAAAAAATTGGCAAAATAATGTTATTTAAAGGTTCAATCGATTTATTCAATTATTAAATTTTCTTAATTATTTTAAACCGACCGCAAACATACATTATTTACTTTAAACGCTACTATCAACTTTTTTATTTCAAATCGGCCGTGAAGGCGCCCGAAATTATTGGATTCCCACGTTACTTGCTGCAGTGCTGAAATGCGATGATCCACGTTACATCCAAGCTACACGTTTGATGGGCGAAAAGGTCAGTGATCTTACGTAGTCAACAGTGGAATCTCGAGTGGGTGTTGTCGTTATTTCCGGTTATCATCAGTTATGCGATTATGTGAACGCATCTTGGCGACTGTCGCCGTAACATAAGGAAGATTTGGAAGCGCTACTTCAGGTAATTGTGGAAAATGAAAATGAGGAATGGGATCGAGAAACCGTTATTTGTGCTAGAGGCCTTTTAACTTTCTTGCGCGACTTTGATTTTAATTTTTTCTTAGCAGTGCTTTCTGCAATATTCCCACATTCCGAAGGTCTGTTTAAAATTCTACAGACAAAAATATCAGATATTAGTTACTGCAATAAAAAGATCGCCGATTTCAAATCACATATTCAAAAAATGAGAAATGAGTTTAGTAACATTTGGGACCGTATGGACAGATTTGTGTTAGAAAATCAACCACCAAGTAAAAGAATGTGTTTGGATTTAATTCCTGAAAAAGATAGGAAAAGCACCTACGCACGATTGTTTTATGAAATTTTGGACATTATTACTTGAACATTAGTGAACGGTTTAGTGAAATTTCTGAAACTTTTTTCTTCTTTAGTAGATACATATGGAACATTCTTTGACGCAAATCGTTTAAAAAGTGAACTTTCAATGATTTATAGTGATCCCGATATGAAAAAGAACACTGTGTTTGAGCTTCACCAATATATTATGTCCCTTCAATTATCTTCTGTTTCCCCGGAGTCATCAAAATTGTGTCGCTTCATTTTGACTATTCTTGCCACAAACAGTTCCGCGGAAAGATCATTTTCATATTTAAAGAGAATAAAGACTTATCTGCGAAATTCTCAAAAGCAAGAGAGACTGTCAGCTTTAGCATTAATAAATATTGAAAGTGCTTTGTTAGAAGATATGAGATCGTCTCCAACATTTGAAGAAACAGTGATAGACGTTTTCGCTGGACAAACAAAAACCGAAGAATTGATCTTTTTAAAAATTAGGATATATACCTCGGCATAATCATTTTAGATTAGTGTCTTTTTTTATTGTAAAATACAGTAGTATCCAAAACATTAACCAATTAAATGGATAAAAGTCGGAAAAGAAAGCAACGAGACGAAAATTCGGCTTTTCATCATGCTCTAACAAAATTAACAATGTCAATAACAAAATTGAAGTAAGCTTACCTCAAATTGCTTTAGACATACATAGCACAATCTTTGGACATACATAATTGAGCATGATAATCGTTCAATTAAGTTGAATAAATTTATAAATAAATATTATTAGTTTTCATTTATTTCTATTAAAATAATTGACAGTTATAACTGTTGGACTCAAATTACTGGAAAGAATTTTTTCTAAACTATTCTACTTTATGTTTACTCTTCATGTAACAGTTACTTAAAACATATAGCGTAGTGTAATGTAATGGCTAGTGGCTAAACAAAATTGCGCGAGATCTTTTATTTTACGTAAGAATCTTTCATGAATCATATACTAACACTTTGAGTCTTTATATCATATCAGATAATAAATAATAATTCTTTTATCAAACTTTAAATTAAAATAATTAGAGGCAAGAAAAGTCAACAGCCCTGCATTATGTACCCTTATACATATAATCAAATATCACATTAAACATAAAACATTGACTTAATTAAATGTCAAAATTTCATAGTTTATTAATTTCTCAGCCGTTAATATCTAACATCAATAAACTACCTACCCGCATGTTTACAGTAAAACCAATATATATATGCTATGTCTATTGGCATAAATGCGTGAATTTGTACGACTAATAAGAATTTATGAGAATGGACAATATCCTGGATAAATAATACAATGCGATATAGAAAACTAACTACATTAGATCTGAAAAACTGGTGGGATATTCTACCTCCTCTACACTACCATGAGAATTAGTGTGTGATAATCCGAAAATATATATTTTCGAAAATGAAACAATTGATACACATCAGGAGACTTGACATGTCTAACATTGATTGAATATACATATTTACATTTGTCAGAAACATCATGTAAAAGTCGTAAAATAAGGTACATATTATATAAGGACACACCAGTTTGATGTAAAATAAAAACTAACTCCCTCTCATTGGTGGAAGTCAGGTGGGACTTTTTTTTAACATAATATTGTAAAATATTTAACGTTTATACTAATCTGTTTACTCCATTATCGTGAAACGCAAGTAGTACATACATATTTAACTAAATCTTACAGCAACATTGTTAAAATTTAGTCGTAATATATGTTTAGGGCATCTATTATCTATTAATTTTAATAAACGCCACCATGAATCGTAGTGTTTTCTGCCTGGAATAGATAAATCATTAGTTGATGATTCAAAAATTATAGACAGGTACCTTACATTAGGTTTTAAAACCTGCCACTAATACCAATGCTAAACATTTTTCTTATAAGGAATTTAGTTTTTAATTGTTTACTAGTTAGGTATAACATGAATATGTTATTATTAATTAACAAGTTGATTTTAAATAAAAAAAAAACTGAATATATAACAAAATAGGTTATATTACATTGTAATTTCGTTGTCGTGAAAACCAAATGTTAGATTTGTACTTATTCAATGGAAATCTCTGCAATTTTAAATTCATATTCAACATATTTTTTAATCACTTAGGTAATTATTTTTAATAAATTTCCAACACTTTTAACGTTTATTTCTCGGGACATAAATAGAGAGGTAATAGCATTCAGACATGAGTTGGTAAGTCAGAAATTTCAACCAACTTTATGGACTCAAAGCTTTAACAACTGTTAATGTAAAGGCTACATGTATGAGTATTGTATACGAATACTACCTACGAATAATTACATACCACGGATTATTATTTTCTCCAAGTGGAGCAAACTTGCACTTATAGTATATTCATAATACTTTTATACCTAATGCATATTAAAGTTTACTGTTATAGTGGTATACAATGTTATAATGGTATAACATTTTACACCATTTTAACTTATTTAAAAGTCAGACAGCTTTACCGCGACAGATTTTCAACAGTACTCATATTAATGTCAATGTCCTTTGCTATAAAAAATATAATCTATGGCAATTGTACAGTTTTTCACAAACATACATATAGGTTTTCTTTAAAATTATCTTTCACATAATACATAATAAACTGCCTTTGTAGTTAAAGAAAATATTTAAACAAAGTTAACTGTTATTATACGTGGCACACTAAGGAATAGACACTTTGTTCTACGTTTCAACTTTGTTGTCTTCTATTAATCAAATATTTACGATTCAGTCATCGAATAACAGTAATAAAAAAGCATGTTTTTAGTTTCAAGCGTTTATTTATAACAAAAAATATAAGTACCGTGTATGTAACGCACATTCGAATGAAAAGATATACTACATATATGAAAATACCATATCAAATCTTCTGGATCCTCTTGTTTACTATTTTATTTAAATTTCTATTTAGTTTTTTTGGTTATGGAAGGTTTGAAAAAGGAAATATTTGAAACTAATTTTTTTTTATTGTAGAATGTCTAAAATATTAATTAATCTATTTAAAGCACGTATGAAAATTTAAACAAACCGAACTTTGTTAAATGATTTTCCCACCATTGTATGTTCTACGAATTTCATGTATACAGTAAATTTAAGTTATTCCACTTACAAATGACAAAATTACGCCTTCTTAAGTTCTCAATAATATCGAAAGTATAAGTCTAAGTAAGTATAAGTAAGAAAGTAATTTAATAAATTCGGCTATCGAGTTGATAATCTCATTGCATATTTACAGTTGAACCTACGCTAACTGCTATTATACCGAGTGAGTCATAACGAGTTGTATAAACTCAGACTACAAATAATCTCTTTTAAACTTTCTTTGATAAAATTTTTAAACCTTAATAAACTTTTCCTTCTTGATATACAGGGTGATTTCTTCATTTCAGCTAAAATTTCAATGTGCACATTTTGTAAATATTTGGCAGAGATTTCATCAAATTTGGTGCAGTATACCTAATATTAGACCGTTACCGAGTCCATATAAAAAATTTTAAAATCTAGGACCAGATCAAATACCGTGTTTTTCTTTATCATTGAGATCGGAATTCAAAAGTAAAATGGCAATCTGTAAATGTACGCAAATGTGTGTAAATAATATTTTGATTGCACTTTTGTATAAATGTAGTAAATAATTCAAAATCAAAATTCTCATAATACTTTTTAATGTTTCTTTACAATGTCTACAGCAAATTAAACTAAAGGATAACAGATTTCACGTGTAGGTTAACTTTACTTTTCATTTTTTAATTTGCATTTTTGAGGATAATGCAATTTCTAAATTTCATTTCTTGGGTTAAATGGATGAAAAATGTAATTGGAATGGATAGTGAAATATAAATCATATTAGAGTATCATCTCTCTTGAATTTATTATAGAATTATTAACTACCCACTAGCGTGATTCTCACTGAGAACGTTCTAGAAGGTTCCGCTAAGATTTTTTATTATTTTTGAATTGTGAATGTGATTGGATTACGTGGGGAGTCCTGTTGTGTAGCCAGCTGGAACACCAGATGATAATCCACTGCGTTATTTTATGGGAATATTTAAAAACATGTGTGTATTCAATAGAAATAAGCAGGAGAGTAATTAATAACTGTTGTAGGTTTGGGTAAATAAAACACGGAGTGAGGGGAGAAATGTTCTATTCAGTATGCGAACCAAACGAGAACTAACTATTTCTTTTTGTGTGTTACAAATATAGAAATAAATAGCGTATTAAGATCAAAGTAGTTTACAGTAATAAATCGTCATTAAAGACGCCGCTAAGAAATCAAAACATACTGACTAATGGATTGACCTTAAACCAGTTATACATTTTGCTGATATCCAACACTCCCACTCAAAATTATAAAAAAAATTTATAATAGGGTACATATACAGGGTTGAAATATGTAGATGTTTAACGTATGTAAATAAGTATTGCCACGCACCTCACTCAATCTTGTAGCAGGTACGGATTTTGTGAATATATCCGCTTGCTGCTTTCCTGAGGAAACATGAGGAAGAACAATATTACCTTTTTGTATGTGTTTTCTTGTAAAGTGATATTTAATGTCTATATGTTTGGCCTTTTGTGGTTAGTGGGGTTTTGGCAATGCTGATACAGCCCATATTATCTTCATAGATTACAATCGGGTTGTAAATTTGTGATATCCAACAATAACAAGAAATTAATAAGTATTGTGAAAGCATAAAAATTATCCTACAATTATTAGAAAATCTATTATACATCTAATTAAATTATGTATGCACATAACCAAAATAAATAAAGTAATAGAATATTCACTTTAGACACCTGCTTTTAAAGTGACATACTTACTAAATTGTCCATTAGTTTAATTTTGTATATTACGTAATTAAAGTAATTACATTATATGAAATTTTATTTTTAAATTTAAATTTTTTCTACATTCACATAAAAGTGCAAAAAACGTACTAGTTAGTTTTAACTACCTATTATTCCACTTTTAACTTCCTACGTCAAAGTTTAATAAACAGGTTTATAAAGTGAATTTTGTGACATACATCAAACAAAATTTAAGTGCCTGATCCGGTCCTGGATATTTTAAATTTTCACTCTGTAATAGGCTGCTACCAAGTAAAGAAAAATACCCGCCTAGAAAATGTATAGCCTAAATAAAGAAATTACCCTGTATATCAAGAAGGGAGCTTCAGAAACATTTTTATAAGCTATTCCTGCCTCTTAATGAGACTATCGACAGTAGGAATTTGTACAACTCGTCAGGAGTTATCCGGTAGATGGAAACATAATATTCCAATATTTCGTGTCCGCCTTGCTAACACATTAAATATTCCATTCTAATTATCCAATTATGCATAAGTAATACGGGTTTATTGGTATGCTGGATCTCAAAAAGAAATCAAAAGTGCAAATTTGCAAGATTTCTCAACGGTAGTCCTACTGACCTACATCAAGAGGGCAATGTATTCAATTCGCGTCAGATTTGAATTATAAAAACTGAATAAATTTAACTTCAAATGAAGTAAATCTGACTAATTAAGTCGATTATATGTGAATAACCTCGTAATATAACAGTAAATATATTCATTTTTGACTGTGTTGTTTGGTATACGACGTTAAATATGAGTTTAATAGCCACAAGGAAATTGTGAATAAATCGACGTCTTAAGTTGCGCTTATCTAAATTAATAACAGTAATTTTCGCATTTATTATGCAATTTATATATGGTTATTTATTATATAGCAGTGACGATGAATGGATAAATATATACGATAACAAACTAAAATATTTTTCAATGAGATTGTCGTAAGTTACTTCTAAGCATTTTCGGAATTCTTTCAATTTACTTGAATGAAAACATTCAGGTATAACAATGGTGGGATATATTAAAAAAATGTGTTTGTATAAAATAATCTATATACTTACTTAAAAGCGAATGTTTGTGTCTTTCTATGTTCCAAATAGGCTCCTACTGATCGTTATGAAATTTTGACCACAAATAATATCCGTCAAGAGAAATAACATAGGGACCATAATAACAATGCCATCCGGATCGTCTATTGTTTGCCATCGCATCGAGGTCAAAGTTCAAAAAGAGTGGGTGAAAACTGATGAATATTCCCATAGATACTTAGGGATTGCCCCTACAGGGGTAGTATGTAATATTAGCCCCCATTATATTGTCCCAAGACTTTTCCGGAACATATTTACAATATTTACTGTTTTCTACTTAATTTTTGGGGCGTACCAACTCGCGCTAGGTACCAACTAGTAGGTAATAGTTTCAACAAAACGATTTGGCAGTTCACATACAGAGAAAAAGTATTCGTTAAACAAGGATATAGGTTTAAGAAGAGATCTTTGTTCTGTGGATGTTTATCAAAATAATAACTAGAGCTCTTTATTATATCAATATCAAGGATTGAATTAATAACATTTTTCATTTAATAAAACATTGTTATCTTGTACTTGGTAATCCGCAAAATATTTCTTAAAATAAGAGAAATGTAATGCACAAATTTAACAAAATTCAATTATAACCTCATATAATAATTTTTTTTCTGTATAGCAGACATAAAAATATTTGTTGTTATTGTAAGTTAACGAGTAAACAAAAAAATATATGGAAAACCCTAAAAAATATTATATTGACTTTTCAAAAAATAAAATGTGTAACGTGATTTAATCACATAGAAATACCTTGACAAGGTTATTTAATTTCATTTTGAAAAGGATCAATAAAACTTGCCGCCGCGGTAGCTCAACGGCATAACAGCAAAGGGCACGTTTTGTCGAGAGGAGCAGCTAACATAGCGACATGACAAACTTTACCAATACAAACACTAAATATATAAAAATGTACATCATAATTAAACGAATTATTATAAGCAGGTTTTTTACGATTTTTCTGTACGTCTGTATTAAATAAATAAACTCAATAAACTTGAGTCCAATGGCATGTCAATTACATCAACTAAGTCACAAAACAAGGCAATACAATGGTCACAATAAATATAATGAGTAAGTACGTTAATGTGGCAAACACCATAAACTACTCTCTGTCAATGTCGTTTATATATCCTACGTGCTCTGTCTAACAAGATCGAAGAGAACGAGCATTGTCCAGCGGCGTAGCTACCAAAGCTCCAAGGGTTCCATGAAAAAAGGGACCGAAGAATCAAGGGATATAGGTTGAGCCTCAAGGGATTCCATTATTTCCATTAAATTTTGGAAAATTTTATTTGATTTTAATTTCAAGAAATATATTCTCCCTAAAACATACCGCTATATTACCTTCTCGGTTTTATTACAGTAGCGTTGACCTATCAAAGGCCTCCCGAACATCTTGCCGAAAGGTTATCGGACCCGTTGACGAACAAGAATAAAAACAATAGAGAAATTGGGGGCTCTTTAAAGGACGGCCCAACATTAAAGAAAACACTAGAAGCTTTAGTGCTGTCATTACCATATTTTTATCCTTTTTTATTTATTCATTGCTAAAGCGTCATTACTTTTCTCTCATTTTCAGTACATAGTAACAAAGTACAGTACAGTACAGTACAAAGTAACTAGCATTACTTTGGGTTTTTCGGTGGAGTCTAAATTCCATCGCCTGCAATCCGTGATACTAATCATACACCTGCATTATTAATATGTCCTCGATGCCGACGGTAGCCGGAAAGCTTGAAACATACATTCAGCAATACAAATACTAAATCTATACAAACGTAAATCATAATTAAACGAATTAAACGAAGCAGTTTCTTTCTACATTTTTTCTATACATCTGTATTACATGAAAACACTCAATAAACGTAAATACGAGTACAAAGGGAAGTGAATTACATCAGCGAAGTGATAAAACAAGGCAATACAATGGCTACAATGAGTTAATGTGGCAAACAGCATAAACCACAATCTGTCAATGTCGTTTATATGTTCTATGTACAATGTCTAACAATACGGAAGAGAATGAAGAGTGTCCAGTAGCGTAAGTCCCGATACTCCAAGGGTTCCATGAAATAAGGGCCGAAGGATGGAAGGATATAAGTTGAGCCTCAAGGGATCCCATTATTTCCATTAAATTCTGAAACATTTTATTTGATTCTGATTTGAAAAAAATGTATACATTTCTCTAAAATATAGCGCTATATTACCTTCTCGGTTTTGCTGCAGTAGCACTGACCTATTAAATGCGTCCCGAATCCGTTGCTGAAAGGTTGTCGTTAGAAAACAAAAATAAAAACAAGAGAGAAATTACAGGCCCATTAAACGACGACCCAACATTAAGGAAAACAATAGTAGATTTAGTGGTATCAATACCACATTTTTGTCATTTTCATTTATCCATTACTAAAGCGTCATTACCCTTCTATCATTTTCAGTATAAACCCAAAGTAACTAGCATTACTTTAGGTTTTTCGATAGGGTCTAAATTCCATCGTCTGCAATCCATGATACTAATCATACACCTGCATCATTAATATGCCTTCGACGGTAGTCAGGAAGCTTGAAACATGTACGCCTGTTTGTAAATATTTTGAAAATTCGTTTAAAAGTTTTGAACATTCGAGTCCAAAAATGTCAGTATAGCATATTCATAACTTTTTTACGTTCATTTATACACTGCCCATTACTTAAGTATTCAATGCACAGTAATTACATTATGTCTAGTTTATTTGTTAGTATGGCATGCAATTTAGTAACAGCTGGAGCGTTTACGACCCGTTAATTACTTTAAGGCCACATATACATTATTCACTGTCCAGAGACCCAGCGAAGAAGATATAACCACTTGTACTACGTCAATCACATAATTATGCTACTACAGTATAGTTTTCTTATATTATATATGAATCTACTTCTATTTATAAGCATACAAATAGTAGACAATAGTAGTCATGTATAGCTTTGGTATTTTGGGTCATATATAAAAACCATATATATATATATATATATATATATATATATATATATATATATATATATATATATATATATATATATATATATATATATATATATATATATATATATATATATATATATATATATATATATATATATATATATATATATATATATATATATATATATATATTGTTAAGACCGAATGTTTTGAACTTCATAAATCTGTCAAATAGTCAAAACAATGAAGTCATCATGTAGGTGGAAGGCGACCGTTGCCGGCACGAGCGGGTCGACATTAGAATATAAGCCACTGACTGCGACTGTAAACTGTTCTCGTGATGTGTAATTGTAAATTAGTTATTTTTCATTAAAAACACATAATTAAAGACAAGGTGCTTTAATAATATATATATATATATATATATATATATATATATATATATATATATATATATATATATATATATATATATATATATATATATCCGGTCGAGGCAAAGAAAAGCACTCTTTATCCGTGCTAACGCCAAAGTGGTGACCCCGACGTGATGTGATTCGTCATTCCAGTATATGCAACCTCCCTTACATCTCAAATTCGCGGATTCGATTCCCGTCCTATCCATCGCCCTGTAGTGCCGGGGGTTACCGAACAACGGTTCGTAAGAATGGCGAACGCGGTCACATTCCGTTAAATTGTATAGAGACAAAACCATGTCTCTAGGGAGGGAGTACTGTAGTGACGCATTAAACTGGCGCATTAGCAGGGATAATGAGTGTGCCTTGATAGCTCAGCGGTCAGAGCACTCAACCGGAAATTGGGAGAGCCGGGTTCGATTCCCGGTCGAGGCAAAATGCACTCTTTATCCGTGCTAACGCCAACGATATAAATATATATATATATATATATATATATATATATATATATATATATATATATATATATATATATATATATATATATATAACTACGTAGATATTGGCATTATTATAAAAAGCAGTGTGCCACCGTCATGTTTTCCATCCAGTTAGGATCGATTGTGAATGAGTGGAAGTTCCTGAGCATAATCGAAATTCCTTAATGCGTTAGGTAATTGCTATTAAGTTAGAAATAATTGCTGTTAATATATTCTGCAACAATGTGAAGGGCATGAAGTAAACAGGTTATGGTATGCAACAAATCCAAATAAATTACCTGGTTTAAGGAAAACAGTAACATTTCGTATGTCAGCACCTCTATCGTTCACTACCACTTAAAATATTACTCGGAGTTACACGAGACTGTACCAATTATTAATTACTGAATTAGTTCAGCATTTATCGCATCTAATCTTCAACTTATATAAATAAATAAGGTCTTCCTACTTCATTTTGACTCAATATGTACACTAATATATGTCCTAGTTTATTATTATTTCTACCTGCCTTTTATGTATAGCTAATCATTAAAATGTCCCAAATATTCTTCTACACCTCCTGTCTTACACTGAAGGAGTATACTGCTATGAATACACCATTGTTATCCCCCTTTGAAAGGGGGCATTAATCAATTGCATTAAATGATGTAATCTAAACTCTTTAGATTTTACCATAACAAATTTCTGCCATACACGGTACGTACCTAAAGTTTGGAATACAATTTATCAAATTAAAATGGAGAAATTTTTTGGAGAAATCCCCCGACACGTTGATTTTTATTTTCAAAACAATAATACCTATCTGTAGTGTTTTTTTCAACTCTTCGCCATTAACCCCCTAAGCTCTAATAACCTCAATTTTAAAATTTCAAATATGAAGATACCCTGGTGATACTTCTTGTTAAAACATTTCTTGTGTCAAATTCAATAAACGAAAATCAAACTTTGATTTTTAATTTCACTAGTATTATTATCTCAACCTATTAAATTATCTCAAAAAAATCTTATAGTAGGTATAGGAATGGTTGGGGTAATAGGTATAGGGACGGTTGAACCTGGGAACTTTTTGAAGACCGCGAGAAAATTGAAACTTGCATTTTTACATAATTCACAAAAATTATGGAGGAGGCGCCGGCACGCGTCATATTGAGATCAAAGAATGCCGCCAGACATGTGTTAATTACAGGTGCGTCGGCGCGCGTCATATTAAGGCCGCCAGGTGTTAATTGGCGACAAATGTGGTCGTCGGCACCGCGGAAAAATTGAAACTTGCGTTTTTACCTACTTCACGAAAATTTGAGGCGTCGGCATACATCAAAGGGTTGCCGCTCGCAGGTGTTAATTACAGGTGCGCCGCAGGCATTCCAGGGTCCTGTCCCAGGGCCCCTTCGCCCCAGGGCTCCTTAGGTCTTCGCCCTAGAACTCCCGTGCATCGCCTTCGTAGATTTATAAGTACTTATACGTAAATTTTTTCAGAGCGTGAAAGAATATTTATAGAATGTGGTCAGTTGCGGGATAATAAAGGAAAATTTGCAAAGCGGAAAGTAATACAGAAACGTTTAAATTGTATTGTAAAAATCAAACTTGCGAAACGTAAACAGAGTAATTAACCTAAGCACTGGACCACGTATTGTTGAATTGAGCGAAATTGGCAAAAATTTAAGATGTTGTGAATATAAAAACGTTCTTTCACTTAAAAAAATAAAAAAGGAAAATCGTTTAGGACTAAATTCAATTTTAGATATTGTTTGTGACGAATGTGCAGTAATAACACAAGTGGCGACTGGTAAAATGCATGCCGCTGCGTTGCGAGAAGCTAATTGACAAGTTCTCGACTTACCTAGCAAAGCTTAAACTGGCATATTTTAAAAATATTTATCTTGTCAACAAATTGGGCAACAACCAATTTTTTTCAATTCAAAAGGATTGTCGAAAAGTTTTGAGAGCCAT
Source organism: Rosalia funebris (assembly GCA_037954035.1). Taxonomy (NCBI): domain Eukaryota; kingdom Metazoa; phylum Arthropoda; class Insecta; order Coleoptera; family Cerambycidae; genus Rosalia; species Rosalia funebris. The sequence goes on along the minus strand of JAZFAV010000015.1, from coordinate 21,837,470 downwards.
TGTACCTCATGTGCTATCCATCTATTTGGAAATGTTGTGTTTAATAATCTCATAATATTTGCAGCATATTGTGCAAAATCACAATCTTAATGAAATAAAATGCCTTTATCAACCAAATTGGATTCATCGTCATGTGAAAACAAAAATATTAGAGCTTGCAGAAGCTCGAATTATAAAAAAGTCAAATACATGTTATATTTGATTTTTACTCAAACATTCACTTTTTATAGTCTTTCTATTATTATATTTACGTTTATTTGTTTACGTTGCCAATAAGATAAAATATATATTCCTCTTTAGAAAAATACCTACATTATGTAAGGTCTTTTGGTTGTTATTAGTTATTATCTTCCTTGGTTACACTGTTTCATATAATTCCAATCTTCTGTCAGCATCATCAGGTAGTAACTGTTGAACTTCAGGCACTTACGGACACTATTTCTATATCTGTACATAACAATGAATTATTGATTTTGAGACATCTTGAATTCATTTTCTCATCGAATTAATTGTCTTTTTCACTAACTCAAGTATTACTTAACGTGTCAACCATCGTTTAATTTTGTTGGGTCGCTCTAATTCTTTATATATATATATATATATATATATATATATATATATATATATATATATATATATATATATATATATATATATGTATACATATATATATATATATATATATATATATATATATATATATATATATATATATATATATATATATATATATATATATATGTATATATATATATATATATATATATATATATATATATATATATATATATGTATATATATATATATATATATATACATATATATATATATATATATATATATATATATATATATATATATATATATATATATATATATATATATATATATATATGTATACATATATATATATATATATATATATATATATATATATATATATATATATATATATATATATATATATATATATATATATATATGTATACATATATATATATATATATATATATATATATATATATATATATATATATATATATATATATATATATATATGTATATATATATATATATATATATATATATATATATATATATATATATGTATATATATATACTGTTAATTAACGTCGGCTCATTTTCCCTACCAAAGCCTGTCGCCGATACCAGAAGATGAGCTAGGTACCTCAAACCTAAAACTTTTGCGCAACCCCCACTCTTATAGGGGCGTTGGGGCGTTTTACTTACCTAATATGGAATAGACAGGAGACTTACGATTTTACATCCTATCCGACGAATGATATGTTTTCGACACAAACCCTATTTGAATTTATACAGCTTCTACCAGTTCACTGACATACAAGCCGATAGAAGTTATAACTGAGCCAGCCGATAGTAAATCATTCGCGGGGGCCATTGCTTGACCAATATCGATGATGATAAGTACAAGTTGATACGAGCCACTGTTCACCCATGAATCAACATGATCTTTGCATATCGTTTATAGAGCCCATTTGATTAAAGTTGTTTAACATTGTTAAATATGTCGCAAACTTCTATCACGATTAAGCGTAACTGAGATTTCAATTCTTCTGTTTCCTTCTGATAATTCGGCATATTGAAAACAGCTGTAATTGATAAGTTATCTTGTGTGCATGTACAAAACAAACCGCAATGACTAACAAGTATAATTTCTAGTTTACTTGTCCAATGCAAACAGGTAAACGACAATTCCTCTGTTTCCTTCTGATAAATTCGGCATATTTGAAACTTGTGTACAAAACAAATCGTAGTGACTGACAAGTATAATTTCTGGTTTGTTTGTCAAACGCAAACGAGTATCAATTATTTTGTAATTCCTTATTGCATTGACCTTACTTTTTTAATACCTTATTACATTACATTTACATTCCTTATTGCATAGATACCCATCCAAATATATTTTGGTTGAGTATGTTCGTAATTTATTAATCAGTTTTGTTTTCTTTTTTATTAAATTCAGGGCAATATATGGTCTAAAACCAGGTATAAGGGGAGATATCTTTATATAATTGACATTTTAAATTTTAATTTAGGTTGTTCGAACCTAGTTGGTTCGAAATTAAAAACAACCGCTATAAATATTGCTTTGAAAATAAAAATCGACGAGAAACAAGAGCAATAAAAAATTTATAACCGTAAACGCTGATATAATACTATTGGAAATTACCAAATTTATTTAAAACTGTTTTCAAAGCTTCGATAACAACAACTTGCATTGTTTCAGGAAACCTCGCCATAGTTTCCGATGGAATGCATTATGGCTGGCCTTCACCCTCCCTCCCACAAATACTCAACAACACAAATTCATCCCTTTGTATTGACGATGCCGAAGGAGCATTAATGGCCGTGATGCCCCTATTAGGAGCAGTACTTGGTGCCTTAACAGCGGCCAATATAGTAGATTATTTTGGAAGAAAGAGAACGATTATCGCCACTGCCATACCGTTTTTTATAACGTGGATAATGATTGCCTTCGCAAAGACTGTAATAGAATTACACATTGCCAGGTTAGTAGAATTTCTGTTTAGATACGTTAGAATTTCAAGTACCGAAGGTTAAAAAATGTAATTTTGATTTCTTCAATTAGTTTTATTTATATAGGGTGTCTCAGTTGAAAGTAAAAGATTTGAATTGCTCACCATTTGTGTTATGTTAAAGACAGAGCATCAATAATTAACGACTGGCAACTACAAACCGTACAACGTCAACTGCTGCCAGTAACATTTCAACAACTAATAGTTTGTGTGCAACTGTTTTATGAAAGCTAGCGATCATTTACAGTTTCATTAAGAAAAATTCGCACGAAATTAGGACAAAATGAAGCGCTTACAGAGTTAACAGTCTGTAACTTAATCAAGAAATTTGAAGAGACACATTCTGTTATTGATAAGGCAACATCAATACGTCCTCATCGCCGTGGGTTGGATGAAAATATTGCTGCAACGAGAGAAAGTATACGGAAGTATCCAAACACATTAATTCGACGTCGTGCACAATAATTGAATCTCAAGAGCCACCACGCATCGAATTTTAAAGAAAGATCTGCATTTATCAGCATACAAAACTCAGTCAACACAACAGTTAAAAGTTACAGATCATATACGACGTCGTAATTTTGTTAATTGGCTATTAGAAAAGAAAGAAAGTAATGCCAATTTTTGCAACATTTTCTTCAGCGATGAACCACATTTTCATCTAACCGATACGTCAGCAAATGGAATTGTCGAATTTGGGCTGCTGAAAATCCACATATCCATATACTGTTCACGAAAGAGAAATGCATCCACAGATATGCAGTTTGATGCACCTTTGGTGGAGTCATTGGACCATAGTTCTTTGAGAATGAAACTGATAATGCTATCACAGTAAATGTTTTCCACCAATTTATTTTTCCACCAAATTGATGATCTAGATTCGCACAGCATGTGGTTTCAGCAAGACGGTGTAACGTTTCATACAGCACGTGCAATCATAACTCTGTTGCATACCAAATTTCCTGATCATGTTATCTCGCGAAATGCTGACATAAATTGGTCTGTAGGATCATATAGGATCATCATGATCAAATGGTCTGTAGGATCATTAACACTAGTGGCCTTTTTTCTTTGGGGTAAAGTCAAGGGAAAAATGTACGCCATCCAGCCAATTTTATGTGCTCATGTTATGGGCAATTTTGTTAAACGAATGACATCATGCCAGATGAATCGGCCATATGAACGACATTCTTTTCCATTTTTAGCCGTATTGTCTCCATTTTATGTTGAAGAATAAAAAAAACCTCAGTTTGTCAAATATTATTAGTTTTACTGACACATCACATCCTGTAGTTCCAAATGATACACCCAGGCATGTTAATGTCGCGCGTTGTATGGTATGTAGATGACAGGCGTTAAATATTGACACCCTATCTTTGACGTAACTCAAATCCTACAGTTGTAACTGAGACACCCTGTATATAAAAATGAAAATTTATTGTGCAGTAAAAGCTATAATTCGATAAGTACAATGGCAATTGGGATTCCCAGTAATCCTAGTAGTCCGGAGAAAAGTGAAGTATTTTTTCCATTTGTACATTTTTCCATTTGTATCCATTAATCAGGAACAACTGTGATTTCATAATTCATACAAGTGATAATTATTTCAGTTCCGATGTTCCATGATCTCGCCAAATGCGCTTTTTAAATTAATAATACTCCTGAATGTCATGTACACAGAGAAAACGATGTAATTCCCTAATGAATATGCCTTAAAAACCGTAACTATGTCCCTCGCACCAAATCGAAGTCAGCTTATGTACCAGAATATGACCTGTTCTGATCTGATTTGATTGGTTAAATCTCATTACAGCAACAGCCTCTTGGATAGTGCCTTATCTGTAAGATAATGACATTTCCACTATGACATTACTCCGGAGAGCTTAATTTTGAAAAATGCAGTGTTTCTGCCGGTAAATTCTTACGGCAAAGTAACAGTTGATCAAGTTCAAATATAGAAATTGGCAAACACCATCCTTGGCCTGCTACACGACAAAATGTCACCTACGGGATGCTATAAAGTTTATAATTTCTAACGTAAATTAATATCACGTAATACCAGGTGAGAGGATAATAATTTAAAAGAATTACTGCCATCTAATTAATTCCCAGTTACACCAGGCGTCCCGGAATTGCATATCGCGATTTCATCCTTATTAGAAATCATCAGTGCAGATACCTATGACTATGACTGGCGTTCTGAGAATATTAGGTAACTGTCGTGTAGCAGAGAGATGAGATGACGGTTGCCAATTTTTACATGTATGTTTATTCCAGCTTGGTATAAGGCCTATATTTACACAGATGCTTTTATTAGAAAATAAAAACTATAAAATTGCATTTCATATAGTCTTTACTTGCAGTAACTTTGCGTCTTAGTCATTCCAACTGTTATCAATTACTTCAAAAGCTTATTAGGTTAGAACCATCGTGTTGTTCATACACCATGCTCCATTCTTACAAATTCGCAGCAAAACTAACTGTTATATTTTCCGTGTTAGCTGGTATTGAAAAATATTTTTCGTTGAGAAGTAATGTAACATCAAGGGAAGCGGCAGGTTCATTTGCTGTGATTATTACAGTCATGTATAGTGGTTGCAAAATAATTTGCCAACAGCATATTTTCTTCTGTGTGCAAGGAAGACATCAACGCTACAATAAAATAGTTTCCTACTAACTGTAAGAATAAAATCTCTTTATTTTCAAATTGACACACTGATTAGTGGTAAAAAAATGTCGACTTATGACAACAAAACATTTTTTAACGCTTAGTAAAGCATCTTAGTAAAACCGTAAACTATTTGGAGCTTATTTAATGTAGAATTTTTATATGGGTTTCTAAGTTCTTATGGTTAATAGAAATTAGTATATTTAGTGATATCGCAAAATTTAAGTTGCGCAATTAATACAAATAAGAATTCACAAAACAGCTAAAAATAGAACCTTAATAGTCCTAAAAATACTGCGAATGTTCTAATTAAACGTATTCGCGCTATCAAACTATTTCTATGTCCTTTTAATTTCTCCCAGTGGCGACTGATAATAAAGAACGCAGGGATACATACTTACTTCAATTAAAAAAACACTTGTTTTATGTTAATTTCCTAATGCTTAATCATTATAAATTTTATAGAAAATATAATAATATTTTATGTATAAACTTAATATCTTTATATTATAAGAATTTTTACGATATCAAATCTACACGCTAGACTTTTCTGCGTGCTACCGTAGTTGGGAATTTTAGAAATTTACGTATCAAGACATACCGGCTACGGGCACCTTTAGATCATCATCAGAGTTAATTGTGCCCAGTCGTACTTTTTCGTTCAGAGTAACTAAGTCGGCACCCTATTTAAATATTTAAGAAAATCGACATTGGTAAATCTCGTAATTTTGTAACAGTTACTACTATAAATTCATGTACTATAAATTTAAATAGTTATGTGGGTGTCCTAAAATTAAAACAAACTATTTTGCTTTGTTTGTCTTTGTAGAGCTGATTTTTGCTATACAAGTAACGGTAATGTTTTTACCATTTTGCCACCCCCACATTCACGTCACTATTGTGCCCACCCACATAACACACCCACGAGCCGCCACTGACTTCTCTACATAATTTTTATTGTTGTTGATGCTATTTTTAAATGTAAATGTAAATAAATAAAACAAAAAATATCAGAAACCCAATAACTATGCATACGGTAAAATTTAATATGTTTGGAAATAATAGCAGTTGCATATATTACCGAAAGTGCACTTTTGTTTATTATTGGACTTTTATTATTTATCTTTGGGTTTTATTAAGAACACATATAAATGTAACAGCAAACTGAGAAGTGAATTCTTTACACGGTTTGTCTTTTATTATTCTAGATTTAGTCCATTGTTCCTTGATTTCTCAAAAAATATTAGATTTAAGGTAAACGACAATTCATTAAATAATTTTAAAGGTTATTGATTTAATAATATATCATGAGGTATCCCATTAAAAAATATTTGACAATTGTTATTACTACACATTTTTACCCTAACAGTAGAACAAATAAAAATATTATACATTACATTTAGGAAACACTGTATATACAGTGCAACTGTATAAAGTGTACAGGGCAACAATACTGGGAATAATAAAAAAAAAACTAAAATGGGATCAATATCATACATTATTTTTTTAGAAACCAATGCCTTCATTAATGTTTTATGTGAATGTTATTTAATAGACACTCACCATAGATAACTAAAAAATTGATATTTATTTTAGATTTCTGGCAGGAGTAGCTGATGGGGTTACGTTCACTGTAGTGCCAATGTACATTGGAGAAATTTCCGATGCCACAGTTAGAGGCCTCTTAGGATCGAGCTGTTCTGTGATGTGGATAGTAGGATTTTTATTAATTAATATAATAGGCTCTTATTTGAGCATAAGCAATACCGCTTTAGTGTCTTCTATAGTGCCGGTAGTGGCCTTCTTAACGTTTATTTGGATGCCCGAAAGTCCGTATTATCTCTTGATGAGGAACAGAGTTAAGGAAGCTAAATCGAGTTTAAGAAAATTCCGAAAAGTGAAGGACGTAGACGACGAAATTGAAAGAATGACGAATTGTATTCAGTCTGAAACGAAAAACAAAGGCAACTTCTTAGACTTATTTTTAGTGAAATCGAATAGAAAAGCTGTGTTCATTGTCGCTGGACTAAGAGGTGAGTAATCCTAGCACCTATAGTTTTTTATATATTAAATACTTATAGTATTTAATGAAGTTCAAACAATATGAAACTTGTAAAATATTAAATATATCAACTCTTGGGGACAAATATGTATATCAGGAAATGGAGTGGTGGGTAAGTTGTAAAATTTAGTGGGTTCTCAACACTTTTTTACTTTTCGAATAAAGCCTGTTTCTATTGATTTTTTAAACCTGTAATGTCATAAACAGGTAAATTTCACATTTTGTAATTTTTATACAAAAAGGAAATAATAGAACTCACTAACGAAGGAGTGAGCGCTTTAGCTAAAAAAAAAGAAATCTACAACATATTTATATGCCTTGTTTTTATAAATACTTACATATATTCGCTGTAAAATGTTTTATACGAACAGCAGGTAAATGAATATTAACCTTAAAAACCTCATATTTATCATAGGGAGAGTATTCTCGTACCTTAAAAAAATAAATAGATCATTGCCCACCGAATATGAGGATGTCTAAAGTTGCATATACACTTGCATGCTGAGCAGCTGTTGAGCCGTTCAAATAGCCAGCCTTGCCAGTATGGATGGAGTTTTGAGCGCAGATTGACTCGCTCGCTCTGATCCGCCTTTTGTCGGTTTTTCGAACGAACAGAATTTGGATAGCACTTCGATGTGATAGGGATATTTTTCACAAAACTATAAATTTCTTAATCTCTAAAGAATAAACATACTATCCATTATACAGAGTATATAATCTTTTTTAGAAGACACCAACTCTGTTGGGCCATAAAATGTACATAAGAAATACACAGGGTGTATTTTTTATGGTGATATTTTTATTTCGGTTTATAAACAAAAGGACTCTACGCGTCAGATGTTCCTTTTTAAAATGTGCTCTTCATAATGCAGTTTTGTTGTGCGTTCGCCAATACTTTTATATTGCTGGGAAGGCATTTTTTATTTTCCATTCCCATTAAGAACAAAACCATTTACGTCATACCTGAAAAATATGGTTCACTGAGGGAACCAAGTAAAGGGTATCAAAATTCGTAGTAGCTGAAAGGCGTAGTAGCTCGTAAATAAGGAGGTCTAGGCCAAACAGGACTACTGCTCTTTATCCGCTCTTAGAGAAAAGATGTGCTAGAATGATCTATAGCAACTATTTTTTAAATAAGTCATATTGTTAATATAGTTTTACAATATGCAATCGCCGTTTATTTGTTCAAGTAATAGAATTTACTTGAACTGTATATTAAAATTCAAAATATTACTTGCATTATTTTTACTAAGGGGCAGTAAACCATTTATTTACTCTTATAATAAAGGCAGTAAACCATTTCTTTTAATAAAGGCCCTTAGTTGAATTGCATTCATTAATGGACACAAAAAATATTCTAAACACTATATTACTCTATTACTTACATCGGCTGTTTATTTTACTTTGACGCAATATTCGTTGGTTCTAAACTAAACTCATTCAGCAATATCGTGCCATTTTGGTTTTCCTTCGCTCTTAAAGTGAAAGCAGTCGTGAGAATATTATTATTTTTATTTGAATATTATTATTATTCATCATCATGAGGTCATCAGTCCTAAGACTGGTTGGACGCTAACCTCCAGCTTCTCCTATCTTGTGCTAACCTATGCATTTCGCTAATTGTGCTACAACCTACATCCCTTACTATTTGCGAGCAGTAATCTAATCTAGGCCTACCTCTGCTTTTCTTCACTCCTATTTCTGCCTCCAAAATATCGCGGACTATTCCCCCATGTCTCAGCAAGTGGCCTACCATTCTATCTCTTCTCTTCTTTATGTTTTTCCACATACTTCTTTTCTCGCCGACTATCTCTAATACTTCTTCGTTTCTAACCCTATCAGTCCACGGTATTTTCATCATTCTTCAGTAACACCACATTTCAAAAGCTTCTAATTTCTTCCTACTTGCTTCCCCTACCGTCCAGGTTTTGCAACCGTATAGTGCCGTGCTCCATACATACGTTTTCAAAAATCTCTTCCTTGTTTCTAAGTTTATTACCCCCGAGCATAAAAGTGCTTTCTTCTCGTTATTATTATTATTTTATTTAAAAAACAATATTAATTAAAGGATGCACAGATACAATAAGAAATCGATTTTTAATGGAGCTTTGAATTAAGAATTTTACGTCTTTAACTTTTGATACGTTTAGTATATTCTTTTCCTTAACATAGATATGTCCGATAAATTATGAATCTATCGACATTGGAGTATGTAAATTGTAATTAGGATTTGCAAAATATGGATATAAATACATTATTTTAGAATCTACATATATAAATCACTATCTACAATCACGACACTAGACCAGCTTAATTATATACCACCACTCCATTTCCAATAATGTGACAAAATCAATATGTTTCCTGGCTATAATGGAGGTTAATTTTCCTGAAACTATATATTGATTTACTATATTTGAAAGTTTTTTGAGGTTGTGATCTTAAACAGCTGGAAAATACTTTGGCACAGTGCTTCTTATTTTGAAGACATTGTATATTGATACGAACTTTTTCGTTTTATGAATAAAGGAATAAAATATTTTATTTCTGTAAAGGAGTGTAGGTTTTATAAATAAAGGAATAAATTTGCCTTATAAGTAGATAATAATTATTTTTAACAAGATTTTCCGGCTCTTCCATAATAAAGTAGCTAATTTCTTAAAGGCAAGGGTTGTATAGTAGTTATTTCAGTAATTATTTTAAAACTCACATATTTACATAATGGTCATATAATCAAAGCAAATAGTGTATAATAAATATGAATAGCAAATCGTTCTTTTCTGATTGGAATGTGTCTTAACAAAATTATTATTGTGTACAAAATTAAAACATTCGCTGGTTAGATTTTCACTTTTTATTTGTTAAACATTACAATTGTTTGGCCAACAGAGTGGCTTCTTCAGATGTTGAGTACCTACATAGACTCAACATAGTCTATGTACTCAATATCTGAAGAAGCCACTGTGTTGGCGAAACAATTGTTATGTTTAACAAATAAAAAGTGAAAATCTAACCAGCGAATGTTTTAATTTTGTATAAATATGGATTTTCATCAAGTAACGGCCCAATCAATTCAGAATTATTATGGTGCGGTAACGACGTATTTGGAGACAACCCAGAGAAGTTTATGTAAGAATAATTGTTGAAGATTAGCTTAATTAGATTAATTAAGCTAAATTAGCTTAATTAAAAATCAGAGAATAGAATATAAAACCTACAAGAACCTTTATTATCTTTATTTCTCATTCTGGTTCACTCTGGTTAACCTATTAGTCAAAATAGAAATTATATATTCCGACATACACTCCTCGAAAAAATTAATGCATCAGCAAAACTTTTCATTATCTGTTATGGTTTTTCGAATTTTTAAATCCTTAAATATTTTATATGTGACCTAAAATATCCTCTATAGGTGGCCTAGGATAACCTCTGTCACTAGTGATAAACTTTTGCAATTGTTTGACAGATGTAAGATAACATTTTGTAATTGTTTGTTAATAATACATTTAACACTATTTAAGTATTTAGAGTGATTTGTAACAGGCAATAAATTCAGTTGCCTTAGTGTTTTCTTTTAAATTTAATGCCATCAAGTGAATGAAACGCTTTATTCAGTACACTAATTGTAAGAGTAGAAGAAATGTATCGTCTACGCAACTTAACAGATAAACAAGTGAAAACGGGAACTCTGGGTTAACGAGGAGTATAGCCAACAATATGTGGTTAATTTGTTAGGGGTTACACAATCAACGAACAATTAAATGAACTTGGAAGTTACTGTAGAACCCCAAGACAATATAGTAAAAAGGCTGCAGATGCAAGAGATGAACAATATTTTATGCAAGTCGTCTTAAGAAACAGACATTCTACCAGTTTAAAGCTAAGCAGAGCTTTAGCAGCAGCAAGCTAGAGTGGTCAGAAAAAAATTTAATGGATGAATATTGAACAGTAAAACTGCTCAACAGACAATATAGACCGCGTTTTGCAAGAGAACACTTAACTTAGACCATTGACGAATGGAAGCGAGTCAGACGAAAAAGAGTCGGCCTTAATTCACTGTAGAGACGTCAACAAGTCTGGTGGAGATCAGGAGAGAGGTTTGATGACTGCAATATCTCTCCGAGGATTCAATTTTTTGGTAGTTCTGGAGAGAAATTTGTTTCGATGAGTGCATATTTCTACGTAGAAAACATCATAAAAGAACATGTGATGCCATTTTCCCGTTTGTCGGGAACAATTTCATTTTATACGAGATAGTGTTCGATCTCACGTTGTTATGGAAGTACTGGACTATCTTCGATTTGTAATATATTCCAACTACGGACTGGCCACCAAGAAGCTCAACTATAAACCCCATAGTGCATCTATGGGAACGATTATTTAGGCGCCACATACCTACCCTATCTTCTTTCTTATCGGATGGAAGAATATTTCTCAGGAAATCATTCACCAGTTGAAATAGCGTGTCAGATGAATGGAAGCAGTGATAAGAACTAGAGGAGGATCTACATACTACTATATTCAAAGTCTTACGATTTAATTTCATCTCCAATTTTGGTTCTAAAGTTTTTCATTAACGCCGTTTTCGTTGTATTTGACATTATTGTTACTGTCTGTTTTAAGTTTTTGTTTATTCTATACCATTCTAATTTGTTAAACATTAGTTGAAATCATTTAATATCACATAGGAACTAATTTAAATCTTCATCTTAAAATGAAAGTAATAATGTGAAGTTTCACTGATGCATTAATTTTGTCCAGGAATTTATTTAACTAACCTTATGTTTCTATAAACATGCAATGTTTTATCCTAAGTAATAATATAATTTTTAAAAGAAAATTTTCTATGGTCGATTATGTCTGAATTGTAAATACCATGTTTTATTTTAAGTAAAATCAGTCCCCAAATTCTGTATGTAACATTATTAAGCTACATAAACGTTGTAATATAATGTGTTAATAGATAATTTTTATTTCAGGTTTTCAACAGTTCAGCGGCACAACTGCAATAACATTTTATGCACAGACAATTTTCAAAGAAGCAGGAGATGATATTTCACCACACCATGCTACGATGATTTATTTCTCAGTACAGCTCTTAGTAACGATGATTTCCTCCGGCCTCGTAGACAAGGCTGGTAGAAAACCTCTCCTCTTGATCTCAATGGCTGGTTCCGCGTTTGCCCTTTTCCTGGAAGGTACCTACTTCTACGTCCGGTCGCAAACAACTATTGACATCAGTTCCTTCAGTTTTGTGCCAGTTGCGGTACTTATTGGTTTTGTAGTAATTTTTAGTTTAGGTATGCAAAGTATTCCAATTTTAATGCTAGGAGAATTGTTCCCTACGAACGTGAAGGCGTACGCTTTGTGTTTGGCCGATGTGTATTACAGTATCGTAGCAACAATAGCGTCCAAATTCTTGCAAGTTATGAAAGACAACTATGGAATGTATCTTGCCTTTTATGGATTTTCTATATTCTCTTTTATTGGGCTTATTTTCATAATCTTCTGCGTCCCAGAGACGAAAGGCAAAAATTTGGAAGAGATCCAACAGTATCTGAGAGGCAAACACCACGACCACAGTCAATGTAACAAAGACGAGTGTGTAAAGGTATAACTCAATCCGACCCATTAGCAAATTAGCAAAAGTACAATACAATTGATAATTTTTATAGGCCTAAGAATTTTTAAATGAGTGATAATGTGATTAACTTTATTAAATTACGAAACGATTTATCTTTTACTGTTACCATTTACTAGTGGCCGAATTTTTCCATTTGTTTGGTCAAGCACAACATATAAAAACAACGTATTTTAATCTGTTCATAGTGAAAAGATTATACATATATTATATTAATACGTATATAGAATCGACACTTAATATGTTGTCTTGGAGAATAACACATTCTCAGAATAATACACAAAGCCATTTTGCTTAATCTAGTAAATTGCAAGTGATTAATACGGAATGAATGGAATTTAAAGATAATCATATGCAATATATACGAAGTTTTTTATATACATATTTTATTATACAAGATAATGCAAATATTTTTTACGTTTTAATATATAAAGAGAACTGCGGAATTTTACAATCCCGTTTTTACTATACCAACATTGTAATATTTTTCTGTTTTACATTAAATATGTTTTGTCTTTATGTTCTAAGTGTGTATAAATAAATTATTAGAATTCTGTATAGTGTTTTTCTAGAAATTTCGAAGATATTACTTTCCCTGTCCTACAAATAATTTCATAAAATTGTTTTAGCAAATTGAAGAAATATAATTTGATGTTCAGAAACTAGAATTTACATAATAAGCAATTAATAGCAGATAAGTAGTTTAGCAAATTACTAGAGAAGTATGATGAAGTATATAAAGCATCAAGCAGTACAATAAAGTAAGTATTATGAAATAAATATTAACTGTACTACCTATGTAACCATTGTAATTGAAATAAGTATGAACAGTATAATTAAATAAAATTAAAATTGTGACAAATAAAAAAAGGATAAATGTAAACTGTAAATTTAAAAAATAATGTACATTATAATGAGTTTACCTACATTTTTAAGAAAAATATAAATATGGAATGATAAATTATTCATATAGATTTCGTTACACTCATTTAGATGTTCAATTAATATTCATTTTGGCACTCTTGATAACTTTTATATATAATATATATTATATATTTGATATACAATTTTTTCTATATGAATATTCCAATTGAAACAGAAAGGAGACACGCTTGATGCTGATACTGACGTTAAAAAAAATCAATATAAGTGCCAGGTAGTAATATTTATTACTATTACTTACCAGGTAGTGAGTACCAAGAGCTTGTTCTTTGTTGTCCCAAGGTTACTCATAATTGTTTTATTTGTAATGAACACAAAATGTTAACAAATTTAGGAAGTTGTATTTATTGGAAAATACATCTTGATAAAATAAATTGTATGATGGAACAGAAAATTAAATGAAAAATCAATACTTACCTTTACTTGCCTTGAATGTAGTATATGTATTAATTATACTTAATATAGTACACTCAAAACACAGAGCATACAGTACATGCAGAAATACAAGAAATTAAGACTACCAGTTTATGGATGCACTATGCACTCCACTCCAGTAATTACTTTTTCGTAAAATGTATTCAACTCATAATTGAAAAATAAAATATTCATCTATGATACAAGTACCGTAAAACGGGGTTACTTTGAACTGATGCGGTAACTTTATAAAAGATTTTTTTGAATCTAAATTGTTCTCGCGGGCTTAGTTTTGATGCCAGCGACTTTCCATTAGTTTAATTATTTCAAGAGTTACTAGTAAAGTGTAATGCAATCACTGCATATTTTCCAAGTGGCTAACTTAGCAAACCTCGCGCGATTATTCTGTATCTGTGATAAAATATGTCTGTAAAACTTCTTCCAAACCTCCTCTGGCAGGAAAATACTTTCAGAGTCATCGTTTTAAGTAAGTTATTTCCTAGTCACAAAACTATCCAGGAATTTTCCATTTTTTATCATTCCTGTAAGTCAATTCTCCGATTTTCTACAAATTAGTAAGTGAAGTTTTGACACAGGTTTGTGTACATGTAGATTAACGGGGTAACTTGTTGAGCTTTGTGGATCACTTGAACACTGTTCGTTGTGAATCTGTAGCACAAAAATAACGCAAAAAAAACTGATTATACCGCCTGGGGAAGGGATTACCACGGATGATCTACTCTCCACAGTCATTCCAGCCTTTGCTGAAAAGAACAAACTGGGAATTATCAGGAATAATATGAAGCCAAGAAAAAATAAAAGCAGCCAGGTGTGCCTCTTATGACTTTCAATCCTCCACAAACTCAAGCTTGAATAGTGACAATGTTTCATATGCTGAAAGTGAGTCTGCCAAATTTTGAATCATCAGACAATGAGGACCATCAGCTCACAATGGACCAAGTCTGCCAACCAGGTCTAACAAGTCAAGGACTCTATGAACCACAATCACAGCAACTGAAGAAAATCTTACTACCTACGTTAGAAGAAAAAGATGATTTGGGACGGATTTTTCAATTAAAAAAAAAAATCGGGAGCCAAGTTTGAGAAAAATTCGATATAACTGGACTTTCTTTTTAATTTTATACTTAGCCTGGTATTTTAACGGGGTAATATTGATATAAGCACCTAAACAAGTGTTTTTGATGGGGAAAATACCTTTGTTCAAAGTTACCCCATATCATTCATATTCCAATTTACTTGAGCTTAGGTGTAGAGCTTTCGTTTGATCCAAGATTTTTTTAAATATCCCTAAAATTAAGAAGGATACAGTCGAAAATATGAAAAACCTGTACCACAGTAACCCCGGTTTACGGTACCTAAAGTGACGATTTTCAGCATGAGTGCAGGAACCACACAAACGCCACCACTATTTGATATATAACACATGTGTATCCACTATACTTCTATGATAGCCATGGCATTAAAATATATTCACTATTTCTTAGTTATTAGAAATAGTGAAAGTAAGCTAGAATTTGAAGTACATCTAAAAAAGGTAGTTGCTCATTGGTTTCAACTTCATATGTGACTTCATTTCATATTTAATTCACATGTGAAGTTGAAACCAATGAGTAACTACCATTTTTAGATGTACTAGTTATTAGAAATAGTGGAAGCAAGTTAGAATTTGATATATACAGAAAAGACACCAGTATTTTCAGATATATCCGTAATGATTCCCACCATTGTGTTTAACACAAAATGGCGAGCCTCAAGTTTCTAGTCCACCACCTACTAAGCTTCCCTCTCAATAAAGATAGGTTTGAAAAAGAGAAAGCACTAATCAAAGCCATAGCTGAGTGTAATGAATGTTCTGTTGGTAGAGTTGAAAAAATGATTAGGAAACTTAAATTTAAAGAAACACTTGAAAACATTATTTGAAAGGGAACATCCAGAAAAATATGTATCTATTCCTTACGATCCTCGATTCAACCATGGTATTAGTAAGATTTAAACAACATTTAGGCAATTCAAAAGACAACATTAACACAAACAAGTCGGGGATTTACGAAATCAACTGTAACGACAAGGTTCAAAGGTATGTTGGACAGACCAGACAATCTATTCAAATCAGGTTCAAAGAGCACATGGCGCATCTCAAATATGGTAGAACAGATAAGTCCAGTGTTGCCTAACATGCCTTCGAGAACAACCATACGATAGATATTAGCAACTTGAGATTAATTAGGAATGTAACAAATACTAGATAGCTAGATGCATTTGAAAGTTTAAAAATTGAAAAATGTAAAAATCGTACAAATAGTGACAGAGGGCCTATTCCACATAACCCGCTTTATTGGTTAGATACTCATGGCTCACTGGGCCACAACCGTGATAGTCAGGACTTACTGAGCCGTAACAATAATTTAGGTATAAATAGTGAACGTCCCGTACCCGGGATATAAGATCACGCGGTATTTTTCAATTTTTTCAAAATAGTATTAAACTAATGTGTCATATAAAATTGTACATAAAATATTTTTCATTTCATTTATTAAGCAGTCACAATAATTAAGCGCATTTTAAATTTATTTCCAGAGCGGCATTAGAATTTTAAAATATTCGATACAAAATATTAAGAAAATATTATTATAATTTTGCGTGAAAATGCGACCGAGGCTTCAAAACTTAGGCACTTGACGTCGTCGAGGAATTTGTAACATAAACAAAGCAGGCATAGCGTCTCTTTTCGATAGGCAATTATTGCCCTTATATGTTAAGGTCTTATATGGAATTAGAGCCCAGGGAACCCGATTAGAGATTTTATAAACATTCAGATGACGTCGAATTTTCGAGATCGGGCACGCTGTTTCACGGCATGCTAGTTATTTCCATCACACCGGGAATTTCGGGAATTTGTTATCCCTCTCGTAGGGAACCACGATTTTGCTTAAATACCGAGGAACCGAGGTAGGAAAACAGTTTTTACAAAATTAATCAACGAATTAATGAAGAAGCAGTTCGACGTGAGTCCGGGAAGAGGAGGGAGCCAGGAAGACTTGAAGAACCGAAGGTCCGAGGACTTGCAACCCAAGAAGAGGCCGCTGGTAGGAATCCGGGAATAGGACGGTGGAAGGAATCCGGGAAGAGGACGCCGCAGAAGACCAGAAGAACCGAAGACTAGGAGCCAGGAAGATCCAAATATCCGAGTAGCTGAATTTTCGGAGCCAAGAAAACCGCCGGTTCGAAAACGGAAAAATCCAGAAGACCAGCCGAAGCGCAGCCCGAAATTCGCAATTCATGTCGACTACCTCGTCGCCTCGGGAGAGTAACGCCGCTCGAAACAAGCCGCCCACTAGGAAACTACGAGACCGGGTCATCGTAAACTCCGCGCAACAATCCAGTCGCCCAGCAAGGCGTTCGGGGTTGGCCATCATGGACGTCACCGAAAGTAGGGGTTGCGAACCTGGGGGAGAAGTCTCCGATGCCGTGCCTATCGGCCCCTTAGTAGGTGAGGGTTATTTTAATCATTCGTATTTTCGTTCATTTTCAAATTATCAAGAATAATAGTCATTAATAAAAAGGGAGCGGAGATGTATTTAATTAATGACTCTATATTTACGCCGTTATTTCACCGTGGTACTTAAACATAAATAAATACTTTTAGGTGATTTCTTTGACAATAATAATTCACTGTTTAATTTCAGTGCAGGCTAGCCACTGCATATCCTTGTCTTTCATCCATTTTAATTATTGCTTTTATAGTCAATTTTTATTATTTTCTGTCCACTACCTATCGCCAAGGCTGTCATCCATTTGTCTGTTATATTGTTCACTTATAACTTTTCATTTTTCATATTACTCTATTACTATTTTATTCTCATTTATACTTAGTTTATGGTTATATTTTATATTTGCCTTGTGGGACGCATGTCCCTGTATTGACCTAGTTTGTGCCAATGTAAATAATCCCCTCCGGAAAGTTCTTGACCGACCAACACCCTCCATTCATAATTTATAGCATTCTGTACAACATCTATTAGCATCTCCATATGGGGGCATTGACATGTCTAGGGTCGGCCACAATTCTTAAAATTATTATATTAGCAGTTGCTACGGGTGCACTTGTTCGGTGGTTTTATACTATCGGGGAAGTTACATGTGGTTTAAAATGATAATAATTAATGCTTAGCGCGCTAGGGTGCGTACTTTGTCATCACAGAAGGTTAAATCGTCGCAGCGGCTAGTGTCTCTACTCGGGTAACTCAAAGCATGGGGGTACGTGACACGAAGTCATTACAGAGACAGTGTCTCACCTATACAGAGTATTGGCGAGAGGAGTTCCTCTCGATATATTGCAGAGTTCTGCCTATGCCCGCCATTGCTTAAATCATACCTTTACTGAGGTGACTTTGTACACAACCTATGGCAACAAGCCATTTGCTAACTGCGAGTTCTTGGTTGGGTTTAGATTTGTTAATGTCTCCCCAGTGGGGAAACTCACAGAGTGTTTGGCGAGAGGAGTCCCTCTTGGCGTATTACAGAGTCTATATATGCCAGCCATTGTTTAAATTAAACGGAAGTTTCCGTTACAAATAACAGAATCCTGTTGTTTTTAAGAACATTATTTCCACCTATCCAAATTTGGATAATAAATGTAAATTGAAGTGGATTCTGAGTTTCCTTTTATTGCCTTCTCCTAATATTAAATCAAATCAGATATAAATTCAAATAAATAAAATCCTAAATTAAATTTGTTAAACCCTAAATTAAATTAACCAGAGCAGATCATAAATAAGAAACTAAGACAAGTAATACCAAACTTTATATAAAAAATCTGGGGAGTAAGAATTAAAACACAACGTAGCAAGGTTCCTACCACTAGACACACGATCCAGCCAAATCTTCGAACTTGTACGTACACTCTCTGGGGTATGGTCAATCAGGGGTAGGGGGTGTTTCACTGGTGCAGCAGCGACCAGGATTTTTATAGTTGGGGTTTTCATTGGAAAAAGTATAATATACGATTGACGGAGAGACTGGGAGTAGGGAGCGTTTGTCACTGGTGCCGTGACAAGGATTTTTATTTTAAAAGTATAAAAGTTCACGAGGGGAAGGATAAGGGGATGTTTCAATAGGATATTTTGTTGGCGAACCGCGCGTCGAGAGTAGTGTATAGTGTTTTATGGAAAACTATATCAGTGTTAATTATACTTGTAAAATACTAAATATATGTATTTTTATATATATATTTTTTTATATTTTATAACTATACATGCTTTTATATCTATTATTTTATTTAAGATTTCATTTTAGCTTTAAGTATGCTTGTTGGGATGTATAAAAACAATCTTATTACATTCTTTATTGACAATACATGCTTTAATATAATCTGTTACTCCTATAGCCACAACAGTGGTATAATGGCTAACTCTTCTGTGGTACTATTTGACTTGCTTCCTTCGGAATACCAAATAATATACATCAAATCTAGTACTTTGAATAAAAAAAATTAAAAATGCAAGGTGCAATTGCATACTAATGACTGAAATTCTTTTTCTCTATTGTTTTTTGTAATTTGTATGCACATCTAATGCAAGATTGATAAAAATGTAATAAACTATAGTATAAACAAAATAATTCATCATAATGTTACATTGTTTCCCAAAATATTAGTGTTCTGGGTAAATCAAGGGTTATCTATGAAAAGAAAAATGTTTGTCATTGCCAGATAACTTTTGGTAAGAATATATTATTTCTTTAAAACAAGATTATAATATAGTTACACAATAATTAACTCAATATTACTTACCATAAAAATCTCCAATGAAATTGTTAAAAGTTCGATAAATATTAAAAGTAAAACCTTATTTAACTTTAAATAAGTTACTTCTTTCTTATTGCCTTTCAGACAATTTTCAAATCTCTGCCTCCTGAACTTGCTTTTTATGAGACGATTGATCAGTTAAAATGTTAATAACATTTTTACACCCTGTATAAGTGGTGTAACGTACATCCAAAATATGTCGCATATTTAACGAGTCTTGCACTTCTTTTTGTTTTAAGGCTAGTTCAATAGCTTCCTGTTTGGACAATTTCTCTAAATCTCGCCTTAGTATCTTCACTACGCAATTTTCATAATTATTAACCTGTAATGGAAGAGTACTGATTCAAGTTAATGTATGTATAAATTAACTGATGTCTATTTCAAAAAAAATTTGATAATATCTAACACATGCTGCATAACTATGAATAACTAGATATAATAAAAAAATGTATAATATTGTTAATAAGATAAATACCTGACAAACCAAATCTAGGTTATAATTCATGTCGGTTTCGGGCCAAGTTTGTTCCAATACTGATTTATCCCAAAGAATTTCTCCAGAATTATTAAGCCTATGTGGTGCAGATATGAATCCATTCCATAGTTCAGATGCATAATAAGGTGCCATTGGTGCTAGCATAATTATTTGAGCTGCCAAAGCCCTTTCAAACTGAAGGCTATGGGCAAAAATTGCAGGTTGCATCTTCTACGAACAATTTTCAAGCATACTGAGTGTTTTCAAATGTAGATGTGTAAAATAATATTCATGAAAAATACTAACATGTTACATATAAACAGAATATGTTAAAATATGTTCATGAATCATATGCAGGTAACAGAGATATTTACAAAAAAAAAAAAAACATTGTATAGTTTATTTCATCTTTATTTGCCAAATAAATAATCCCAAATGGCTTTTATCTCATACCTTGGCTTATTTTTATGGCTGGCTCAGGTAGACTGTTCCGTTTATCGGCAAGATAAGAGAGTTTTGTATTTGGCAAATAGGGATGAAATTAATAGTACGCATACCACAGCACCTATAAAAACTGCCTGCAATTGTCCTCAATTTCTGCCTTCGAGACAACAAAAATACTTTTAATAAATTTAGGATCATATTAAAGCTATCAAATGGTTCTTCAAACAACATAAGTTTTTGCAAAGTGGGTGGATCTATTTTTGATGTAAATAGTTTTAAATTACTCAAAATAACTTACACATAAAAACAATACAAATGTAGAATAACTAATTAAAAAACACAGGTTTCTTACCCTGATACTATTTGTAAGTCCTTGCTGTTTCGATACTGCAATACTTAACTGCTGAGAAATTAGATAATTGAAAGAAGTCCCCTTGACATAATAATTTCTAGAATCAAACATATAATCATCGTGAGATTGGAACTGATCCTCAGATATCATCGGTGGTAAAGTGTTCCTATATTTTAGAAACTCCTTTATAGTTAACCACAACCTTCTTTGCCAAGTTAAGATACCAGGAAACGCTAGATTGTGTTACAAAATTATTATTTGTGTTTTTATAATAAAAATGTAGAGGAATAAGATGACTTACTATTACTATTCCAATTTCTATGTGAGGTGGGCGCAACATCAGCTAATATCAATAATCTTGTGGTGTCTGTCCCATACGTTCTAAACATCTCATCTGGATCAACACCGTTATATTTAGATTTACTCATTTTTTCCCAGGAAATGGTGACAGGCTGTCCGGTTTCCTCAACCACAGCTTTATTTTTCTTCAAATCTATTGGTATTTTATTAACATTATGAAAATTAATATTCCCCATAAAAAAACTACCTACCCAAAACCTTCACTTTATTCTCTGGTATATATTCACCAGTACCCTTTATTCTATATGTACGACCCATAACCATACCCTGTACAAGAAATCGTTTAAAAGGTTCCTTCTCTGGCAACAAGCCCAGGGAGTATAGAAAATGAGCTATAAATCTTGCATAGTAGAGATGAAGGACCGCTAAAATATTTTTTTATCAATTTTAAGACATGATCTTTACAATATCAGTTTTAGTTTTAAAAAAATTTAAATTTTTACTTTAACCAAAAGGTGGTTGTAGTTATGGTGTTTTATAAAGATTGAATGACCAGATGTTATGTAACTGCAAATATATAGATATAACAGTACATAATAGTCACATGCATAAGTAATCTACTGTATACAGTTATCTTAGATATAGAAAAACAGGTTTTTGCGAGAAAATGTGTTTTTTTTTCTATATCTAATGTTAAAAAATTGTTTCAAGTTTCTCCAGTTCTACACATAATTGTTTTACATAGTGTTTTATGGACATTATTAGATTTTCTTTCACGTGGATTGCCATAAGTAGACATCCAGGTAGACTAAATTCAAGATATACTTACAACAATATCTAAGTATAGTCATATTCAATGCACACAAACAATGATCAACGTGTGATTGCCTCGTGACTCACTAAAATCTATAGTGCTATTGGTCACATGACCATAAACTGCGGAAATAACTTATATCAATGCTGTCTGATCGCTGAGAAACAATTATCAATGAATTTTCATTATTAATAACTCACCGTGTTCTTTCCCACCTATGTATAAATCAACTGGCATCATCTTCATTGCTTTTTGTTTATCAAACATTTCATTATTATTCCTTGGATCTAAGTATCTTAAATAATACCAAGAACTGTCAACGAATGTATCCATTGTGTCTGTTTCCCTGTTTGCAGGGCCATGACATTTAGGGCAAGTTGTGTTAACCCACTCAGCAAGCTCGGATAAATGTGAGCCACCTCGTTGACTGAGTTTGGATAATGTCGGTAATATTACTGGTAGTTCTTCTCTTGATACAGGCTGAACACCACATTTTTCACAATGTACGATAGGAATCGGGGTACCCCAATATCTCTGCCGAGATATTAACCAATCTCGCAGTTTAGCACTTGTCCAGTAACCTCCAATGTTTAGTTGTCTGGCTTTATCACAAATTATTTGTTGTTGATTTTCTATTTCTCGATCTGATTCAATTTTAGGAATAGGATCATATGAAATACCATGTCTGTCAGCAAAAATAGTAGCTTCTTGGTCAATGCCAGGAATGCCTAAAACGGTTGGAAATATATTAATATTTTTAAACAGTCGTATATTAATAAGTAACATACCTACATAAGAGTCAGTCATTGGTAAAAATTCTATTTCATTAGTAACATAAAGAGGAATATTTTCTTTATTAAAAGGATTTTCCAAAGCACTACATAGTTTCATCGTTTTTCCAATATTTCTAATACCCTCTTTCTTAGCTAATATATGATTATCACTTATTGCTACAAACTTAACATGATTTATATATTGTGGATGTGATGTCCACAGGTTTAAGAATTGATCACACTGACTATTTGTAGTTATTTTGAAATCAAAACTAACACCATTACATTCTCCAATCCAATGCCTTTGTAACTTTATAATATCCCTCCAGTCTTGTAGTAGGGAATCATCTAAACCATCCAATAAATCTTTAGCAAATTTTGTTGTTTTAACAAACCACTGTTTAAGTACTTTCTTTTCTACTTTTGCTCCTGATCTCCAAGAGCAACCATTTTCATCTACTTGTTCGTCCGCTAATACTGTTTGGTCAACAGGGTCCCAATTGACCAAACCTTCTTTTTGATATACCAATCTATAGAGAAATGTAACATTCATTGAGTTCTTTACTTTTAAATGAACATTTTACATTGTCCAAAATACTTACCCAGCATCGTATAATTTCAAGAAGAGATCCTGTGTCCATTTATAATACTCTGGATCACAAGTAGCTACTTCTCTGTTCCATTCAAAGCTACAACCTAGTTGTTGCAATTGGTTTTTCATATAAGATATATTTTGTTTCGTCCATTCTTCAGGTGAAATATGCCTGTCTATTGCAGCATTCTCTGCTGGCAATCCAAATGCATCCCATCCTATTGGATGTATAACCTAATAGATAATGGGAGAGATAAGTACTGCATAAATGACAAATCGTTTGAATATTTTTTACTGCATCAATGAATAAAATATTAATTTTTTGTTGATTGTTAGTTATTATTAAACATTCTTATTACGCTTTTCTCTTTCTCACATTAAATAAGAATTACGTTTAATAAATGTTTACATACATTTTTACCATTCATTCTTTGATATCGAGCCACAGTGTCACTAATCGTGTATACTCTTACGTGCCCCATATGTAAAGATCCTGACGGATATGGAAACATTGATAACACATAGTATTTATTTTTTGTTCCATTTTCATCAAAGCTTTCTGTCTTAATTTTATCTCTCCAATAGATTTCTATTTTGTTTTTAAGATTTGATGACAATTCCTCATTCTGTAAATTAAATTTCTTTATATAAAGATTTATGAATTAAACAGCATACCCATAAATTAAGTCCAGATAAAGAACGATGGCAAATATATATTTGTCTTCTATAAATATTTCCAAAAATATATGTTCCAAGTTTAAATATCATTTTTTGTATTTCAACATAACCCCATAAAGTGCCTACAACCTACAACCCACAGAACAACGAAATCTGCAGGTATGTTCAGTTGTGATTATACTGATTGTAATATTCAACTACCACCAACTAAACCGTGATAATCACGAATGTTCAAAAACATACTCCATTTCTATTCTAATACATATTCTAAATATCTAAAAATAGGCTATAGGATAATTTTGCTGTATTATTCCCATACACCTACTTACTTATTACGTAGTTAATGAAATTTGGGTTTACACAGCTTTTGCGAACTATAATAAAAATTAACACTCGCTTCCGTGTTTTAATTACATATCAAGATATACTCTTTTTGTCTAGATGAGAAGCCGTTAAGTTTTAGGTGTATCCCAACAATTAGTTCAGTGCACAAAAAGTTATTAGTGCATGTATGCTAAAAAATATAACAATATTTTTGTAGTCTGTGTTTTATAGTTATTTTAGATATTCTGTGATTTATACATAGACCTAAGTCCATACATAGATTAACACCACCAACACCAATAGAGCAATAAAACGAATAAAATAGTTAATTAAGCCCGTACCTTATATTACCTAGTTATTGATTTTGCTATTTTCTTTTTTTTGCTCTAAACATTAAGAAATAACGGTTAAAAAAACGCAAATAGAGAAGGGAGGCCTTCTTTTCCTCATTTTCTTGCCCAATAGAGAAGGAACTCCGCAGGGGTCCTGGTAAATTCTTCTCTGGTCGACGATTGAAAAAGGTCGGAACGTTTGTTCCATTTTACCTAAAAAAGTGGCAAACGCGTCATTGGGAAAACTCTTACCCTCTGCCTTAGGGGACGAGTTTACTGTTAGCCCTCGGCATCCGTCGGTTCATCCTTCCCCAAAATTTTACCTGCTAACGTTATAAATTATAAACATAAGGAAGATTATCTTATATAAATAGAGGAACTGTACTACGTACGGGTGACTCGAGGGCATCAATCTTTGAGGAGTAGGGTGAAATGAACGACCGACAGTTCCGTACGCTAAAGACCTTTCAGTTTAATTTCTTCTCGGGAATAGTTCATTTGAACTAGTTTGTTCGTGAACTACCCACCTCTAAATAAAACCTAATAGTCTTCTTCTACGAGCAAAAAGACAGTCTTCTTGCATAAAACAAAACATAACCTTAGTTATAAATATGAGAATGAACGCATATAAGTAAACAAGATATATAATTATTTATTAATAATACAAAATGAGCGTCCGTGAAGAAGCACCACCAACTAAAAGGCTTAAGATTGGTAATAATTATCTATATTGTAAAAATGTATTGTTCTTATAAATGTTTCCTTTTTAGACAATAAAAATCCTGAACTAAATCTTCAAGAAATTGATGACATATCATCAGTTCAGTGTAAGTTATGTAAAATCTCAAACATATATGATATTTATATGAATTATTTGTCTTTAGTAAATCGCGTACCCAGATTATGTCCGTACTTGGATACCATTAATCGACAGTACTTAGATTTCGATTTCGAGAAACTCTGCTCGGTGTCTCTTACAAGAATAAATGTTTATGCATGTCTGGTCTGTGGAAAATATTTTCAAGGGCGGGGTACTAATACCCATGCATATACACATTCAGTTGCCGAAGGACATCATGTTTTCCTTAATTTACAAACATTAAAATTCTACTGTCTTCCCGATAACTATGAAATTATAGGTAAAGTATTATATATCATGTTTTGACTTATAACTAATGCAATGTTTTTAGATTCTTCTTTGGACGATATAAAATATGTTTTAAATCCAACTTTTACAGAAGAACACATCAAAAATTTGGATTCAAGTACAAAACTTTCTCGTGCTATTGATGGATCTTTATATACACCTGGAATTGTTGGCTTAAACAATATTAAAGCCAATGACTATTGTAATGTTGTTTTGCAAGTAAGATATTCAATATAACATAGAACCTTAAATCTTACTCTGAATGGCACTTTGTTTTAAGCAAATAAATATAGCTCTGTAATCCTAAAAAATACATTACTTTGCACTGTAGCAATATATTTTAATTACTAAATGTGTGCATCTTAGTTTTGTTGTCTAAATTTATTAATACCAAACAACCGTGATTAAAATCTATTGCATTATTTTAGGCTTTGTCCCACGTAACTCCTTTAAGAAATTATTTTCTGAGAGAAGAAAACTATAGTAAAATTAAAAGACCTCCCGGTGACTCAGCATATTTGCTAGTTCAAAGATTTGGTGAGCTCATGAGGAAGTTATGGAATCCCAGAAATTTTAAAACGCATGTTTCACCTCATGAAATGTTACAGGCTGTGGTATTATGGAGTAAAAAACAGTTTCAATTTACACAACAAGGTAATCTTGGTACATCTATCTAAACTATACCTTTGTGAAATTTGTTAGTGTAATAATAACTTAGCATTATGTTACATTTTCAGGAGATCCAATTGATTTTCTCTCGTGGTTTCTAAATGCTTTGCACAGAGCATTAAATGGAAATAAGAAAAAAGATAGCTCAATTATTTATAAATCATTTTTGGGTAACATGAAAATATATACCCGTAAAATACCATCTACTGATCTCAACGATAAAGAAAAGAAAACGTTATTAGCCACTGCTGAATATCAGGAAGTAATAACAGAATCGCCTTTTCTTTACTTGACATGTGATCTTCCTCCTCCACCATTATTTATTGATGAGTTTAGAGAAAATATCATTCCTCAGGTAAGGATATACTGCAAATAAAATATGCGGAGATAATAAAATGTGAGAGTATGAATTTTTTATAAATTTATAATATATTTATACATTATTAATATTGACATTATTTATGATAATGTCATTAATAGTTATTTAAATGAACTTGTAGGATGTTGTTGAGATTCACTTTTAGGTATTATTTAAACAACATTTAAATATGAATTTCTAGTTCATATAATTTGTAAATTTCTTAATAAATATTTGATTACCTATATTTTGAAAATAATAATTTGAAATATCAACTATTTATTATGTGGTATTTAAACTCAAGTAAACTGCAAAAAAAATTAATTTTAGAGTGTATTTTCAAAGCTTTGTAATAAAGTCCTATCACATTTATTATATAGTGTATATAGATAGAAGTGTATATTTGTTAAATTTCATACTGGAAAATTTCAATGTTTCAAGCTCAGTGTTGTTTTATTGTAGGTAAATTTGTATCAATTACTAACAAAATTCAATGGCTTGACAGAAAAAGAGTACAAAACATACAAAGAGAATTTTATGAAAAGGTTTGAAATAACGAGACTACCACCCTATTTAATTTTATACATTAAAAGGTTTACCAAGAACACTTTTTACATTGAAAAAAATCCCACGATTGTGAACTTCCCAGTGAAGTAAGTATAACAAATGTTATTTTAGGTGAGGTATACATTGATTTTTTATAGGAATGTGGATTTTGCCGAATTCTTGACGCCAGAAGTAAAGGCACATCATAAGAATACAATCTACGATTTAGTAGCAAACATTGTGCATGATGGAGAGCCTACTAAGGGAACATATAGGGTTCACATTCTGCAAAAATCTACTGGACAGTGGTATGAAATGCAAGACTTGCATGTAACTGATATTTTACCACAAATGATAACTTTAACTGAGGCTTATATACAAATCTATGAACTTAGGACTTAATATTACAATCAATTAATTTTATATAGGTGTAATGTTATTTTGTATCATATTTGTGTAAGTAACTTAAGTATACTAAGTATACAGTAAGGTATTATTTTGTAGATGCACACAAAATAAAACAATGTTCTGAACCATCTATTTTTAGTTTATTTTTTAGATGACACTAATTATTTTCTATGGAATTTATGCATTTTCTACTATGTTTTCACATTTCCGTATGGGAGGAGCTATAGGCTTCAAAATGGGTGGTATATCTGCATTTTCCCAGTAACCAGGAAATCTATCACCACTAGACATATTGCATTGCATGCTTAAAGGTGCTTCATTATATACCTCGTTTAATAACTGGACACGCATCTTGTTCCATTTTATTGCTTTATAATTGTCGGATATACCTTGACTTGTTGAGGTTGGTTGTCCTTCCCACCTAAAAATATATTACATGAACAATAATTGAAAAGTATAGGTAGTCATTATTTACAAAATTAATGAAAAATAAAATAATTATATTCTGGTTTCACAAATTCCTAACTCAATTTGAGTTATTTAAACATTCTGGCTATTTTATTCCCTATATTCAGTCACTTACTTTGGCCAGATTAACTTTAGACCAGATTTACAAATACAAGTATTTTACATATGAAGGTGAGCACATTTTCATTAAAAACACGTTGATTATTAAGAACTAATTAGTGAGGTCATACTTGAACAAGTAACACATGTAGTCATGTTTCCCATTCGCTGTAAAACTAATACATCTCTAAGGATATTTTTCATTCACAACGGAAATGAGTAAAACAACTACTAAGTTTTATACCACTATATTTTACGTGACTGCAGTTTCGACAATTGTTGTCATTTTCAAATGATGATTCAACTAAGAATCGTTGGAGAATGACAACGTTTGAAACAACAACAGAATGAAAATGACAAAACTCGTTTGAAAATGACATAAAAATTGTCGAAACTGCAGTCACGTTTCTGTGAAAATATAGTGGTATAATACTTGGTAGTTGTTTTATTCATTTCCATTGTGAATTATGAACTACCACAGAGTAACGGCTTCGTTGATTAATATTTTTCATTCATAATCATTATTCATTTTATTAGTTACAGTTCATAAATCGACGAGTTAATTGTACTTGGACTAAAAGTCAGGAGCGGACCCAGGACACCGGGTTGACATTCACTGTACATTTTTATTTGCCTATTTTGTAGTACCAAAACAACAGCAACAAACATGTCATTGAACGCAACATTTAAATTCCAGTATATTAGCATAATCTGTTCGAAATGTTCAGAAGTGACGCCTATCACTCAAAATATATTTACATATACAAAGGTAACGGGAGCATCTTTAAAATATATGAAGTTTTTCAAGGAGGACACTTGTATGTTGGGTTGGGAAAAGTCTACCTCGTTACCTACAAAGAAGTGCACAGTATCACATAGCGTATGAAACCCGGGATTGTGTTGTAAAACTATTTCCAATTTAGTTTTCATACGTTCAACACAGTGTCATGTTAACTAATAGAGGAACCGGCGCAGATAAAATGTTTACCGTGTTAATTATTGTGTATTTAAGGTAAATAGATGTGCACTCAAGGTTCCTTATTGGCAAATATATTCGTGAAGAATGACTGGATGTACATTAAACATGTACATGTACATGTGGATCTACATGTCTTCCCGAACGATTGGGTCATTGAACACCTGCTGAGTGTGTAAGATAAAGAGTGTTGTGTATGAATTTAGGTTGTAGATCATATTCTTTAAATCCAAATGAACATAATGACAACTAACCATGTACTCCAACGCGTCACAACAAGCTATGGTGGTAATGGCGTATTCGTTTTGAATACACCATGGAATTTCGTCAATTCTCGAAATGATTTATTTCGAGATGCTCCTTTTTAAAATATCTTCGTGTTTGTCCCTTCACGTAGGTGCGAACTTGCGATGTACCATTTACTGGCGGACATTAGGATTATATTATACATAGTTTTATTCATTAGTTGTTAGTAAGTAGTTAGTAATTATATGAGATAGTGAATAAGTGAATTTCATGCTATATTCAAAGTAAATCAGTTAAATTATTTATAAAT
Organism: Rosalia funebris; assembly: GCA_037954035.1. Taxonomy (NCBI): domain Eukaryota; kingdom Metazoa; phylum Arthropoda; class Insecta; order Coleoptera; family Cerambycidae; genus Rosalia; species Rosalia funebris. The sequence continues at coordinate 21,807,026 of JAZFAV010000015.1, read as the reverse complement.
TTAACTGATTATAAATGCCAGAGCTGAATATTCTCAACAAGAAACGTTTTTTCTGTATCCTGTACCCTGTACCCTGTTAACCTAACAGGGTACAGGGTTAAGAAGCAAAGCGTGTTTGTCAGCAGGGTGACTTTCTATAATATTCAATGGGGAACATGGTTTCAGTTTGTCATATATCTCCTAGAGAATTTTTGCAGACATAAAAAGGTTAAGTTTGGCTTTAAATTGACACATAATTTCGAAATATAATAATTAATATTATCACATATAATATAAATAGGGGGAAAGCTCATTGATTCTGTATAAGGATCATTGTACTAAACAAAATTTGATACTAAACAAAAAGTGAAATATGATTTAAAAAATAAATAGTTTATTGATATAATAAGTATATTAATTTTATATCCGTGTTCAGATTTTTTGTGATTAACAACTTATAGGACCTAAATATGGTCCTAATATACATGGGAAATACCCTCTCATACTACATATATTCATCTTATTATACTAATTTTAATTTAATTGAAAAAAATATACTCACTCATTCATGTACCTGAAATATGCATTGAGCGCTTCATTGCTAATAGAACTCTTGCATACCTCAAGGTCTGTATGTGGATAATAATGAATATAATTTACACACATTTCGTCGGTTATGCCAAATCCTCCCAAAGTAATATTTACTCGATCTTCTGTATTATAATCACATCTAGTAATAAGTACATGCCCCTGGAAATAATGATATACCTATGTATAATGAATTTCAAACAAAAATTAACAACTTAATAAAGACCAAGCTTCATATTCACTGGTCCAATAAAAGTTGTTGCATTCTCTAACGTCCTAGTGTAAGTAATGGATGTTAATACGTATTTATTTTACGTTTTTATATAATTATGCCTATTTAAAATATTGAACCTAATTTAAAATATCTACCAGGTAAACTGTTAAAGCCAACGAATTAATCTAGTAAACTTAAATGACAAATTATCAATACATATTTAAATGTTTTATTCATAACTGGAATATAATGGGCATTCAAATCAGTTATCCAACACGAAGCTATAAAATTGTAGCTCACTGATGGATGGGCGACCTATTGTATTCTCCTATTCTGCGACAGTGGCATTCATACTTTGGTCCTCGGCGGTGGATTGGGCCTAGTTTTGAGGTAGTATGTGAGCGTTCGAAGGTCAATAGGGGTAGTTTGACACCTCGCTTTGAACATGGGTATGTTTGTAGTTGTCTTTATGTGTAACTCTTCTTTCGCAGCCTGAGACTCTAGGGAAAAGAGGTCGATGTCTGTGTATTCAAAAAGACACTAAAGTTCGGAAAATGTGTCTTATAATAAGAGATATTTCTAATAAGACGGACCTTTTTTAAATAAAGTCAATGAAAATATTTTAGATTTAAAAGTTTATTTAATAGCAACAATTAAACAAGTAAAGTATACACTTATAAACGTTTTTCGATGTTCAACAAATATTGCTACAAGTTTACTCAATGTTTAATGTGGCAGTAGCTACACTAATGTGAATGAAGGCAATGTACACCTGTCTGTTGTGTAACGCATCGTCGTTAAGTTTTTGATACGGGAGGGTGCCCATGAAACGTTGTGAAGATTGCTAGAATAATTTGGTAAAAATACCCTTCCATAGCCACGAGTTTTTATTGGTACAAAACATTTTCTGAAGGGCGAGAGAAAGAGTCGAAAATAAACCCCACAATCGCTAGCTCAGGACGAGTTTAACTGAAGAACACATTCAAGCAATTTGTGACTTTGATTGAAGTGATGATGATTGAAAATGACTGCCGCTTCACAGTTGCTGAAATCGCTTCTGTGGTAAACATCAGCATTAGTTCATCCACAGTTGGACACACAGCTCAGTTGCAGCAAACTTGAGCTCCTTGGGTGCTACGCCTTTTTTTTTCAGAGGAGCAGAAGAACGTTCGTTCGTCTTGACATCTGTTAACGGCTTCCGCTCGTTACCGGCCTGAGGGAGCGCCTCTCCTTAGTCGCATTGTGATCTGTGAGAGTTTATTTCATCATTACACCCCGTAAAGTAAGCAGGCGAGCAAAGAAGGAGCGAAAGCAAATCCTGAGGACCAAAACGAGTTTGTGAGCGAGGAAAGTTCTCGCGACGGCTTTCTTGAATTAAAAGACGTTATTTTGTTGGATTCCCTTCGTCACCAGAGAATAATTGATGGTGCTTATTACTGCTTGTATTTACTATTACTAAGTGAAAACCACTTATCGGAAAAAAACATGACGATAGCTTGCTTGTCAATTTGCTTCACAACAATACCAAGACCCATACGGCAAATCAAACACGTTGGAAATTTAAGATATTTTCAAAGACCCTTGAACATCTACCATACAGTCCAAACCCATCACCATGTTATTTTCACATGTTTAGATTGTTAAAAGAGCCTTTAGGGGGCCAGCGTTTCAACGATGATGCCGAGGTGGAGGCATTCGTGCGCAATTGGCTCCAGGCGCGTCCTCTCTCTTTTTACTGTGATAGCTTAAAAAGCTCCCAATTCGATGGGAAAATATTTAAACAAAAAAGGAGACTATATCGAAAAATTGAGTATATTTTTTGTCTTCAATAAATCTAGAAAAATAATTCTCGTTTATATTTGAACTATTAAAACATACTCCAAAATTACAGCACTTACATCAGTGACTTATTTCATATATACTTACTGGTAAAACTTTTACAGGCCTCTTTAATCTCCTGATTTCTTGAAAATGAGTACTAAAGTGATTGTCCCGATTTAGCTCAGCAAGTTCCTTTCCATATTGATCAAAATGCCTCGTGTAAACCCGTATACCAGTCAAATGAGTATGTAGTTGTGAGCCAAAAACTGTTATGCCCTCTGGTGGCAAACCCTAGAATTAAAATAAAAGGAACTACTAATAATGTTTTAAATTCATTATTGACTGAATCAATGCCCTATATACTACATAGTATAGCTAAATATCTTCAGGGGAAATGGAAATAACTTATAGAGAAAAAAATGTTGACGTTGTTTTCGAGTTTTATGAGAAATGTTAGGACGGGTCAATATTTAATCTACAAATATAGATTCAAATCGAAATTCTAAATGTAGAATGTAATTCACAAGTCCGGTGCAAAAGAAATACTTTTTCAATGGAATATTCTGTATATTTTTATATTACTTAATTCTCTTGATGCTTAAGTGAATAAATAAGGGATTGAATTTATGTAACAACGCAAAATGAAGAGTCTTAAAAGCAAGATGATTATTCTACAGTTCCGTTGCGCTATTTAAATAATACCAATAATAAATAGAATCCGTTGTTCATGGTTTTACAGAAATTTTTTTCCTGAAATATAAATTTTCAACAAACATTATATGACTTTTATCGACGCCCATTTTGATAGTCCTGAATACAGCAATGCACTTTACAACCTCACAGTCTAATGTCTGCAATTAACTAATCTATCACTTAGATTATAAGTGTTATAGGTCATCGAGGAATTCGACGATATAAAAATATACAAAATATTTCAGCGTAATTATTTATAACATTTATTTTATACTGCACTGATATACTTTTATATTGAAAATTGACCTCCCATAAATCTCTAAATTTACGTGAAAAGTAATTCCATGACATAAAATAAAAACAAAATAAAACGATTTCCAGAAAGTATAGAACATCCAACAACATATCACTCGATGTGAGTTTCGCCGGACAAGTTAGCATCATCAAGAGTTGATTAAATCTAACGAAAACTTTGAACTGTGATCATTTTTTGATGAAGTCAATTTGACCGGCGAAACGCGCGTCGACTAAAATATAAGTGTTCAGTGCTTCGTGGAAAACTGGCTTCCTGTTTTTTGTTGCTACATCGACCCTCAATTACATGTTGCTACATTGCAACCCTCTCCCAGAATTATAGTATTCACCCTATGGAAATCATTTGAAATTAAATTTCTTAAGCGTAAACTGTTTCTAATTGTTGTATTTATTTCTTTATCTACTTATATTTTATCTACTACAACATAATATCATAATAGATTCACTGTGATGTTGTGCTGTGATACTTATGATACTAATAATAGATACCTACATTATGATGATACATTTAATATCATAATGTTGTTTATTTTAGTACTAGGATTATAATGAAATTCGTTATAATATTAGTACTACAATGAGAAAAAAATCATACTAACTGACAGCTAATAACATATGTACATGTTACCAACGTCTGCAAGAATTAATGATTTTTTTCCTTCTGATGGACTGGTTGTCTCGTGCACTTATTTCGATATAAAATAAAAAAACCCAGATTTGGCAAACAATTTTCGATTACCTTTGTTTTTGTATTTGGTAATATAATTCCGAAAACGGAGCCTTTACTAACAACATTTTTATTGACAAATTTGTTAATTCCTGTTTTTACAGGTTTTGTCCAGTAATCATAGGTACTTTTATAACTAAGAATATTTTTTCAAAAAATAAAACCGGCCACAGGTAGGATTCGACATCTGTCCCCGATCGGAACCGAACGACATACAGCTGTTTCGAACTTGTTAGTTCTCATCAGTGCCGTATACGGTACGCCGATTCAGGACAAATGCCGAATGAACTTTATGGCCTATACATCTTTATCGATACGATCTCTGTCAGTAACTTATAAGTCGGAAATCGAGAAAGGAACCACCAAGCCGCCAAGCGGTTATCAAAGTAGTTCCCGAATAGCAAAGTTATTACATAATCGCTCTAGGAAACAACTACTCCTCGGGCTAAAGCCCCGCCAGGCATTGAATTATACCCAGAAGCGATCCTCGACCCCTTTCTCGTGTTTCTGCACGATCAGATAAGGTTTCAAAAAATAAAACGTTTTCAAATTCAAAGTTTTATTTTTTGAAACCTTATCTGATCGTGCAGAAACACGAGAAAGGGGTCGAGGATCGCTTCTGGGTATAATTCAATGCCTGGCGGGGCTTTAGCCCGAGGAGTAGTTGTTTCCTAGAGCGATCATGTAATAGCTTTGCTATTCGGGAACTACTTTGATAACCGCTTGGCGGCTTGGTGGTTCCTTTCTCGATTTCCGACTTATAAGTTACTAAGAATATTTTGTCATCGACTGGTGTCGAAAATTCTGTCACATCTTGTTTAGTAATTTTTTTTCTATTCGCGGCTATTATCATACTGATCATTGTGAGGTCCTTATACATAAATAACTATTAAAGCACTGACGAAAGTATAACTTTTTTGTATTAAGTTATAAGTTATTGCTTTTGAGGATATAGTCAAAATAAAACAGTTTATATTTATTACCATGGATGTGCAAGCGCTGGTACAATATCCAGAAAGTGGAAACGTTTCTTGTCCAGGAGGAATAGCCATTTTATCGGTGTACTCTAATCCTAACTCAATAACACCTGCATCCACCTTTCTCAATCTCTGTGATACGTGAAATCTTATGCCGGAGCTGTCCACCAAGCCTAAAAAGTGATATAATTTGTAAAAGAATTGCTAATGCGATAATGTGTTAACGTAATAGTACAAAAGTTTTGCATTTCATCAAGATAGTTTAATTTCATTCTAAAACTAAACACAAGACCAAATAGGAATATTTCAGAAACAGGTATGAACAGTTTGATGATACATTGTAATGATATACAATACATACCTTTGTGTATTTAAGAGATTACTTAAAAAAAGAAAAGATTCTTTAAAATCTAATAAATGTGTAAATTTGCATGCTTAAAAAATAAAATTATTTAATAAATATTTTAAAGTCGTTTAAAATATGCATTCCAAACACTAAAACACTGGTAACCTTTTTTATTTGTACTCTAATTCCGTTATAAAAATATATTTTAGAATTTTTAAAGCATATTAGTACCTATCTGATATATAGTTTTTTTCTATGATATACTTTTTATTATTTTAAAGTATTTGTACCGCACTCCATTGCAAAAACAGAAACATTTACTATAATTATATATACAGCTCAACAAGAATAGGAACAAGTCTCAAAACTGCGATATCGGACCGCCCACGAGGTGGGCAATAAATAGCCTGGTCTTTACTTAGACGAATTGAGACCTTTTCAGAGTGAATATCGGTGAATATATATTGAATGTGAATGTACACAGAGTTCGTTCTGGTCGCGCGTAAGGCGCATCCTTTATCCTCCGAATGCTGCCTCACTCTTTCTTCTACGCATACCTAGAGAATCTCACACGTTTTCCCATTCTTCATGAGCAGTACCTATGTTATATACTAACCTTCTATATGTTCTGGGTTATTATAATGCACTTCAAGCATGATATATGGATTAAAATTTTTGCCACCGATTGGAAGAGCTGCATCCTGCAATAAATTCACATTATTGGTACATACAATACAATAATTTAATAATCAGTTTCACAAGGACAATCTAACTAAAAAGACACTGTTCAGTAGATGGATGTTGACAATTATTGTTTATAAGAGGAACCTGAAACAGAAGAAAGCACGGACAAAGTTAGAGGGAACAGGGTCTCGGCTAACATGCAATGTAAACAGAATAGAGTCAATATTCTCGAGACTATAAAAGAAAGCTTTTATTTGTCGTGAGTGCTGTTTATGCATCATGGATAGAGGTACTGTTTTTTTTTCTATACACATCCACACGATGATTTGCAGTAAAGAAGAAGATTTCTGTTTTATTTCCTCTTTCGTTTTTTCCGAGACTGTGCTGTAAACATTTTGAAAACCGCATCCATGTTAAAATAGGCTATTTAAATAACAGTGATTTATTATAACTTATTTTCTATTATGTTTTACTTACTTGGGGGTAGGTAAATGGAGGGGCTCCCATAGCCCAGGCAGCCAAAACTCTTTTACAGACTTGCGTTTTCCGGGGCCTATCCTCTGCGAAGCAGTTACCAACATATAATGGAATTTCCTCACCTGGAGGCGCTTCACAATGAAAAACTTCCATGTGATGAACCAAACCTTGACTTGTATTTTGGATATTAGATTCATACTATAGAAACGTTAGACGATTTATCGTTAGAATTATGCCTGCAATCACATTTATACCTGGTAGATGTGATGTTTTGCATCATATTCCTCGGATAACTTGAAAACGTGACACCAATAAGTTGTTTCATCAGAAGGAACTTTCACCTTGTTTGTTAGTATATCCAGAACTTTTACGTATGATGGTAAACTTGTTTTGACATTTGTGTTTTTCAAGAGGTTTATTCTAACCATTCCATTGTCCTCTGATGGTGCGCTAATGTTTACACCATTTACTTTGTATAATTTACGTTTTCCCCTTGTCCAAACAACATGAGTAGTTCCATCCTTGGGAAGACGATATTTTTAGATCGAATTATTTTCATTCGCATTGTCATAAAACGATAATGATAGAACTAAAGAGTAAGTAAATTATCATGAAACGAATATTCTAATCATTAACGTAATCCTGGGTGTGGCTTAAAGCCTTCGATGTACCAGCAGAGCTTTCAAGAAAATATTAAATTAAATTGAATAAAAAAATTAAATTGAAAATATTAAACTATGATTAATATGTACTACCAACACAATTGAGTAAAACAACTGCTAAGTTTTATACCACTATATTTACACAAAAATCGTGACTGCAGTTTAGATACTTTTATGTCATTTTCAAAACGATGATTCAACTAAGAATAAGATACAAAAATTCGGTTTTTATAATATATACTATCCAATTATAGAGAACTATGACAATGAACTGAATAAACGAAGAACTATGACAGCATTATGACAATGAGCAGGTAATTAAGGTTTACAGGAAAACGTGTTTTATAAATGGTGCAATCCCGACCATCAAATTTTGGGAACTTCCAGGAATATTATTAAGAACTATTTATTATACAGGGGGTTAATTAATTTTGGTAATATTATAAAACCTATAAAAATACAAACGTACATATACAATCTATAAAAATATAAATATACATATACAGCCATACAACAATATACATATACAACGAACCAATAAATATACATGTATAACCTATAAATACAACCATAGTGATAATTTCAACTTGTTAAAACTGTTTTACTCAATTGCGTTGGAATTATAAACTACCACAGAGTAACGGCTTCCTCGATCAATTTCTTAATATGTAATAAGATTTTCCATTTATTAGTTAAATTAAGACTTATCTTTAGGATTGCTCGATCTTAAATAAAATTAAGCACCATTCAGTAGTTTCCAGAATTATTTTAGAATTTAGATTTAATCATCGCCAAATAATGTCTCTGGGTTTTGCTTCCATATTAAAGGAATCAAATAATTTTAATAGTCAATTATAACTTATAAATATTTTGCAACATTAAAGAAAGCGTTTTATTTATAACGGTTTTTATATTCATTTAGAATACAATTCATCTAATCTGCCAGGTTTAATATTTTAGGCCATTTTTAAGAATGTACCTTGGAGCTACTCGTAACTTACTAAAACTATTTATAAGCATTAGATTTTAATTCCTTAAACTAAAATTATAATGTAAGTAAATCACGAATGTCTATATTTAGGAATATTGAGAGGGACTGTGGGAGTTGTTACAGAAACAAATCTATACCGATGAGCCAACAGAATAAGCTGATAAATTGATACTTCTCTTAATTCAATTTAATTTAGAAGAAATATTTTGCCTGTCGTGTCGCCTAAGTTACTAACAGGCCACGTCTTCAAGAATATTCCATAAATAATAACCGAGAGGATAGAGGTCAGAGTTTCCAGACAGTCAATCTGAAATTTTTACAAATCTAAGAATGCCAATAGCTCGAACGAACTAACTCCTGCTAAAACCCAGTTTTTCCTATGAATAAAGTGTCACTAAGAAGCTTAACAACAGCTCGTAACACTGAATTCTGGTCTACGCTGGTTGATATTTTTACACCAACCTACAGAAATGAATGGGAGAAATGCCTCATAAGAGACATCCCACCAATCCATCACTGAGCCGGGTGGTGACTACGTTGAATGGCTGGCATCTCGAGCTTCTAGAGAACTTCTAGCATACACCCAATTATTTTGGTTATATTTTTATTCAATCGTGAATGTTCTCATCCATAAAGAGGATTTTGCAGTTCATTTACCGAAAACACGCAACAAATGTATCTCTCTTTCGGTCCTTACACCTGCGAATTCGGATTCTATAAAAAGGAATTGATTGCTCTGTTTAAATGAAAGCTGCCAACTTGGATATGAAGGTAAAGAAAAGAGATAAAGCGTACAAATATAGAGGTACAAATAGTTAGAATTCCATTTACCTCTATAATGTAGTCCTTTCTGTCACACGTATCAAATTTTCGTCGATAGGTGAATTTTGTAACACCTCTTCTTATTACGGAATTAAATCCGTTACAGTCCTGCTGTTTGTCCAAATTTATTACTCCATTTCCGTCTGCGAACGTATCCTAAAAGTTTAAAATTTTACTATTATACTTACTTATATACTTTTGTTAGAAGTATATTAAAAAAATTGTAATAATACTGCATGTGGTGAAAGTATGTATTAGTGGATTATGATTAATTTATGTAAGAAAAACACTACATGAATTAGAAAATCTAGGTGGGAGATACACAAAGAAAATAATAATTGTATATTGCATCTAATTAAGTTACGAATAACTCATAGTACAAGAAGATTAAAAAGCTATACATTTTTCTTCAATGGCACACCTCTGTACCGGGTTAGTCACCTAAAATTGACCCCCCCTTTATTTCTCTTAATTTCCATCGAATCGAAAAATTCAAAAAAGGATTTTACGTGATTTTTTATAAGTTTTTTAAATATTTAAACAAATTTTCAAAAACTCTGCAAATTGAAAGGGGGCGAACATTTTTTTATTTTTTTTTTAAATGAAACACCCTGTATTTTTTACTTAAAAAAGTTACCCACAGTTTTCTGATTACAAAAATATATAATTGTTGTATCTTGGCAAGTATAGTTCTTGAGATATTCATACAAATATATAGTCAGATCACAGGAATACGTTTAGCATAAGACCATAAATCAGGAGAGCTATGAACCGAAATGATTTAAAGAAACAATAATGCTTCGTTTGACAGTTATGTTGTGTTTGACTTATGTTTGATTGTTATATTATTAATACACTTTAAGTTAAGTTTTAATACACTTGTTAATATATCTAATATATTGATATGGGATATTCATTAGTCGAAAGGAAAGAAATATTAGAAATTTACTTAACCAGCAATAAAAACAAATACGTAGCTAAAAGAGAATATACAAGAAAATATCCTGAAAGACGCGTTCCCTCCAAGAACACTTTCTCTAATATTTATCTCAAGTTTGGGGACAGCGAATCCTTAAAAGATAAGAAACAAGAAAGAAAGAAGCCCAAAACAGGAGAAGATATGGAAACAGACGTTTTTTTTTATCGAACACCCCAATAAATCTACTAACGCTGCTGCAGAAGAATTTAATATTTCTCAAGCAAGAATAAGACGTATATTAAAACGTCATAAATATAAGCCTTATAGTATTTTGCCAGTTCAGCTTTTAACTGAAAATAATTTTGTCGACAGAAGAGCTTTTTGTAGAGAGATGATTGAGAGAGGAGAAAACGACAATAATTTTTTAAAAAACTTATTTTGGACCGATGAAAGTAGCTTTTCAACGGCTGGACTTTTTAATAGGAAAATTGCACATTATTGGGCGCCCGCAAATCCACATATTATAAAAAAGATAAAAACCCAAGGATATAATACAGTAAATGTGTGGTGCGGTATTCATCAAAATACAATTGTGGGTCCCGTATTCATTAATGGGTCCTTGAATGCAGTTCAGTATTTTAATATTCTTCGGGGTGAAGTAGAGAACTATTTAGATAATATTCCCCTTGCAACCAGGAATTCTGTTATATGGCAACAGGATGGTGCTCCTCCACACTCTGTACGGAACGTAACGGAATATTTAAATGACAAATATCTATTTTGGATAGGAAGATACGGTCCTATACATTGGCCTGCTAATAGTCCAGACTTGAGTCCTTTTTGTGATATATTCTTGTGATCAGAAAACTGTGGGTAACTTTTTTAAGTAAAAAAAATACAGGGTGTTCTATTTAAAAAAAATAAAAAATAGCTCGCCCCCCTTCAATTTGCAGAGTTTTTGAAAATTTGTTTAAATATTCAAAAAAGTTATAAAAAATTATGTAAAATCCTTGTTTGAATTTTTCAATTCCATTGAAATTAAGAGAAATAAAGGGGGGGGTCAATTTTAGGTGACTAACCCAGTACATACTAATAATTATTGAACATCCTATCATATAACGTTTTTATAATTATCAAATCTGTTGGATTATTAACGAATAGGTGACCTCTTGCATTCCCCTACAGAGGTTGGAACAATGGTCTTTAACAATGCAATTGGTATGGTTTTCCGTAGTGATGGACTAAAGAGTATTGGAAGTATCATTTTACACTTTAGATCGAGTCCCAGTGGAAAAAGTTTGGCACCTCTCCCTGAGCGTGAGTGTATTTATGATTGCCTGTGTGTGTAATATTTTCCTCTTGATTGTTTTCCATAAGCCCAAGGCGTTATTGATTGTCGATTTTTGTATGTCTGAACTCTGTTAAATAGGTACGATATACCGCTGAATTCTAAACTAAATATCTCTTGGAATGGTGAAGAGAGCAATAATTATTGTATTAAATGTGGTTTTAATTTCGATATCACCACTAATTAGAGAATCAAATATTACTATCAGTAAATAGCATTAGGCTCTTCATAACTTTCTAAATAATCTAAAAAAATAATTAATACTCTTACAGGAGAAATGGCAAATTCTGGCTTCAGGAAAATATCCCCAAAAACAACAAAAAACAGTCGAGTCCTTATAATTGCAATAATTTTCATAGTAATATACTTTTTTTTATATGTGTACAGGTGTTTGACAAAACGAAGTAAATTTTTTTACCGCTGATAGGTGAAGTCATTTGAAACCACATTAATCAAATTTACTTTAGTCCAAAGTCTCACGGGTTTTAAAATATTTCACCTTTCTGTAAATTTAGATTTTTCAGCAGTAATTTACAATTAAGCATGAATAACTATTTTTGTAATTGTGACGTTAGTCTAAAAAGTATTTAATATGAAAGTTCGACGCGTCTGCCTTTGGGTACAAACATTGAAATAAAGTTGGAAGTCATTAAAAGCATATATACGTCAATCACTCACTTAAGATGGATAAGAGATCAATATGGAGCAAGGTATTCAATGAATAAATAAATATTTATTAATAATTATTGTTGTTTCATTTTGTTTGCACATCACATTAAATACTACCTTTTGGTAACAAAACATTAGGTATTTGTTAACAAAATGCATAACGTACACATAAATTTTAATACATGATTCACCATTAAAAATGGCATTAAAAAAGAAAATTTTTAAAATTACTGTAACACTGAAATTGTTTAATTATGAAGATAAAAACCACAGCAAACTTGAAAATCATTAATTTTGTATGTTAGATGAGATATGTTGGCCCATATATTTTTTGAAACCTTCAAACTTTATTTGAATACTTGTATCTAAAGTCAGACGAATGAAACTTCCATACTAAATACTTTTTAGAGTGACAATTATAAAAAGAGTTATTCATGATTAGTTGTCAATTTCTGCTGAAGAGTTTACATTTATTAAAACTTAAAATACCTTAAAACCCATTAGACTTTAGACAGTGAAGGTAAATGTGGTTAATATGGACTTTAGAAGGTGAATGTGGTTAATATGGTTCTAAGTGACTATATCTGTTTATCGTTCAAAATTGCATAGGGTTTTGTTAAATACTCATCCATATTTAAACGCTTTCAAAATTGTTTTCTGTTATAAAGAAATGCAAACGTAATTAATACCCAGGTATTGTTTAAATATCGTATAAGTTCCTTAAGAACGTGCCACAAAATTGGCTCCTCTGCCACTGTTGTTTATACAATTTTATTTTAGAAAATACGCCATCTTCCTTTAACTGGTTTAAAATTATATGTACAATGTTACATAAGAGCGATCCAGAAAAACTGTTTTAAGTTATATTTCTAAAGCAACTTGGCTTGGCCAAACATCTTGATCAGAAGCAAACAGTGTAATTTCCGAATGGAAAATTGAGTTTCACAGGTTTGGAGGCTATTTTAGTAACATCTTTACATTGAATGCTATTATGCACCACATTTAAGGCTTTCAAAAACGAGAAAGTGTTTCAGCTGTTATTGACTTCGTGCATTTAATTTAGTTGATCATTATTCGTTATGGCATATATTATTGAAATCTGGGGTAAGCACTAGCATAATTAATATTTTACGCAAAATATATGAAAACGCTACAGTTCAGATAATAGTCAATGAATCGTACACTAGTGAATTTGATTTCTCAGCTGGTATTTTACAAGAACTTATGAGTCTTCTTTTATTGTCTTTATTTATTTTTGACGTGGAATATTTGTTTCCTGAACGTGATTTAAATGGTATTAGTATTGATGGTAAGATATAATCCTTTCTTATGTGCAAATTATATAGAAATATTGGATAATTCGGAAGCAGATATGAGCCGAAATCTTAATATTTTAGAACCGTATGCAACTGAAAACAAACTGTCAATGTAGAACACGAGAAGAACAATGTGTTCTTCTAGAAGTAACACTAATCCATAAAGATGAGATTTTTTTTAATAATGTTGAGACTGAGCTAGATGGATGGTAGCAGATACAAATATCTTGAAGTTATATTTACATCATCTTCATTTTATTAGAGAAATAACAGATATAACCATGTATAAAGGGAATCAAAGTGTACATGCACTATTATCCATCAGTAATGGTGAACTCAAAAATAAATACTTGGACTTCTTATATCAAGCTATTTAATTCTTTAGTCCTAAATGATAAAATATTAGTGATAGTGCCCCTATCTAGACAATTAAAAAGTATTCAGCAAATTGAAAATATAACTGTCTATTGTAGTAAATGATTTATGGGGGTTAATACTAACATTACTAACTTAAAATATGTTTGTTCTACCTATTTATTTATGTTTCTGTGATATTGCATAAACAAAGGGCAGTAGTGGAATTAGGGAGTGGAATGTGTTATGTCAATAAAAATTCCTCCATTCATAGCTAAAGTATAATAATGTAATATTAAATATTTTCAAATATGGTGAATGCGCCGATGTTGAGATTAGACGATACTTATTATACATGAAATTTACATACGAGGAGTTACATTTGGGCCAGATGTATTCTTTAACTATTTAATAAATTTGCATTATTTATAATTAGTATTATTATTACCAAAGTATTTCTTTTATTTTAGGGTTTTATCGATTAGATTATATTATACGTGTCTACCTTAAACATTGGCTACTCTTGCTCTACGTGATTCTTTTAAATGAAGTAGCAAAAATTGAATCGTGAATTTTTGTGTTTAAAATGAGAACATTTAATTAAACAAACTCTTCATGGAACCGCATATCTAAAAAATTACACAGGCCAAATTATCAAAGTAAAGGATACAAAATTGCGATAAATAAATATCAGTAGATTTTATAACTTCTTAAACAATCTGAAAAAATACCATAATAAAAGTAAAAATTATTGACTTTTGACAAATATTTCAGAAACAATAAAACAGTTTGCTCACCCTATGAGGGAAGAGAAAGGGGATATATAATACATATTATAAATATTTTATTTAATACATAATGAATAATGAAATACAAATAACTGATATTATTATCAAGTCCTATCGATCATTAGCTCGACAGTGCAGTACTTTACTGAGACTACAACAATTTTCAGAGCAATATATGCAATATATTTTATTGTTATGTTTATATATAGTTAGTTTGTCAATTTTCATGTTTTATTTACTGTACGTACATTCTAATGCAATTTTGTTATAAATTGAGAAATGATATAATTTCAAATATTTTTTATATTTTGATTACTGATATAATTACGAACCCAAGAAAGTCATTACTCCTGTATCTTTCTTTTAGTAATCTAATTAAATAATAGTTGTCTTTATATATTTTTGGGAAAAAACTATTAATACAAATACCTGCATAGTTTCATTGACTTGACCCCTCTTCCTGGGCATGGGTACAGTTATTGTTGTCTCTATATGTAAGCCCTCCATAGCCTAAGACTTTAAGGAAGGAACGCCGATATTTGCGTGTAGAACCTTGTTGTACCACATGTACTATCGAATTATGTAGTTAAATTTCACTCAATAACAGAACTAACTTTAAGTAGAAGTTAATTGACCCATATTGCTAATTACTATTTGAACCTTTATGCCTTACCAAATGTTAAATATTTTACCATATAATGTTTAAGTAAAACATTTTGATATTTTAAAGGCCTATAAAATTTACATACAGAATATCCTCAGTAATTGCGTGTCCAGTTTTTCATAAATTAAAAACATCATAACTATTTATTATGAAAGGAGATTAATACAGACAATATTACTTGAAAATATGTTTTTTTCTCCCTTTCCATGTTTTATTTCTTCCTTCTTCACATAATTTATATAAGTTGCAGTAGTAGAACTACAAGATAATGTAGAATGTATCTTATTTATATCACCATAGATGCAAACCCAAATATAGCAATTTCTTCAATACTGAATATTTGTAAGATATGGCGAATGCGCTATGCGAATTTTAGATATTAATTTATTCGACTGGTCTCTCAAAATTTTCGTATTTGGTTTAATTGGTGAATACTCGCAATATAATAAATTTCAATGTTTTCTTCTACTCCCAATGTAATATTAAGTAATTTACATCCATCCATCCATACTTTTGTACTATAATTGATCTTTTGGCTACTAACTTCATACCAGTATCCTTGTCTATATGTGTAACATTTTCTTTCGCATCCTGAGGTTTCAGCTATAAACTATTATAAAAGTCATCTATAAACTATTATAAAAACAGTATTTATGCTGGTAAAGTTTAAATAAAATGTTTTCTCTCACACAAAACAGTTCAAGTCCGTATTTAAAATTTTAAATTCGGTGGTCAAGAAGGAGATTAATGTATAAAAAGTCGGATTTAACTTATATTCTTATACCACTTAAATACATAATAAAAATTTGTTACAAAGAAATTCGATTCTATTTTCCATAACTTTCTGAACAATATAAAATAATACGAAATATTCTTAAAATAAAAATTTGGATTATTGACTTTAGATAAATGTCTTACAAACAATAAAAAATCTGTAAAATCTGTAGGAAGAAGAATAAATAATATAAGAAATTATGTGCTTAATACAGAATGAATAATCAAATATTGTATAGTTGTTATTATTATTAATTTGATAGTGCGATACTTTACTTACACTAGAATCATCAACATTTTGAAATATTGCGCATGCACCGATATTATTTCTAGGGGATATATATACAGTCATAAATTTACAAACGAACATGGAAAAAATATGTTTGTATGTATAACATTCTTATTGCGTTGTTACATTTCAACCAACTAATAACAATCTTGCAAAGAAGAAATTAATAGTTCGTTAGTAGTTAGGTATGCTAGTTAATTCACCAATTCGGTTCATTATTATTTAAATCTTATAAAGGCGTTCACCATCTCTAAACAACATATATCGACTGCATTAATACTAAAAGTTTTAAAATATGGCGAATGCGCCGGGTATCGATTTTTGTAGATATTAGGAAGAAACATAGTAAGTCTATAAACAGATATGGGCAAGACTTATTCTTTGATCATTTAATACATTTAAATAACTTAATATTAAAATAATGTTTTATATTTATTTTTGATAAATTCTTGTTTTGTCTAATAATAAATATATTATTTAATAATATATTTAATTATTTTAATACCTATCAAAACTCGCGTTTTTTTATTTATTACGTAGTGTCACTTGGAATAATAAGATTATAAATAGCCCTTAATAAATATTTCACAAAAAATATTCACACACTATTATATAGGTAGTGTTTTCGATATATTTCGAAAAATTTAACCAAACACACTCTTCATGAAACTACACTACTGAAGAATAACACAAATCAAAAGAGGAGTTAGGAAATGAATATTACATTAATTACTTATTTGACTAGTTGTTACTGAGTTAATACGGTGCAAGTTATTAAGTTTTGTCATGCGGAAATATTTATAGGTGATCTGATTATTCTAATAACCACTGATGATTCTAATACACTAAACAAATAAAAAAAATAAACAATACTATTTGAATATCATAAAAACTATTTGAAACTTTAAATACTCTTGTTTCTCAAAGTAATAATTATTTGAAGGACACTGACAAGAGAAGTAGTAGTATATAATTTGGATTACATAATATTATGGGATAGGAAAAATTAAATAGTAGGGACGAATCTGTTTTTATTTGGTTATTTAATAAAATATCTGAATCTATTAATTTATTGTTGCTAGTAAATTGGTTTAATAATTATTTTCTAAAAATTTCGAAAAGTGTATACTCCATTTGCTTGCTATATGCACAAATTAATTTCGCGCTAACACTCCATCACTCCAGTACTTATAATTAAGTATATCATTATTCTTAAAATTTTCTCTAAATTAACGGTTAATTTACGGTTAATCCTCTTTTGTTATTCTCAATATATATCGTATTACTGTTTTTGTTTGTACTACGTCCTCATATAGTTTTGGTGAAAGTTAGGAAATTAATTCAAATATCTTCAAGAACTCATTACTTTGTATACTTCTGTCAGCAACCTAATTAATTACATTTCACTCAATAATATTTAATAATTTATATTGCAATTAAATGAGATCTCAGCTAATAACAGAATTAATCTTCTTATAGAAGTGAAATTTGGCACAAACTACTGAAGTGAAGATACCTCCACACCATCTGTAAATGCCTTAACTTTAGACCTTAGACAATAAGGACTAAACAAATTAAACTAAAACAGCTATTATCCTGGCTACATATGCTATACTGTGGTAGAACTTTCCGGCATCTACAAGATGCCAGCCTCGTTTGTCAAATGTATACTCACTTACACTGCACTGACGAGACCCAAGATACGGTCGAAACCGGTCTGCAGTTAGTGATATTCTAAGATAGAGGACGCTTGTGGTTTTCGAGCAATCTAAATCACTGTATTTTAGTGCTAACTCTGTTAGACAAAACACGGAAAATTTCGCCATGTAGTTCAGCGCTCATCGATGGCATGTAGCCAGGAGAATAGCTGCTTTGGCTTAATTTATTTAGTCCTTATCGTCTAAGGCATTTGCAGATAGTGTGGAGATATCTCCCTACTTCAGTAGTTTGTGAAAATTACCATCTACCAAATAAAACTTTTCATTGTAATGAAATTTGGTAGTTTATTAGAAATTATTCTAGTTAATGCACCCATGTTAATTATTATTTTTCAAACCCTTAATTATATCCTAAACCACGTTCGCTAGTTCTATCTTAGAGTCAGCTTACTGTTTATTTTTTTATCCTTTTTATTTTTCATAGGTCTGGTTCTATATAAAGTATAAATAATGGGATTGTGGAACCCCATCAGTTCTTATTACCAGAAAATTCTAATAATAATCACCATAAGTGATGTTCTTGCCATTTTCATCCACTTCGATGGCTGGTAACAGCATTGTATTTAATGGACGCATAGTACATTTTTGTCCATATTTTGTAACAATCGTTAGAGCGATACTCAGTCTTCATCTCCATTACATAAGAGTAATGTTTCTAAAGTAATATTTTAAAGAATTACTTTAAAATATTTTCTTTTTCCTAAAACGTTCTCTTAATTTATAGTGGTTTAAAACAAAATGATTACTTATGTATACGTCCTTTATAAACCAATAACTATAGTTATACTCCAGAATTAATTACATTTCTACCACATTTAATAATTGAATTATCTTATAAACTAAATTAGTACGCAGCTAATAATAGAACTAATCTTGTAGAGAAGAAATTGATACTTACGAGTATTTCTGGTTACTCTAGTTAATCCATCTATTTTGGCCATTATTATTCAAACCCGTACACCTCATCAAATACTTAAAGGATGCACCATATAGCAATAGTAAAGCTACAGAATAGAATGCATTATCCTTGCTTTTATTATTTACCATAATTTACATAGTAAAATATGGCGAATGCGCCAGTACTAAATACTTAAAATAAGAATAAGAGTTACTTTTAAGTATTTTCTTTTTCCTAAACGTTCCTTAATTTACAGTGGTTTAAAGCAAAGTGATTACTTCTGAATACTTCTTTTAGAAATCTATAACTATACTTATACTACAGAATTAATTATATTTCTACAACATTTAATAATTGAATTATCTTACAATTAATTTTGTAAAGAAGGAATTAATAATTATTGGTTGCGCTAATCAATCTACCCATATTGGTCATTATTATTCGAACCCGTAGTTATACGTTATCAAATATTAAAAAAATCACTGTACAGCAATAGTAAAGTTACATAATAAAATGCCCCATCCTTAAGATACTAGAAGCGTTCTTAACACAAAATGCATTTTAAAATATGACGAATGCGCCAGGTATTAATTTTAGAAAACAGCATAAGATACACAGCAGATAATACTAAAATATTTTATAATGGCTGTTAGAGTGATTTTCCGCTCCATTGCATAAGAGTAAGAGTTACTTTCAAGTATTTTCCTTTTCCCAAAGAAGGAAAATATTTAAATATTTAATATTGAAAAGAAAATAAGGGAACGAAAAAGTATTTTCTTTTTCCGTTTTCTTAATTTATAATGGTTTAAAACAACGTGATTACTTGTGTATAATTCTTTTAGAAATCTATAACTATAGTTATATTACAGTGTTAATTATAACTCTACAACATTTAATTGAATTATCTTACAAGTTAATTATTAATTGTAAGATAATATTAAAATATCATCTTGTAGCAATAATAGAGCTATAAAATAGAATACCTCTTCCTTAAATTATTGTAAAATATGGCGAATGTGCCAGTACAATATACTTTAAAGCATTACTGTGTAAGAAGATACACAGTGAGTTTACAAACGAACACGGCCAAAATTTATATTTTCAGCATTTAATAAATTTACATAACTTAATATTAAAGTAATGTTTTGTATTGACTTTTTGTTAAATCCTGGTTTTATCTAATGATAAATATATTATCTAATTTAATAGTATAATTTAATTATTGTGAAACCTATTAAGGCTGGTATTTTTTTATTTATTAATGGTGTCACTTGGAATATACTAGAAGTAACCCTTCTTTCATAAGCTCATCCTTGCTGTACATGTTGTTTTTAAATAAAAAAATTGTGTCATACTTCAGTACCGTACAGACTTCTTTCGAAAGTAAAATTTTAAATTTGTTTCCTATTTGTAAATTAGTGTAAATTGTGTTTGTATCTAGCGGTCTTTGATATTATTTGTTGTTAAAAATTATGTTACCATGTTAAAACAAATTACTAACATTTGTCATGCAAAAATATTTACGAATCGTCAGATGATTATTCTGGAATAATCTCTGGTTATTTTGATAAAAATTGATACAATTTGAATATATCAATATTATAGCAACTGTAATTAAAAATTATTTAGAAGACACTAAATAGCGAAGTAGTAGTATATATAATTTGGATTACATAATATTTTTAAAACAAAATTAAACAGTAAGGATGGATCTGTTTGTATTTGGAATTGTAAAAAATATTTAAACTTGTAAATTTCTTAAGTTATTATAATATTGGTATTAACAAATTGGTTTAATTGTTTTTTGTCTAAGCATTTCACATATATTCTCCATTATATGAAGTGTATTCTCCATTTTCTTGCTATTTACACAAATTAATTTTGGACCGTTTTAGTCCCTTTTAAAGTTAATCATCCCTATTTTATAACAAATTTTAAACTGATCTATTTTCTTCTCCTTTAAATAATAGTACCTGCTTTAAATTATCTGAGAAAATGGAGAAAAGGTCAAGTCTCTCCTTTTTTTTAATATATCTTTATTTTTGTTTATATTACATTCTCATATAGCTTTGATGAAAGTTGGGAAATGAATTGAAATATCTTTAACGTGTTTTATATTTTATTTACTGATTGTTATATTCCCGCAACCTCGATACAATGAACTCATTACTTGTATACTTTTATCAGCCACCTAATTAAGGCACAGTTTCCTTCATAAGTTTTTGGGTAAAGGTCGTTAACATAGATCCTCAAATACTTCCAGTGTATTACTGGTTTTAGTTATTCTACAGAATTAAGTTTCACTGAATAATATTTAATAATTCATATTACAATTAAATGAATTAGAATAGAACTAATCTATTCTAAGAAAGAATTGGTAGTTTTTTATGACAGTTGATCGTGATAATAGTGATTATGATGGTTAATCCACCCATATCACCTTTATAACTCCAAATCTTCTAACCTATCCATAAGTCTTAATTATAGATATCCTAAACCAAATATAAAAAATTACCGTTTCTTGTGTTTTCCATTAATATAGTATGAGTAAGTCACGGTAGTAGAATTATAAAATAAGATGTATCATATTTAAGTCACTAGAAATAATATTTTTTATTCAAAATATACCAAACAATTTAAACTGTGGCGAATGCGCCAATGTTAACTTCAGATATATATATATATATATATATATATATATATATATATATATATATATATATATATATATATATATATATATATATATATATATATATATATATATACTTTAATTTTTCACATACTGTATACAATAAGTTTATAAACGGGGATAAGCAAAATATATTCTTTGGGCGTTTAGTTAATTTTCATAGTGATTTACGAGTTTTTGTTATATTCTGGTTTTGTTTTGTGATAAATATATTTGCAATTATTGTAATCATTATTATCGATGCTAGCATTTTTTATTTATTAGGCGGTGTTGTTTGGAGTGTATTACAAATAATCTTTAACAATTTTAATCAAATATTCTTCACCTCGCGCTTACCTGTAATAATAGTTTGTTCCGTTGGTTCTTCCATAGAAGGCAATAATCCGCCGGAAAAAGCCGTCCTCGATCGGAGAAACCGATGGCAAACCAACCATATTCAGAAGGCAAATGAACTTCAAATATTATGGTGTCAGTATTGTAATCTAGTTTCCAATGTAAGGATACCGAGCTATCTCCATTTAAGGATACATTATAGATTCTATTATCTGAGGTGTCTGCAAAAATAAGCCGAGTAAAATTGTCTCACCGTTGATTTACATGTAATAAATTAAGAACGTTTTTAGTGTATTCGATAAACGTTTAGAAGTTTTTTGAAATACAAAAATTCATACTTTTCTTTATGTGCCTAACATTTATATGACAAATGAAATTTTGAAAACGCGAAATATTTACATAGTCAAATTATATATTCAATAGTTCTTTCAGATTTTTTACACCTACTAATTTTTATAGGACTATAATAACTTTTTTATTTTTTGACATATATTTACTGAATTTATTTTAAAATACAGCCATCCGAAAAACAATAGTGCATTCAAAATACTATTTAATGTGTTCGAGCTGTCTTGCCCTAATCTTATTTTAAAATATATAGTGCCTCTATCATTTTATTAAATCGTTTTGTAACGTACAAAGCTTAATACTGCAAGCTTCTTTTATTTTGCCTTTCAGTTATTCAACGATGTTTCGTATTAAAAGAACAATATTTTGTTATCTCAGACAAACAAAAAATATAGCGATATGATATCTAGGAATCGAGGAGACAAATACCTATACCATTGTATTGGAATCATGTATTCGGAAACCTATTATTTAATGTTGTTTTTAATTTTGTCAATATAATATAATATTTACTATTTACTAACTTTAATAAAAAGTTTCGCACACTATTAGTAATTTTTGTTATTAAATGATTCTTTATTCGCACTAGCAATACGATTCTTGAATTCAATGAGGATCCTCTTGGAACTAACATCTACAATTATGATGACATACTGTTCAATTCAAGGAAAAAATCGCTTCATCAGAACAGTAAACTTTAATCCGTTGTGACTTTCATCACCACGTAGTATTTCTTCGCAAAATTTTATACGACGATCTGAATCATCCTCATTCAACATTGTACAAAATGTACTTTATAAGGGTGGAATATTTATTTTTTTAACAAATTTTCAACTCCGAAGTAGTCGATATGAGTGTTTAAGCCCAGGTACCTGGTAGAAATACGAGGATATTCTTGAATTTCAAAAACAAACTTTTAATTTAGTATTTTCATCAACTTGACGCCTATCTTACGTCTCGAAATATATCTTTTATACCACGAGTTTCTAAAAATCTGTTGATCTTGAAATATGTTGCAAATAACTCATAAATTTTCTTGTGAGTTTTTAATCTGCCACAATATCGTACTCATTAACAATTCTCTTGTTCAGTTAAACAAGTGAAGTTTATTCACACCTATTATTTATAAAATATAATCTTGATGACTAATAATATCTACTTGATAGTAACAATAGTAAAGTAAGTTATTTCTCTGGAAATCAATTATTCTCTGATTCCGAATCAGTTTTCGGATCTGATATTTCCTCAAATACAAAATTTTAATTCAGGCATAGTTTTGATTTAGAATGTATTTTTAAAAAATAAGGTTGACGTCTTTTTAAAGTTTTTCAAAAAATAATTTAATAAACATACAACATAATTGACAGAAGTATGCAACTATTTTACATTTAATTCTTAATTCAATGTAATGTATTATTTTATAGCATAGCATTTTTGTAAAATAATAATACAAATATAAAAATTAATTTGGACTAATTACAAACTGAGTAATTAATAAATAGTTGAGTAATTATAAATGAAAATTCCTCAATTATGTTTCCTACAGCTACATCAAAAACTAATTATAAAAATTTGTTTTACACTAAATCTAAATTACAATAGAATAATGCAATACTTGACAGCGTAACAATTTCTAAATATTTTTAATTATTTTCTTAATTACGAGGACTTATCCTTTGCGATCTGCAGTGGAAATTTTAACAGTAAAAATAGGTACGCTTTTTGTTTGTATCCATTGTCAATGATTCTGGGATATGAAAAGTCTATACGTACTTAAAAATAAAAAGAAATACCTTTTGCAATTAAGATCTTCAAAATTGCACAGAAAATCAAGCACAACACGTTAACGCGAATCATCTCATTCGGATAATGTTCACCGTTACAGATTACGTTCAAATTTGCCCTAGGAAGAGGAAAATGTGCATGCGCTGAATACGAGTACACTATCGAGGAATTTTAGGGTTTAACAAATACCTTACGAAATTTTAATTTATAAAAAAGAATTTTGTAGTAACCAATTACGGAAATGAAATAATGCAATTATGCATAAACGTTACGTTAAAATTTTAAATTTTAATGTAAATCGTATTAACGATTTTCTTGAGGGCATAGATAATTGATGTGAAACTGATGTTATTGCCTGGGGGTTAATTATAGTTATTAAATTATTTTGAACGGTATAAGATTAATATCGCGACTAGGTGTTAACAATATATACAAGGTATATTTCTCTTTTGAGGCGTACGAGACGTAAGTTATACACGAAATATATGAAGAAAAGAGGAAATTCATTACATTTGAAAATTAAAATATTAGGCAAATATCAGCATACGTCGATTATAATTTCTTATGCATGTTATATAGAATCCTCTCTTATTATTAGAATAAGTGTTGTACTTTATAATATTATATCAGGGCATTCACAAACAGGATGTTATGTCTAAAAAAGAGTATACCAAAGTCAGTTCGGTTATCAGATAACTAAATCCTTTCGCACTTCATCTCAAAACTGCATTGTATTTTATGCAACTTGCAAAAAGCCTTCTAGAAAAACACTTCTTAGAACATTCCTGTAGCATCAGCAACAGAAATGTTTTAATTAGAGAAACAACTAAAGTAGCTTCAGTAGCCCGTAACTTCAGTATATCAGTAATTCTAAATTAGTCGTCAAGTAAACGTCGAACAAGTTCCAAGTTAAAATATTAAAGTCGGTTACTCCTTTTTTGACATAATAGGTGTTCAAAATCGCAAATTGTAATTAAATAGTTTTTAAAAAGTTATATTAATAAAGAGTGATATAAAATGCATATTTTATTATAATGTCATTGATGATTTTTTAATACAATTTTTTTCCATAGCCGAATAGTCATCCTTGTCCTTATTAAAACGGTACATTTAATAACCTTCTTATATACGAACAGCATAAAAATTGTGTACTTAACGTAACAACAGTTAATAAGTTCTCTTACCATCTACTTACTTGTAACACCAAAGTTTCAAATGCGTTATTTAAATAAAATAGGTATAAATTCATATAAGACTATTGGTAACAATAAAGTTATTGAATAAAACATTTGAAAATTATTGAGAAGTTTAAAAAGAAAATTTTGTGACAATTTGGGTAAAATATTTTCATTTTCATGATTCATCTACATTCGTATATATTTAATTTAAAATTGTGGAAATGTTTACTGTAGATCACCTAATATATTTTATTTTACGCGTTATTACTTATAGAAGCATTTACTAATAATATTGTATTTTTCTCAATCACTTTCTATAAATGCAAAAATTCCTATAGGATGTCCATACAAAAATATTAAGTTGACATATTTAACTTAGAAATAAGTGACGAAGAGCAGATGTCTTAATTGATTAGCTACTCTAGAAAATGTAGAACATGCAGTTCTCTAGTTGTTGATAATTTTTTAATACATGTAAGTGTAAGAATAATATGTAAGATGTAAGAATGCTAATTTCTTTTCTATATATACTGCAAATTATAATCTATATTTCCTGCATCAACAGATAGTAGTTGTTCATTATTTTTCAATTTTGAATTTTGTATATGAAATTTATCGATACCAATGTCGGTTGTTCAGATTTGAAACCAAATTATATGTATTTGTTTTTGTGGTATCAAAAACTGCAAAAGAGTTATCCACATATCTAAACCATATTCTTGGGAAATATTAGAATTCTTTGTATTACATAGCAAATCTGCTGATGAAAAGGTTTGTAATGAAAGGCAACAAAGTACCTTCGTGTTGCTCAAAATATTAATTATTGAATATGAATCGATTTTCACTTATGCAGAGACCAGTAGTAGACTAGAACAGTTATTCATATAATATGTATAATATGAGTAATATATTCATAGATGGTTTCTTCAGTAATGAATATACAGCAAGAAGTCCAAAATTTCACCTTGTGGTTGAATGGATGTATTAATGAAATATATAGAATTCACCCTTGACAAACTGCGTTTTGTAATATGTACATTTTTGTAAAATTTATGAACCAATTGCTGGATTTTCCTAGAGTATGTATCTTTGATAGATTATATAATCTAGGTACTACAAAGTACATTAAATTTAAAAGTTTTTCTGTTTGATCTAAAAGTAATGACCAAATTGTTAATTTGTTCGTAGACAATTCTGATATTACAATCTACTGATATTATTAATATTGACGTAAACTCATATATTATAATTAATTTATACGTTTTTAAATGTAATCCAAATTTGCTTGTTCTGAAAGTAAGAAGCGATGTATTCTCTTAGACTCGATTTAGAGTCAACGCATAGAAGATTCTATCCACGGCCTCTCAACTCTGGAGTAGGGTTACATCTGGGACCAATTATGTTCTTATTTTTTTAAAATATAAAAAATGCAATTAAAAACAGTTATATCGTATATGTCAATTAACCAAGGAAAAAAAAAGAAGATGCTGATATACATATAAATAGGTTAACTATGAGGAAATAGAGCAGAGTAAATGTCTATAATGAAGATTTGTAATTATAAATTGTAATGTTAAGTTAATTACTAATCAAGCCGAACTACATAGAAAACATAAAATACTTTTACTTAAGCAGTATCTTTAATATGTTGCAAAATGTAATATAATAAACTTGAATTAATGTCAAATGTTTAATAAATGGAATTAAACATATTGCACATTAAAAATATTTGAGATTTACATAAAATATTTTTTCTAGCATTATCGCAATAGAAGGTAATGAAATACCCAGCTGCTATTTAATGCTCGAAAAAATAGATTTTCTCTAACAAGTATAAATAGACTATATTATTATGCAATAGATTATATAAAAAAGAAACAAAAATATATAGTCTTCTTGTAATTAACGATGTAAATTGATGTCGATTAAGAAGTAAAAAGTGATCACACCTACACCTAATTCTGATTACATATCTGTTTACCTAAAGCATAAATGTTTTAAAATTTTTTGTTGTACTCATTCTAAATGATTAGTATAACACTAATACATAGGATGCCATAGCGATCCATACTTGAGTTTCGACCTGACATAGGTATAATATAATATTGTATTAGATTATTAAAATGTCTACATCTTCGTATTATGAATCTAAGCATTCTATTAGGAGCTGATAACGTTTTTAATATATGAGATACATATTAATTTGGGATCAAACAAAACCCTACTCTGTCATTTCCAATGACCTACTAAGGGAGACACTGTTAATTTTCTACATATATTTAATAGTTTCTGTTCTAGAAAATTTCCACACAACATATTGCTTATTTTATAAACACCAGTTTCTATGATTTTACGACCAGTTTCTAGGCTTCTACGATTTATGTGTTATACTATATATACTGTAAAACTACTACAGATAATGATGATAATGTATAGCATTAAAATATTTGTACTTATTTACATCTCTATATTCTAAATATAACTCAAATTTTATAATTATTTATAAAATAAATATGTGTGTGTGTG
The DNA here is from genome assembly GCA_037954035.1 of Rosalia funebris. Taxonomy (NCBI): domain Eukaryota; kingdom Metazoa; phylum Arthropoda; class Insecta; order Coleoptera; family Cerambycidae; genus Rosalia; species Rosalia funebris. The sequence continues at coordinate 21,779,131 of JAZFAV010000015.1, read as the reverse complement.
TGTGTAAACTTAAATGCTTTTCATTACTAATCTCGTTTTATATTTTCTTCTGTAATCGCCAAAAAAAAATTAATAATCATCAGTAAATGTTGACAAACGGATATCAGCAGATTAAATGTCATACAATCTAAATGGATCGATTTAGATTGATATCGCTATTTGAACATATACTTTGATTATGTAATACTTTAAATACCAACCACTGTATGGTAACAAAAAACACTTAAACAAAAGTAAATAAAAATAGGAATACAAAAAATACGAGCATTTTTCCTAAATATTTTGATTTTCTAATGTTCTAATTTATTTTTGACGTTATGGATACCTCGTTAATAAACCAAAATATGGTAAAATAGAATATTTTTTATGGAATGATTATCAGTATCACTTATTTAAAGTTGTTGTATTTGATGTTTTAAATTCTCTGGAAACTTAGGGGCTACCACGTACTAGAAAATGCATATTTCTAATTTGTCGATTTACTTTAATCACAAACAGAATGCCACTTAAAATTATGCCTTTTAAAATTTACTTTTTTAAGTTGGTACATAAGATGGTTTATATTGTCTAGTAATATTATTTCTTAAATTATATATGCTATGCACCGTTAAAAATTGATTTTTAACTCCAGTCCATACTTAAGACGATGTAAATAAGTCAACTTACATAATTTCAATGAAATTGATCATTGTTGATCAACATTATCAAATATTACTTCAGAAATTTTGAAATAAATATTGGTAGTGAAATTCGAGTTTTCATCATCACTGTATTGCTCCATGCGAAAATTCCCTATGAATGTATTTTCTTCCTGATGAAACAGGACGAGATGACTTAAAATAAAATTTCTACCTTTTTGAATACCCGCTACATTATTTTTTTTTCAGATGGAGTTTGTTTTTCTAAGTGGAACTGTCAGTAGATCATAGTTTATATGGTTCTGAGAAAATAAGAAAATATTATTTATATAGAGAACCTCATTTATCTATAAATCGAAGCTCGCAAAGGATAAGTTGGTATGGATGAGTATCTCTGTAGAACTATAGGTTTTTATTTTTCCAAATATTTATAAATGGCGAATTCATTATAATTCTGAGAAACTAATGCAGATCCCCTGATTAACCATGAGTATGTCCTAAAAGAGCATATCCATTTATTTCTATAATAATACATATTTTCTTCTACTACTATGGAGCTTAATAATATTTTGTCTCTATATCATGTGATGCATATGACATAATATTTTTGCACATAACCAAAATAAGTTAGAATTTTTTTTTGTATACAAGAATTTATATGCATATAAATCGATTCCTCCTCCCCTTAAAGCCTCTGGCTGAAGAGGAGGCAGTTGCACATAGAGATGAGGACAAGCACACCCGTACTAAGGGAGAAGTACCGAACGCTCAGCGTTGGGACTCAAGTCCAAGTATACAATTCTAGTTAGTAATTTCTAAATGCCAAGCCAAGCCAAAATGCCACTGTAACTTTAAAATATTTAGACACATTACTACGAGTACAATAGACTATATATAAGTATTTATTTACTGCTTCTATAGTTATGATTTGTAGCATATAATTACCAATGTTTAACTATTTAATAATAGCAAGAACGTATTTAAACAAACCGAGTAAAATAAAATATTCATACATTACACGACATTGGCGCATTCGCCATTTATTTAAAAATGTTAGGTCGGTGTCATTGTATCAATGCTGGACTTAGTCCCCCACTCTGAACGATTGTTACTGATAATTGTAACTTTATAAATGTGTTTTTTAATCGCATTTCTTATAGAAGTGATTACTTATTTTTAGATCGTAGATTATGAAGAAGCCATAAAAAATATAGAAAATGGAGGAACTAATTAGATATCCTCTATTATGAATAACTGAATTCTAAAGGGTATTTTAGTTGATTTTTAATAAAAAAAAATTGTACTTTACCCTAAGAAAAGTTATAGCGCAATAAAATTTCCTCAGTGATCATGATGGAATCGATTAATAATAGAAATTTTGAAGATACGGGATGAACCAAAGGCAATGCGTACGTAGTCTGCAAGGAATGTAATTTAGACAGGATCACGCTCGTCCCTAGTTCATTCAATAGTCGATGGAATTTAACAATAGGAATAAATTCGACTTCATTAAATTCCTTCATGTGCAGTATGCATAAATTAATATTAAATAAAAACCGTGAATATATATATCTTCAAACAATAGCTGTATCTATATAATTCTATAATATAGAAATACTGTAGTGGATGTTTTAATTATTGCCATTAATTTTTAGTTCACCAATTAAAAAACCGTTTTCTATAAAAAAAAAACAACAAAACCAAGAGGAATCAATGCCAAATCAAATAACCAATCCTAGAATAATTGCAAAATAGTACCCTGACTTATATACAATAGTATTTGTTTTTTATTATAATCGATGTCAAGAAGCTTACTAATAAGAAAATGTAAGCTTACAAAAAGAAAATCGGAACTATTTGTCAATGATACATTTTAAAAATTTCTTTCATCTCGTCTTAGTTACCTGGTCTTAGCTATATTTTATATGAATAAATACTTTATTTGAAGAAACGTGCACAAAATTTCCTTCAGAAACTAAACAAATTTATACAATCTTTACGTACTCATTGTACATATTTTGTGTACAATCATTTACGAATTATTGAGTTCCACATAAAATGTAAGTTTCTTTTTTTTTTTAATAAATATTTCATGTGACATTTTATTTAGTAATGGGTTCTTTTTGTTAAGACATAAAACGAAATAAATCCACAAGAATATTAAATCTTAGTAAATTTAGATTATTTCGTGACAGTGAAATTATATAAATTTATATATTATTCAAGAATCACTTCATCATTATCTGAGATTATAATGTATTTACAGGTAACCGGTTAAGACTAGTGTATATATAAATTATAGGTTCAAAACTTTGGTTCAAAAAGATCATTCGAAATTTTAAGTAATGCTCGCGATATCAATCTATACCAATTGTATATGAAAGTATGTATCATTAAGAAATAATGTAATGTGCTCTTTCGATGCGTTACACTGAAGTATAATAGATAATAACTATTTAGTTATAGAATTAATTATATTCTTGGTATCAAAATAATCCCGTCCATTATTAATCCAGAGCACAGTGAATTCTAAAACCAATTAATTATCATATAAATTTCTGGGGAAACATATCGTATATGTCTCATTATTTTCTTTCTCAATGGTACATGTCGTAACACCTTGTAATGATCTATGCCCAAAATCTTCCTATCAATGTGGGGCAATATACCTATTTACTTATATATTAAGTTATATGTTTACATTCAGGAACAGTATGTTTATGACACAACATGTAATAGATATGTATATAATATAAGAATAATAAGGAAACCCACTATATTTATATAACGAAAAAACGTTCGGCTTAAATATTTACTTTTTTACTTTTACTTTATACAGTTTAATATAGATCTTTATATTCCAAGATATAGCCAGTTTAGTTAAAAGTGTATTCTTTAGTAAAAATATGAACATTGAATCAAATAAATACAATGACACAACTGTACTAGATGTAATGTATAATTTTAAAATAACAACGTTACTCTTGTAATACATTGTATACGTATACATAGTGATCTACTACTTTTGATTATGCAGCTAATTATGAAACCCCTTGAAAGGGGTAATAAAAGGAAATTATTTTGTTGTTTATGATTATTTTTGTGTTTGGTAACCAAAGGTCCCATTGAAGTGCATTACTTACTCGTTGTGTTTGATTTAAATTTTTGATTGTTATGTGAAAGTAGCTAGTTTTATTCCTAATTATTTAATTAGTTTTTTATATTTCATAATATTTCAATTTGGAGATGTGTACAATATCTCCAAAATGTGTTACCTCGATATAACTTGCAATTAAACCTAGAAATAAAGTAAAACTAATACGTTATTAATTAAGTATTAAATGTAATCATGCACAAAAATGATCTCTTTATTTAATCTTGAAAAGGTAAGTATTAAATATTAGTAAGAATAAATAAATGTTCTATATTAGTAAAAGAAATTCGTAGCCTCTGTAAAAAAAATACATTAGGGCGATTTTATGTTTAGAATGATTTAGTAGATACTATAAGGGTAGTCTGTAATAAACATTGAGGTCTTAGATTTCCTATCGGGGGTGTGCCGATCTTTTTATTTATTGTCCCTAAAAATCTGGCCGTTCCTTCATAAAAATCGTAGCGTCTGTAAAAAAATATATTATGGCAATGTTATTTTTCAGGCGAGCCGGTAAGGTTATCTGTGATATATATCGCGTCTCTTTCGATTCGATTTCGATGTCTTTCGATTTTTTACTTTCTTTCTCTAAAAACCTTTTACATAAAAAAATCTGTAATGTCTGTAAAATATTATTAGGGCGGTCTTAGGTTTAGGATGATTTAGTAGAAACTATAAGGGTAGCCTATAGTGAATGTCGATGCTTCAGGGGGCATATTGGGGGGGGGGGGGAGAGACGATTTTTTCTATTTGTTCTCCATATAAACATTTCTATTTATTCCCCCTGTTTATGCTTGTGCCTCTTTCACTAAAAAATCGTTGCATCTGTAGAAAGATGTAGAGAGGAGAGTTGTCTATGGTGAATATTGAATTTTTATATTGCGTACTGGGGGTGTCGTCTTTTTTTTTATTTATTCTTCCTATAAATCATGTACTTCCATTAAAAACATCGTAGCGTATGTAAAAACACTAAGGGGGTCTTATGCCTACAGGAACTTAGTAAAGAGTATAAGGGTTATCTGTGGTGTATACTGAGATTTTAGAGAGCCTACTACGGATGTTTCGGAGCCTACTAAAGCGTCTGTAAAATATATTTACGATGAGTTTCTGCGGGGAAAAACTGCTGGTGAGTTCGAAGTTAAAACGTAGTTTTATTAAGCAGTTTTGAAATGGCTAGCGTGCGTAGTAGTAGGGTATAGCGAAATGGCTAATAATGAATTTCTGCTGATGGATTTCAGTTCAGAATCTGAATCGGAAAATGAATATGAGGAAGAAACGATAGTTTCAGCTTTTCTGATGAAGAAAAAACTAGTGAAACATTTCTATTTAATTTACAAACTATTTTCGGTTATCCCGTGACCAATTTAAAGAAGTACATGAGATAATAAAAAATCATATTGACAAAGTGGGATGCAACGCTTCAAGGCCCATTGAAACTGAAGAAAAACTAGCTGTGCTTTTAAGAGAAGTCAAAAATTAATTCTATTCTTAACATAAACATGTTGAAAAATATTGAAATAAAAGAAGAATATAAAATATTATTTGGATAAATCATTGATAAACTTAACTAAAATAATGCTGTAGGAATTCGCGGAACACGCGGTGACAACTGGAGAAAACTGCGGCATTAGAGCTGCGTTACGCAAGGTCACGTACCACGTACAGTGAATACTGTCTCTCGTCACCCTGCGATGGAACTTGCGGGGTTCATATCATTTCTGTGTTTCACAGAAACTCACCGTGAGTCACACTGCGTCACCTCACAAGGCTACCTAACTTTCGGCGGGCCTAAGGGTTGTCTGTGGTGAATATTGAGGTTTCAGGGAGCCAACTGGTGATGTGGTGATTTTTTAAATTTCTTCTCCAAAAAAATATTGTACTTCTTTGATGAAACAAATCAGCGTCTGTAAAAAATCTACAATATACATATTCTTAATCTCATATTTTCTTAATATGAATATTTTAATCCACATTTAGGAGAGACACCCTGTATATTACACCTTGTATAAATCTGACACATATATACCCTGTATAAATATAATATAAATAAATAAATACTGAAACTTAATGGGAATATGTAATACGTACACTATATGTACATTTATAATTTTAAAATATAACGTGAAATATATGTAGATAAGTAAAATTGCGTCATCCTTAAAATAAAAATCCACCCTTAAGCTTATGTAGTATAAAGTATAAGTAAAATATACTATATTATACAGAATATATACCTATACACCCCTGTATATTATATAGGAATATATAATAAATCACAATAGTTATTGCGAATACGTAATAATTATACGTGTATTTACGTATACGTAAATATTCTATCACCTTGGAATAGTGCTTTATTGTGATTATTTAGTGACGTTCTTAACGTCATTCTAGGGAAGAAATTTATAAACGTTAATTAGGTATATTTATTACTAAGCCACCTTTAGGACATTCCAGTGACATTGTTTTAGTTAAATATCTGAAATTGTTCCAACAAAAAATGAAAATAAGACCTTTTCATTGTTATAAAATCGTATGTAATTCAGGTATGGTTTACGAAAAAGAACTAATTATAAGTATTTTAGCTGGAATATTAGTTGCATTAGTGCCTTCATAAATTTATAATTTTGCAAATACATAAGAGGTGGCACCACTGTACTAGTACTTTTTTCTTCTTCGATTTGAATTGTCATAAAATTACTTATACAGTTTATTAAACATTTTGAATTCCTTAGATAACTAAAATAGTTTTGAATTTTTTATCCAGTATTTCATACAATTCAAAAATAACCGAGATAATGGTTATAGAGAACTAATTCTGTAAAATATCGACCGCAATTTGAGACACAAGTCTAAGCGTGTTGAGAAAAGGCGCAACTGGTGCTTATTTTAAACATCACATTTTCGTTGGAATTGCCCTCAAAATTAACACTTTTCAGTTGTACTGTCAGAATATTTTAAGAATATTTTTTAAGTTTCACCTATTAATCTACTAATGGAGAACTTCGATGATTTTTCGTAAGTAAACAATGCTTTTTGGAAGTTGTGTGTGCAATGGTGTCATTTTTTACAAATTTAACCTTTAAGGTATGATTTACAATTATGAAAGCGTAAAATATGTATACATATTTTACACAGTTATGTGTTTTAAAGAAATATAAGCAATTGCATTCTTAACAACTCGGATAACTAGATAGATGGCTAAATGTTTTACATGCCTCTTCTCTAACATGTTACTTTCAAAGATATGTCCTGATGGTAATGTTAGATATTTAATAGATTTTAATCGTTCAAAATAAAAATTGGTCACTTGAGTCAAATGATTGAACAACTAAGCTACAATACTACATAGAAACAACTAAGCTTGAGAATAAGAAAGATCATACATTTTATTTTTACGGACTCTTTGAATGCATGTGATAAATTAAACAATATATGTATTTCGTTATTAACTAACACTAATTCAGTATTTTATCACTTTATCTATATAATTTATCTAATACGCCTATAATCTTTCTTTATCTACCTGTATATACCGCATTCAATGTTTTTATGTTTGTTTTGGGTAAGCTTTTATTTACACTTTCAATAAAATTAGTTGTATACAGTGGAATTAATCTGTATTAAATGGTAATGTCACATTTTACATGTTATTATTAATATGTGGAAATCGAACTGAATAACGAAATATGTATCTTCTAAATTTAGAAAAAACCAAAATCCCTGCAAACATACCTGTGAAATATTTAAGGTAAACTAAGTTTTATCACAGTTGCTACGTATTGTTTATGTTTTAAATACTGAGGTGACAGTGAGTTATTGTTTGTTTTTGCTTGGAAATTGTGAAATTTTATATTTTGTCATAAATGTAGATGTTTTTGGCATTTAATTATGTGTACTATTGGTGATGTTTTTGGATATGGCATTCCCATTTTGGAACACGAAAAAAATTTAATGAATGCAAATATAAATGAAAGGAAAAAGAGCTGTACTAATAAAACACGACTTGAGAACAGGTATGATGTAGAAAATGGCAACGACAATTTTTGCAGGATTTTCAGAAACTAAGTTTGACAAAAATTGGCAATGCATCAAACAACTTAAACAATGTTATTATTAATGTAGTTCCTTGCTTTATTTTAATGGGAAGAATGATTGACTATAAATTTTGTTTGTCCAACCACTAATAAACAAATTTAAAATTTTATACAAATTAAAAAACAATATTAATTTTTAATCAAGGAAAACTAAATTAGAACTAACATTAATTACAGTGTATTAGTTAAAATCAATTAATTATAGGATTTTCTTTGTAATATATGTTCTACCATGTTCAAAAATTTCAAGAAAAGATCTATTTCCAATTGTAAAATTGTAGAGAGTAATATTAAATTCAGTAAACAAAAATACCATTGTATATTTTTCTTTGCCTCATCTGAAATGTAGTATTTTAAATAATTATAAAATTTATAAACTCCGATTTTTTTTTTCAGGGATTCAAAGAACAATCAAGTCAAATCAGTCTCACGAGTTTACGCAGATGTCCTAGCAACCAAACCAACTAGTTATTATGAGTATGATAATTTTAATCCACAATACGATGCCATAGATAACTATAGTTTAATTCGTAAGTTAGGCCATGGAAAATACAGCATAGTTTTTGAAGGCTTGCAAGAAGAGAAAAATGAAAGGGTAGTATTAAAGATGCTGAAGCCAGTTAGGAAGAGAAAAGTCAAGCGAGAAATTAAAATACTAGACTGTCTTAAAGGCGGCACAAATATCGTCAAGCTTTTGGCTGTCGTCAACATACCCAATACCGATCTGACTGCTCTAGTCTTTGAACAGTTAGTTCACAACGAGGATTTTAAAAATATTTACCTGAAGCTTAGTGAAGCTGATTCAAGGTATTATTTGTATGAAGTATTAAGAGCGTTAGACTACTGTCACAGTAGAGGAATTATGCACAGGGATGTTAAACCCCATAATATAATTGTTGATCAAGAAAATCGTAAGATTCGGCTGATAGACTGGGGCTTGGCAGAGTTTTACCATCCTGGTACAGAATATAATGTTAGAGTTGCTTCAAGGTACTTCAAAGGCCCCGAGTTACTGATAGACTATGGCTATTACGACTACTCTTTGGACATGTGGTCATTAGGATGTATGTTTGCTTCAATGCTGTTTAGGAAGGAACCATTTTTTCATGGAAATGATAATTATGATCAGTTAGTGCGGATCGTAAAAGTGTTAGGTAAGTAAGATAAGTATTATATACTAATTGTAAGTAGGTATACATTATCAAAATATACTATGAAAAATATATTCAGCTTTTATGTGACTATAAAGCAACAAGTTTAAATTATCATTTTTTGCGCTTACAGCAATTGCATTATGAACAATTTTGCATTTTGATTTAGGTGAACAGTTAGACGTAAAAATGGATCTTTCAAATGTAGTTCTTACAATTTAGGGCACTTCAAGTACTGTTCTTGGCCATTATTCTTTAATTTGTATATATATTTCAAAATACAGGTATGGATTTTTTAAGTAGTGCTAGCGCCTAGAAACTTAACTACAGAAATATTGTGACTCAATTCTGTCATGTACTACATGTCCAGCATCAGTGTTCTCAAATTTTCACAAGCTAGGTTATTTGCAACATGGGACTGAAATACAGAAATAGTCTTTCTAGATATATATTGGCCAAGTGTTGACATTCAGATAGGTTTACAGAGGTGAACTATTTTTTTTTTGACATGATAATGACAATACTGACCAATGCTCATTTTCAAACAAACAAATTATGACACATTATAAATAAAAGGCTGAAAGTTAGGCAACAATCTACTGGATTGGATATAATATATTATATCCAATGTAATGGCTACCAATTGGGAACTGAAGATATATATCACTGTTGTAAATATATTGATAAAGTACATAGTGAAATGCTACTTTGCTTTCAAAATACAGGCCTCTTTAAAACACTGGCAAACTATGTTTATCAACCTTCATAAAATTAATCTTTTGTTGTTTCTTTTGCAATAGTTAGCTAAATCTTATTTTTAGTATATACTTTGCAATATTTTTTAAAATACTTATGTTAAACTATTCTTAAGTCGTTTTCCGAGTCCTTTTTTGATTGGAAATTTTCTCGAGAGGAAATAATGTCTGTAGTAATTTTCATTATTCATTGTCTGCTAAGGAATAGCTCAAAGTTTAATACATTTTGAAATTTACAGTTAGTAAAATACTGTTGTAAATAACATACTTTCACAAATATAGGAACCTCCGAAATATGAGACAACAAATATTAAATTATACATAATGCCTGTCTCTCTAACAGTACAAAGAGCAAACTATACCAATTAAATCATCTTTTAGAATATCACTAACTTTATGTATGGAACTATGTTAGAATCTAACTAGCATAGTTCAGTATATTGAATTTTGACCACTATATTGTTGCTGCAAAAATATTGCCCAGATCACTGTTGTTATAATGAAAGCTATAACTTTTCCTCCATTTTCAATAGCTTAATGATTTTTATTGAATTTTGGGTACCGTCATAGTGGGGATCTGGAAAATGTTTAAATAATGTGTATATTTCATCAGAATGATGATGAACTGTAAATAAATCATAACAAGGAGCCATGGCATTATGATTTTATATACATATATCCCAACTCAGAGAAACTAATAACCACTTCCACTGCTCTCATCTTTTTAGCAGTAAATAAATGCAGTAGGAAATTATTAATAATTTATTTTAAAATTCAAACAAAAGCAGTTCCTGTTAAATTTTGCTGCAATGTAATACAACAGGCATATAGTTTTAATAGCCATTTGGATCAGCTGTCATATTGTACACCTCTTACACACAGCTATCCTATTTAGTTTAGTTAATTTTTAATATGAATATCATATTTGGGTTGTATATAATTAAAGTTGTATATCAATAGCCTAATATCTAGTAGTTAAGACTAGAATAATTTATTTTCCATATTGTTGACATCAATATGGAATTATAAAGGTATAAAATATGTAATTATGTTCTTTAAATTTTATCAGTTCGTCTGTACATTACAACATATCATACATGTCTATACTGTGTTTTTTATATGAAAAGCATTCACAGCTAACAACATATTATTTTATAGCAAATTAATCCCAACATTACATTTATTATAGCTCCCTAAATGACAAGAAAGATGTACAATTGTTACAATGTACAAATGTTGGTTAGTTAATACTATTACAACCTCTTTAAAATGTATAAAATAACTAAACTAGTACAGGCAAATGGCAGTGAGTTTAGTTAACCAGAAAGTTAGTATAATTAATTATCAATAGCTTGTGTTATGTGGGAAGGCCAATTGATTAATAATTTTTCCTAATAGATCATCCCAATGCCATTTAATAAATAAATATGTTTTACTTTTTGACTACACTATGATGCTAAAATAATATGAAGTGTTTCATCAACAAAAATGTGGATGAATTAGAGGGGTGAAATGTGCATAGGACACTACAACTGCACTTGGCCCATGTTTCTAAGGTAACAATGATCTATTGCTTCATTACAATTCGGCAAGGTAAAAGTGATGCAATTTCATGGTACATCCTCTATTATTTGTAGTCAAATTAGTTATACGCCTTACAGTTTACTGCGTGATCTGGTGATAAGCAAAGTATTGTTCATTCACTACATATTTAATGTATTGTATACTACATGTTTTAACATTGTGTTCTCAAACTCCACTTTTTTTAATTCCAACCAACCTATGATTTGTCATTTTGCCCATGCCAATGTTGGTAACTTGTCTGTTAGTCGATTGTGATAAGGCCCAATGCAGAGGCAAACACAATTTCAAAAAAGCATTTTACTTGCTATGTGCTTTATTAACTACCGTCCTTCCCAGAGAGGATGCCTTTAATCCCATGAAAATCTTTCTAAAACTGCCTGCCAAGTACTCTAGATATTACAATCTTGCAATTTTTTTTCTTCGTCAGTATTACCTTTGTTCACTCATGTTTCAGTCAGATAATATACTCTTAGCGGAATCACATAGTTCTTTTGAACTTTCTAAATAATTTCTTCACCACCATATTCTTTTCATTTATGAGATTTGTTTTTTTCATTTTAAATTATATAGATCTTAATTGCTGAACTAAGTGTATGAAAGAGATTATTGTATTTAATACACCTAATACATTTATTCTTAATTTGTTGTTTTACATTTTCCTTAATTTTCTTTTATTATATTACTGTTTTGCTTATATTTTTATTTTGCTTATATACTATAGTGTCAATATTTGTTGTAATACAAAATACTACACTATAATAATCCATAATTTAATTATTTGATTATATACACATTGAAAATCTTGTAATTAAGTCATGGTTAAGTGCTAGTTAGCTAGACCCTTTTTAAATGTATGACAAATTGCAATTGCATAAACATATTATTAAACAATGAAAGTTAATTTCCTGAATTTCCTAGTTCTTAAGAATCTTAGGAGTATGTCATCAGTATTGGAGGTTCATTTCTAGAATAAAGTTATAATTATGCACATTTTTGTTCACTAGTTGCATATTTTGACAACATTCCTCATACACATATCTCGATTTCTAGCCAGAATTAGTTCACTTAATTTTCATTCATCTGTTCCTTTGTTAAATTACATCATTTACCGTGTAATGGGGATCCATTCGTAGAACTACTACAACTTACAATTACACCAATTGCGGTAAAAAATGCACCATTGACCATTCTTCACTGAATAACATTGATTGTGTGGTAACATGTATTATGAAAAAGGCATGGTGATACCGACTGAAACAACTAAATAAATGTTATCGACGATTTGTATACCTTTCTCCTGATTTTTTTTAACAGGTCAAAAAAACACCAACCTCTTCTATTTTACCAATTGCTTTGTCTATTACCATTAAGCAACATACAAATTTGTACACAGAATAACTTAATCAATTGGAGATATTTAATACACTGAATTGTGACTTGATATTACGTATGAAGCACTACATATTATTTTGGCTTTGAATTATAAACGTATGAGTAGAATTTAATTTAACAGAAAATATTGTGAGTAATGTATTGGCAATGACAATGTGTTTCAATTTAATACCACAAAAAGGTTTATTTGTGATATGGTATTGGAAATTATAAGGATATCTAATATATTATTCATAAGGATTGATAAAAATAATTTAAAAACTTTACATATAAACAGCAATTGGTTAATAGTGATAGTTTAGAATAGTAATAAAGAATGTTCAAATGAAAACTACCTGTTTTTAGTTTTTTAATTTGTATTTTTTCTTTCGCTTTTTCATCTTGGTGCAATCATTGTGGTTAGTTTGAATAAGAAATTATGTTGATAAGCACTTTCTTATAGTGTAATAAATTAATAAAGCCTTAAATAGTGAAACTTCTAATATAGTATCATAGAACTTTTATACATAATATTTTTGTAGGTACTGCAGAATTAAATAGCTACCTAAAGAAGTATAATATATCAATCGATGCTAGACTCCAAGCATTATTAGGAGTACACACCAGAAAATCGTGGCAAAGGTTTGTCCACACTGAACACGAATATCTAATAACAGATCAAGCACTTAATTTTCTGGAATCTCTACTCAAAATAGACCACATGGAGAGAATTTCCGCAAGAGAAGCTCTCAATCATAAATACTTTTCGCCAGTCCGTAGAAAAATCCATTGTAAATCTCCTGCTACCCTCATAAATAGCTCACTTACGTCTACAGAAGATAGCCCATAACTTTTTTATGTGACACAAATCAATTGTAACTAATTTTTAGGAATAATAACTGTAACATGTAGAGATCATAACGTTTTAATTTATTAAAGATTGTTTAAGTTGTTTTAGAACAATTGATATTTAAATAGAAAACTGAATCCCTTAAGTCAACTTACATGTAGAAAAAAAAAAAAAGGAATGAAAATACTGGATTAGTTTTATCTTGTCAGTTTGATTTGTACCTTGCTGCACCCTCTCGTGCCAGTTTGTCTGCTGCCTCATTTCCCTTTATTCCCCTGTGGCCATCTACATGCACCTATAAATTTATAGAAAACATAATGTACCACACACTTCACAACTATGTTTTTATTTGTGTAACTGATAGGAAACTGTACTACAACAATATATAATAAATAAATATAAAATTAATATTTAGTTTATTATATATTGTTGTTTAAGATGACTTTATATCTTACCCATTTTATGTCGCTAAAGGAATTTACAACTTTATCTAGTTCTTGTAATTCTTCTTTGTTTTTCACGGGCTGTCCTTTTGCAGTCTTCCAATTATTTTTTTTCCAATTCTTTAGCCATTTAGTTATACAATTTATTGTAAATTCCGAATCGGTATATATTTTTGCTTTATTAACTGGAATAATAAATTATAGGATTATGGACTCGAAATACTGAATAAGATCAAATTATATCAGAAGGATCTAACTGTATTGAATATATCTATATTGGAAATCAATGATTTAAAAAAATATATTCTTATGACAAGATAGACAGCATTAATGATGACGTAACAATATTTCTAACCAACATTGTGCTGAGCCTTTAAGAAGGTCATCAAAATTTCCATTTAATCATGTATAATTGATATATGAATTAAAATAATATCAAAATAGCATCACTGTTCTATTTTTCTTTTTTACTGGAATTCATCACTCGTTCAAGAAAAATCCTTGAGCAAGTCATGTAAGAGAAAGATCAAAATTATTATTTTTCCACATGCGACTTTGGAAACTAATTTATTATCTTATTTACATTTTAAATAAAATTATATTTCAATTTGTCATGAATTTCTCGACATTTATTTTACATTTTAATTGTACTTCTATTTCTAAAAAAAAAATTTCACCATGAACAACTATCGTTGCAGATTAATTTTAGGTAGATCATTTGAATTATGCAACATTCTGAATAATCATAGGTAGATGGATTATTTATAATCGTAAATAATGATAATGAAATAACGGATTATTAAAAAAAAAATGTAATAGTGTTAATTTACGTAAATCTGAAATGGTCTTATAGTGATGATTATTTTAGGTAGTTGTAAAAGAGTTACCCAAAGAAGTACATATTTAAAGATGGTTAGAATTAAGATTGGAATTTATTTGTGATTCTATTTTTGTAGAGACAATTAGCTTTAGCGATAAAGATTTTTATCAATACTTGACCAACCACAAAGAAGCACTACATTATGTACTAGTCCGAAATTAAGACAAAAATAATGGCCCTGAATGTTAACATGCTAATACTACGATCTATAAATGTAGGTTATATGAAATTAATTATAGCAAACATAAAATTGAAACAAATTCCTTCTGATGTGATGTCATACTAATGCAGCCTATTATATACAATCTGTTAAACCTAATCACCGCATACATTTTGTAAGAAATTACTAATATATATGTCAAATATGGGGAACCTTATCTATAGAATATACCGTCAATTTAGTAGAAAATACGAGGTTTGTCCGGAAAATACATATAAAAGTGGAATAAAAACTTTATTTTACAATTATTCAGGTACTTCAAAGTACCACCCCTGAGACAAGATGCACTTCTGCCAACGCCGTTTCCATTGTTGATAGGATCGCTGAAGGTCTTCAGTTGTGAGGCTCTTCAGTTGCCGTGTCGTTGCTGCCTTGATGGCTTCCACATCCCCCAGTGCCGCCCCCGAAGCATCATTTTGCATTTCGGGAACAGGAAGAAGTCGCAAGGGGCTAAATCGGGTGAATAAGGCGGGTGTTTCGTCGCGGTGATCGAGCTTCGGGCCAAAAACTCACGCACGAGCGACGTGTGAGCGGGCGTGATGAAGGATCCACCTGCCCCCTTGTGCCAAATCTGATCGAACTCGGGCCACACGACCTCTGAGACGTCTCAAAACTTCAACATAGAAATTTCCGTTCACTGTCTGGCCGGGAGGGACAAATTCCTGGTGAACAATGCCCCGAGAATCAAAGAAAACAATCAACATTGGACTTTGATTTTCGTGACTTTCTTGTTCTCAGGTCCCCTGTTTGCTTCCACTCCTTGCTTTGAGATTTTAGTTCCACATCGAATTTGTAAAACCAAAATTCATCTCCAGTGATGACCCGGTTGAGAAGAAAGTCCCCCCCTTCCTCTGCTTCCAACCAATCCTCACAGCAAGCAACCCTCCTTGCTTTCTGTTCTGGAGTCAAAAGCTTTGGAACGATTTTCACGCACAATTTTTTCAGTTCAAGTTTTTTTTGTCAGAATTTTGTGAACGATTTTTTTGGGGATTGACGGATCTTCAGATATTCTAACTGTCATTCGACGGTCTTGAAGAACACAAGCCCGAATTCGTTCAACATTTCCCTCAGAACTCGATGTGGAGGGGCATCCTGGGCGAGGGTCATCTTTCACCTCTTTTGGGCCTTCCCGGAACGTTTTTAACCACTTGTTTACGGTTGGTTCCTTCAGAGAATTCTCTCCGTAAACTTGATTCAAACACTCAAAAATCTCACGGCCATTCTTGCCTATTTATAGGTTTGCGAGAAACTTGATGTTGATGCGCTGTTCCTCACTCAGAGAGAGCTCCATGCCGACGGCCGGTAAAAAAGGGTCACTTTCAACAAGCAGGCGTAGACTCCTACTTACTCGTAGAGCGCTCTGGCTCGAACTGAGCGTTGAGGGGATTGCATAAAGCGGATGAACCACCGGACCACCCCTGCACACCACCTTGACGCGCCAGCCCGATTTTTTTATACGTATTTTCCAAACAAACCTCATATGCCTCAAAAATGCAAGCCAATTATTAATAGTGGTGACTGGGCAACTTATTAATATAACAATACAGCAGCCCTAGTCTAATAGAGTATTTACTGCTTGTAATGTTACTTACTTTCGTGTTTTCTATATTATACAAATAATTTCTTATGTATCTGGTAACCATTTACTTCCACGAAGAAAATTAAAAATAGTTTTATACTCAAATTAAAGTTTAGTTTCTATTTTTCTATAAAAAAGTGTAATATGAAAATATTAGTACTATTCTTATATGAAAACATTCAAAAATGAATATATTTCAAGTAATTTATGATTTGACAATTTCAATAAAATGTGGGTATCTACAGTAAGTCAAATAACTCTGTCTTATGTACTTAATAATCTTTTAAATCCAGGTAGAAAGTTAGGAAGCTTTTTCTTGAAATTGAATTTTGGGCATGTTAATGACTTATTTTGTGAGAAAGGATCATCGAAGAACAGACATATTTAACAAAAACGACACAATTGTCGTTTGTTAAAATATAATGATTATAAAGATTATGGAAGCACGATACTTGCATAATATAAAACTTACAAAAACAAATTTTTCTTTACAACATACAAGTTAGCCTAATCACCACCTGTTGCAATGTGACAAAAGTTTATGATGTAGATCCTTATCAGGATATGTAATTATAACGTTTGATTACATTACAGTTGAAAATTGCAGTTGTTACACTATTCTTCCATTTTCATTGTAATACAAATATGTTTTTAAAGTACCTCCGTTTTCTTGAATTGTGTTAAGTGCCTCTATACATGCTCTTATTTCTGCATGATTATTAGTTGCCCTTCCTTGTACAGGTTTCGATATATTCCTAAAATATATTTTAAATAATATAATAAACTCAAGTAATTTAATGTATTCTATAATACATGACTAATTGTAAGTTACTAAAAGTTAATACAGTATGAAAACTAGTGTGCAACCCGATTTTCTTAGTTGTAGCATAGTAAATATGTATTGATAATGATCAACGTATTTTTTAATGATATGATTAACTAAATAAAATATGCATGTTGCAAACTATTTTTAAATAAAATGGAGACATTAAAAACAAGAATAACATCTTACATTGGGTGTCCATCATCAAACCACACACCAATCCCTGCTTTGGCATTAGATTTACCATTGTTTTCACAGGCACCATCTGTGTATACACATGCATATCCATGTTCCATCGGAAATGATACTTTAGGTCTCTTCTTTTGGGGTGAACCATCTTCATCTTCTTGGCTACTGCTGGAGTCAGGTATATCAATTGAACTTGTACCAGGTAAACTATCAAGAAGTATAGTTCTCCCTCTGGTTGCCCTAAAAATTATTTGAAATTATTTAAATAACATTTTATTTATATATTTTTAAGCAATCCCATGATCATATATTCTAATATTGGAGAATTAATTATAACTTTAAATACTATATAAAGTTGGAAATATCAGTCTTAACGTAAACTAGTTAGGAAGGGAAATGTGAATAGTGAACTATGACTATGGATGTAAATATAATGAGTACGGAATTTAAATGACCAAACTACCTTCTTTCTGTGGATGATATTCCTGGGTGAGAATTTACATCCCCATTATTTGTACTCTTAACAGTTTGTTGCAGCGTAGTAATTTCTTGTCGAATACTCTTAACTTCTAATTTAAGTAACTTTGCTCTTCTTTCTGCTTCATTTAATCTTTTTATTAATAACTCAAGTTGATTGGATCTAAAATAAACCGAATAATTTGTTATTTATAAATGATTTAAATATTTATTACGTTGCATTCTCCATTCCTAAACGATATTTTAAAGGAATCGTCACAAAAACTGCAAAAATAGATCTAATACTAGTAAGAGTCCATATGCTATTAACACTGACTAATGTCCGAACTGCCATAAAATGGTCAAAGGATAAATAGTCAAATTATCAATTAATCTTTGCTCATAGATTAAATCACAGACCCCTAAAATAATAATAAACAATAAGGCAAACTAACCACAGATAATTAAACACAGTTATAGGTTATAACTAACCTATAACACAGTTTCTTTGTAAATCACAGAACATTAAGATTAGACTAGTATCAGCTTTAAGCATAGTTCACACGACTATAGGAAGTCCAGGTAAATCAAACTGATAGGATCAGCTGCGAGCTAAATATTGTCTTAAATACGTAAAATGGCCAAAGAAATCATTCAGAAGTATTAAGAAAAATGTTTCTATGAAAAACAGGTCGCTGAAAGAAAATTATATATGGAGGATCAGCTTTTTTGAAATATTTCAGGCGCCTGCAAGATTCTGATAAGTATCATACTTGAGTAAACTCCTCAATATTTCCTGTTTTTCAAAATATAGACAAATATGTACAAATAAACACAATCCAATATTCATTCATTACCTGAAAAGTAAATTTAATGTAAATTTAAAAATCTGTAGCGTATAAAAGAGAAAAATTAGAGTTATATAAAAATTATTAGTGAAATAACAATAAGAAGTCGCCTTATAAAATTTACAAGGTAGCTTAAGTAGGTTCATGTGTTTTTATTTAATTATGTATGTATATACTTTATATGTGGCCTGTCCAACGATCCCATATTTAAGATATACAAGGTCAGTCGGGAGAAACGGACCAAACTGCAGGAGTGTATTGTATGCGTGAAAATAATGTAAAAAAACTAAAATGTTGTTATCCGATTTTTATTTGTTTTCAAGTTATAACGTAATTAAAAATAAACAAAATTTCATACATTAACGTTTTGGTAATCATAGTGTTATAAATGTTTAAAAATATCGCAAATCACTTCTAAACATTTTCTATTTCTTCTATGAAAGGCGCCTGTAGCTCCCCTGATTGAATTACGTCTTTTTTTAAGATCGGCTGCAGCATTTCTGATATGTTGAATTAGTGCATCCCGAGTGTCCACTTTTACTTTATATGCTTCATCCTTGAACCAGCCCCATAAACAATAATCTTTGCTGTGTGGTCTGGACATCTTGGAGGCCAATTAATAGGACCACCGCGACCAATCCAATGCCCTGGAAACTTTTCCTCCAAATGTTCCTTGACCTGACGAGCGGAATGTACAGGTGCCCCATTGTGCTGGTAGTACATTTGTATTCTGATATTTAAAGGAACATGCTCTAATAGTCCGGGTAATTCATTTTGTAAAAAAATTAAGTAGTTGTCTCCTGTGAGGCGATTCTCCAAAATAAAAGGGCCAATTAAATAACCATCGACCATACCACACCACACGTTTACTGAAAACTTATGTTGAAAGTTACTTTCGACTGTTGCGTGGGGATTTTTAATTGACCAACCATGACAGTTGTGAGTATTATTATGCCGTCATGGGTAAATGTTGCTTCATCTGTAAAAAGTATGCGCGATACAACATGAGGATTATGGTTTATCCACCGACAAAATTCCATACGTTTAGGATAATCTTCCGGCTGTAGTACTTTCTGCGGTACTTTCTGAACATGGTATGGATGCTCGTGGAGTGTGTTTATTACTCTTGTTTGTGGAATTCCCAATTAGATACTAATTATTCGTGAGCTGGTCGTTGCATCTTCTGCTACTACATCCAGAATATCTTCTACCTGTTCTAAATCTTGTCGAGTAGCTCGTTCAGATGTTACGTTAACACCGAGAAGCTTTCTAGTTTCGCACAGTTTGTTGAAAACTCTGATAGATACATTTTTATTAGAATGCCCGTGATGTGTAAACCGTTGCGATATTCTTCAACAGCAGCTCTAGCATTCCAATTACAAAAACCATAAACAAACACCATATTTTCATATTCTAAATTTGAATACGCGTGTGGCATTTTGTAATACTTTAATCGTTCAAACTCTAAAATAAATCTTAAATTTAAATCACTGTCACAAAACACTGACACATTGTCAAAACAGCAAAGTTATCAAATTTTTTTGAAGTTCGAATATGGCATACTAGATAAACATTTTTAATTACGCTATCACTTGAAAGCAAATAAAAATCTAATAACAACATTTGAGTTTTTTTACATTATTTTTACGCGTACAATACATTTCTGGAGTTTGGTCCCTTCGTCCCGACTCACCCTGTATGTAAATATGTATTGTAATGACGTTATTGAGCTATTAATAGCACTAACATCAGCAACATAAATGTGAACAAACTATAATATATAAAAACTAATAAAGAAAATACAGTTTAATATAAAAAGTTAAAGAAAAATAGTTTTAAATGAAAGTATCATATATTTTAAAGATTTATAGTTCTATATTTTATTTGGAATAATGAAGAAAAAAAAATGTACTACCCCTGGTGGGACTCGAACCCACAGTCCCCGGCTTAGGAGGCCGATGCCTTATCCATTAGGCCACAGGGGCTACATACCTCGGGTTTTTGTTATATAATATATTAAATACACTTTTTTTATTGAATAAATTAATATTTTTGTTTTAGATATATTGAAATATTATTAAAAGGCATTAAAACATATCAAATAACTAATACTTAAAAAAATATGATATTTATACTTGTATTAATATATTGTTAGGTTTAGCTTAATAAATAGAGCTTTCATTTATTATCTGAAATTGTATTTTATTTCAGGAAAATTATTGTACATATAATATAACTGAAATTTTAGGAATCTATACTAGACTTATCAACTTCGGGGTTTCCCCACCGCTCTGATGGTTACGTATTGAAAATAAAAAAATGAAAAATATTACTCCTAATATTTACTTTTGAGGAAGGGAATTTGATGATACATCTTTGATAATACAGAGCATTTCTTAAAAAAAAAAAACATATTACATAGAATTAAGGTTACATTTCTTATAAAAAAAAAAGTTATCCTAAAAGTAGAGATCCGGCACACCTAACTTGGGTATAAGTTAGAGAGAAACCACGATTTCCTGTGTCATTAATTTCATTTGCGTTTGTTACTACAGTCATAACAAAGGGCTTGGAATAACCTGAAAAAAATTAGTCAGCAGTTAGTGGCTTAAGAAATTGATGTGTTTAAAATCGTCGAAATAATATATATATATATATATATATATATATATATATATATATATATATATATATATATATATATATATATATATATATATATATATATATATATATATAAAATAAACAGTATGACCTTCTTCGGCGTCTTTTGTTGGGATTGTAGATGTTTCATCATAAAGAATACAGTGTTCGGAAATAGGATTTATATATTTCAAAAGCTGATTTTGTGCTAGAAATTGGAAGAAATATTTCATCATTACCGATCCCCATATACTTCTGACCTACGATCTTTTATACTCAGATTTCCAGGATGATTTTTGATGGATTATTTTCCATACTATGGGAAATACCAGTTAAGGTTTTATATTTTCACAGTTTTCTAATACGTAAAGTTGGAAAAAAGAAGCCAGGAGTGTAAGCTTTTTATTAAAAAATGTCACGGTCTTGTTTTTTTTTGTAATAAAAAGTTAAAAAAAACGGATTATGTACCTTACGTAGGAATCTAATTTCATTGGTTATTTATTGGAATAGTGGCCATTTTAAAAGAATTTTTATCACTTTTTGCTGTATACGAAATTCATGAGGTACAATATCTTGACTATGTAATCCCAATAGAATTGTATGTAATCCAAGTGGAATGGTAAATACTTCATAAAAACTCACCCGTCTGATTTTAGTTCCACATTAGAGTATAGTTTTATTTTATAGAATTTATTGTATTTCTAGCTCTAGTATCACCTCTAGAAATATATAGGTCTTATATAAGGACACTCTGTATAATTAATTTTATACATTTTTTTTGTAGTTTACCACATTTTGATTTTATGTAAGTATATTTATTTTGTAATTTAATGTTTTATACAACCGGATACTTTGACTTTTTCTATCACTATTCCACATATTTTTGATCTAATATTGATATATAACTTCAACACTTTATAGGCGTACCAAATTATTTCGAATAAAGGAACGTTTGAGGCTGTAATCCTTATTTAAATACATTTACAACTATGTTTTTCAAATAATATGCAATGGAATGTAAATACATTCCGTAGTATATTAGTATATATTGTTAGTCATTTTAAAGAAACGAACTAACAATATATGATATAAATAGGGAAGAGTTCCATTAAATCTATTAAAAAATATTAATTATACTCATTGAAAATAAAAATAGACAATGATAATATGAACTTTATTCTTTCTCCTTCGCGTACACTGTATACGATTATAACGATAGTTGTAAATTGTAATAAATTGTGATTATTGTAAAATAAAAGAAAATTTATGCGTTACTGTACTTACTGACAACAGTTGGAAATCCATTTCCACAAAATCTGTCTGTATCTACTAATGTGCCGTTTGCATATACTGGACCAGGTATAACTACAAAGTCACTGGTGCAGTTGGTACCCATAATGGATGCTGCCGGTGTACCGACTGTACCATCACCCACGTTCGTGTAAGTATTGTTTGTCACCGTGAATGTATATGCACCGCCAGCTTGAGACCACTGAATTCCGCAGTAACCTGGAATTATCATTGTCATTACTTTCAATATCTTAGTTTACTAGTATGTTCTTAAATTGCAAGTCCCTCCTTTACAAATATTTATTGTTTTAGGAATCATATATAGAAAGAAAGAGTATGCCAGTGACGTGGAAGTAAATGACATTTTAACAAACACAATTTTTTATGGTAAAGATATATTACCATAAATATTAAGATGTGCTATGATAGATATTTTACCCGGCATATATTAACTACCAGGGGTCAATTGTAAGTAAGTGGTACACCACTGGGTTAGAGGTAGTGACATTATATTAAACATTTCGTAACAAATATAACAGTCGTTGGATGGAAAAAGAAAGCTGTTGGATCATTAACTTGATCTTTCCATTTGACGTCTTCGGAACATTGTACGAGAATTCTGACAACGATAAGAAAGATGTAGAAAAAAATCTGCTTGAAGAAACTAAAAAATCTTTGCTTTGAACGCTAAGCTTTGGAAAAATAGAATAACTAAAATAAATAGAAATTCATTGGGTGACTAAATTTGGACAATATATTTTTTAACGTTACTTTTTTATAAACTTAATACTATTGTATGTAGATGAAAATGTGGTAGAAAATTGAGAAACATATAGGATATTTCATTCAACATTAAAAAGATCATATCATATTAAAAAGTCATATCATCTTCAGATCTCGTAAACTGTCATCTTATTGACAATGCAACTAAGAAATTTCCATACTTGAATAATCAAACTGTACACTAAATACATAGGCTAATCATAACTATTGTAATACGTCATCACAAAAATCTCACATCAAAGGTAATTTGTATACTACCATTTGGAAATCATAACCTTTAGGTAGGAACTCTAAACTTACCGCCAACCCTTGAAGTAAGTAAAAAGGAATAATTGTGAAAATATTACGTCATGAGATCTTTGTTAGTTGTATATTTGAGAAAAACTATCATTCCATAAGAATCACCGAGGCTGCGGCGGTATTTAAAATTCAAGTAAAATATGTTTAATTTGGGTAACCTGCATCCAGGATGCTGATATAACAAAAAATATTTCTAATTTTAACTGCCGATATAATTTAAGACAATACGACCATAATAAAATAATATATAGGCAATTATATATATTAGTGGCAACTATGGCATCTTAACTCATGCAATACAGAAATTAGAAACTCAAGGTCTGTCGTTATAGGATCAATTTCAAGTTTTTAAATCTTTTAAAAAGAGTCACTACAAAAGAAATAATTAAACATATATTTGAATATACTTTTGAAAATATAAGGGATTCTGAATACAATATTATGTGAACATAAGATATTATACAGACTTCAAACTGACAAATCAAGAATTAAAATATAATTTATTTATTAACAGTCTCGCATACCTACCGTTCTTTATCAATAGTAAATGTTGAAAAACCATATTTTTCATTGCTACAATTTTAAATCTAGGATAACACTTTGCAGTGTCTGAAATGAAAATAAACTGAACAAAATAAAATACAAATAGTTGTAGCTATCTTTGCAAGGTAGACATTTTAAGTAAAATTATCAAATTAAAAAAATCATTTTGCAGCATTTCTCGCATAGTGGTTGCGTATTTTTCTACAATTTGTTGTTGCATTTCATACTATTTACCTACAGGGATTCTGAAAATAGCCTTGTATCTTATGTGCTGTTGTAGCATCTTGCTGAATATATCTATACTGAAATTCATAATCGAATAATTATTAAACAAATTCAGTAAACATATCTTCCGACAAAAGGGTGGATGTTAAGTTTGTAACACATACAAAAGTTTAGTAGATTCATTGCCATAGTCATTCATTGAATTATGTAAAAACTACTGGTAATATGCGATAGTCTGCTAGCAAAAGGGTCTAATTTGATTGCGTCTTACATGAATATGTGTCTGAATTCCTTCTTACAAACGTAAGGCATTTTTCGTAAGGATCCTCAATTTCTCGAGACCTATGTTTCAAATGTTTTCTTCCATGTGTTGACGAACTGCATTAACAAATTTTTAATTGTAAAAAATGGTTGATCTATCAACACCTTCCTTTGTGAGCCACCAAGTCTGTTTCCACATCAACGTAATTCTTAAGATACGCGTAAAAACCTTTTGGTATTGCTGCTAAGCTTAGGAAATACTCTCGAATATTATTCAACCTTAAATGTTGGCTGCCCAAATTTTATTAACTATAGCACTATATAGAAAATGTTTCATTTATATAAATGTTGTGCTTTATAGTGAAAAGACTAATTCAAAGACTGTTTAAAGTTAGAAGAAAATTTTATCAGAGCCAAGAAATGGCTGATATTTCCCGTATCACATTTGACTAAGACAATTCTTAATACTTTGATGTAATAACTAGTAGGTACTATCAGTAAATAATGAATAATATGCGATATTTTACACCAGTACCATTAAATTTTGAAAGAATATTAAATACTTTGATCCACTATAAACAAACTTACATGGCAACAAGAATGAGTTACCTGATGACAAATTCATTACCGATGCCGATATTCCCACTACGTAAGATTCAGTATGTCATGTCGGTTGCATAACTAACGGGAAACAATTACGTGCATTATTCATTTTAGTGGGACATTAATAAATTTTCAATTATCTATAAAAAGCTTGTAGAAAATTTTAATTCCCTTAAATATGTAATGAATACTGAAGATGTAACAAATATATATCACTCAAGCTCCTAAATATGTCTTACCTGGTTGCATTGCTACGCATACTCCATAATTTTGATTAGCAATTTGCCTTGTTCCCGTCTGACTGCCAGAAGTTCCGTAATTACAACTCATTACTGTGGCTGATAATTCTGTATAATACTGGAGACATCCCGAAGGAGCTAAAACCAATCAAATTTCAATTTAAAAACACATGCAATTACCTTCTGTGTTTTTTCTACCTCTATTTGGACAGTTACAAGCTATTTGAGATATTTTTATGTTCCAAGCCCCGGACGAAGTTCCACTCGTGCTTATGGTAAGCGTAATACTGCTGTTACCGTTGAAATCTACGTAAATATGTTGTCCTGTCTTTTCGCCACATATGACGGGTATTGTCGATGCTCCTCCACTCACGATAAGCGCGTCAGTTACGCAAGTCCCATTGGCGTCGGGTTGTGCTAAAGTCAGAGATAGAAAGTCTATACGCACCTGGAAAATAATATATTTAAGTACAACGTGAGAGCTAATGGAATTATTAAATATCTATAGAAGTTACTACTAGTGACAGTAGCGATAGGCCACTTGCCTGAAGTTGTATGGTAAACATTATGTATACATTATCTTGAATATAGTGGTTTGAATTAATAGGACAAAAAAATAAGAACTTTCTGCTATGTAAGATATAATTGCTACTGAAATTATACATAAGTGCAAGTATTCCTCTTTCATGTTGAAGACTTTTACCATCTTTCCCCTAAATTGTATCTCTCTCCTTAAAACATTTCATTGGTCAAGACTATCTTGAATATAAACTTCTAACGTGGCTCAAATATCTACCCAATTCGAGGAATGAATACGACTAGATTTCTAGATTTCTCATGTCGGCAATGCATTCGTTATGTTCCTCAGACTTTAAGCTAAGGTTGTCAAAGTATTTTTCCAATTATAATCCCTTCTTTAATTGAAACGTGCATACATCAATAAGTTGCAAGTACAACGGTACCCAATATTAGGGGTTTCCTATTTTCTGTTTAGGAGATAGATAGAGCATGTTTACTTGAATATGTCATACACATAATTTGGTATAGTTGAAGCAACAATTTCACCTTAAGAGAGCCCTAATGGCATAAACAGATGGAATAGTGCCCATTGACTCAATGGTCAATTCAACCGTTGACTCGACGTATCATACTATCTACCCAAATCAATCCGTGTTTTTTAATATGACAATTTAGACGCAAACAAGTTATTAGTGGTTAAACAGTCTCCACTGTAAATTCGACGACAATTGTGTTTTCTCCCCCTTAAGATTGGTATTATCTTTTTTCTGGATACTTTCCAAGTCAATGGAAAACGGCATAAATAATTATGGTCCCAAAATCATGCAAACCTGTAGAACAAGTTTCTACTTCAGGGTAGTTAGTCTCCTTCCATTAAGATCTAAGTTTTTGGAAAAAATACCTATAAAAAAGAATAAGATAATCCTGTATCAGCAAAAACTATTACCAGACCAACAGTTTGGTTTCAGAAGTCGTTATGGAATAATAGAATAAATTTATGGATTGGTTAATAAAGATATGGACAGAAACAGATATTGATCAGCCGTTTTTTGAAATATTACACAGGCGTTCGATAAAGTGTGGTATATAGGACTACTTTACAAATTTAAAATAGCACTCCCCTGTTAGATGTACTAAGTTTTAAAAAGCCCACCTAACTAACAGGCACTTTTTCGTTAAACGTCATAGCGAAACTTCAGAACTACATCTTATCAGATCTGGAGTACCCCAAGGTAGTGTACTTGGCCGTAATCTATATTTAATTTAATATACACTGACGATATGCCGAAATCTAGAATGAAAACACTAGCTACTTTCTCTACGATATAGTACAATATAGTATTATATCTAGCTACGATATAGTACTATCTCTGTACTAGCCTCCCATTTTAATCCACATACAGCTTCAATGCATCTACCAAAATATTTAGATGATAACCAAAAATGGTTATAAGACTGGTTAAAAGAAAGATAAAAGCTAATGAAATCAAGTCAGTTCATATTACTTTCACTACCAAAAAGAAAGACTGCCATCCAGCATCTGGATAGAAAACTCAACTGGCTAAGCCATATTCACTAAGCTTAAGCAACTGGGTATACAACTCACTAAATTAAATTGGATAATATGAAGAAAGTCTCAATTATCAATATATAATCAATTTACAATAAACTTTTAATATACAAAACGGTGTCAAAGTAGGTATGATTCTATGGTTTACAACTCCTGAGCACGGCAAGCCATTCTAATATAGAGATAATTCGGCGGTTTCAGAACAAAATGATACGTTCAATAGTTAACGCACCATGGTATGCTTCAAATATAGTTATTGACGAGATATACAAATGGTATCAGTAAAATGTGAAATACAAAAAGCTAGTCAAAAATATACAGAAAGAGTGAAAATGGATCACGACCTTCTCGTAAAGATAATAATGGATGAATGAAACATGGAGGAAAAATGTTTAAAGCGCTTCAAATCTAACGACTAATTAAGTTTAATTAATTAAGTGTATTTTTAATTAAATTTTGTATAAATCTAGACTTAAGATTATTGTTATATTGCTCAGATAATTGTTAATCTAGTTTTTAAATACGGTACGATTCCTTGGAATTGTTCCCTACATGTCACTTATAGTCATAATAAATACTTATTGTCCGTCGTAGCGACAAATGACGACAGACTGTATATATAGTCGTCAGATAAAAACAATTTTTTTAGGCTATAAATTGTAGATAATCACAAGAATTATGAATCATTTATTTAAAAATGCATTATAATCCATTTTAGCAAACATTTAAGCAACTACAGACGTAGTTACTTTACGTAACTAATAGAATTAATACTATTACCAGTTATTATTACTGAAGTTGGTGGACCTTGAATTGTATTTTTAAGGTATAATTTTCATTTATTCTAACTAGGTACCAAAAGAATGATTGATAAATATATGTCTACATGGATAAATAATTATTTCAAAAGGTTACCATTACTCTTCACGAAAACACACGAAGTCACGAATTATATACTACTTACTTACTTGGCATATTTCATCATTGCATTTTTGAATAGTAAAAGTACACAAAGCGCTTTCTGAATATGCATTTGGGTATCCTGGACTGACGAAATAAGTATTGTTTAATGACGAAGTTCCACCACACGTCCTTTGAACTGAAAAATGAAAGAAATATGGTTTCAGTGCATAAGGAAATCTGACTATTTATTCTTAACTTTGTAAATACCTACAACATAATCTATATATTTACGTGATAAACCAACGAGTGGCTACTTGCTGGACTGACAAGATTTGAAATTAACGCTGGGTTTTGAAAGTAATCAAGTCCGACTCCGTTTTTCATAAAATATTCTCATTCTAATGTGTACAGATTCTGCAGCAACTTTATTTTACTTAAATAGGTCTTAATCTTAAACAGATTTTCAGACGTGTTTGATTACAATTTCATTATGTCCAACATCTGCAGAACACTGTTATACCTACTGACATCAATAACTTGTTTTTATTAATAAAAAAATCAAACTACTAGATATGTCTCCCATTTATCAGTTGGTCACCAAAGATTTTTGGTGGAGGAGATCTATAATGTCTCATATCGTGTATGCTGTTCCACCATATTTCATAAAATAGACACACTGAAGTTCATCATCGTTTAAGCGTTGAATAATTCCAGTCAAAATGTTTTCGTACCGCTTCGCGTTGATGAAATTGAAAAAAAATGAGTCCAACTATTCTTCTGAGAGAACTGCTATTCGAATACCAATTTTGTAAGGATTTAGTAAATATTCAACAACACTATGCGGATTATTAGTGTTCACATGTTTGGAAGATTGACCGTTATTGATGTACCCCCAAAGATGAATTAATGCTTCGCCAGAAAAAAAAGTTTAGTAGATCATCATTCATTAAGTTATTAACAAATTACTGACAGTACGGAAGGCGCCTAGGGTGATCTGCCAACAAAATAGTTTGATATGATTGCATCTTATACGGATACATGTTCAGGTTCTTTTTCGTTCGGCATGTTCCACTAGAAATTCCATTTTTTTTATATAAATATTTAAAAGGTTTTGTAGGTTCATGTTTCATACGTTGACGAAGATCAGTAACAAGATTTTGTTCGGTTGATCTACCAGTATTTTTTTATGAGTTACAGAGATAACATCGAAACATGTCGACATAATTTTGCAAGAGTCCATAAGAATAACTTGGTATTAATGTTAAGTTTAGATAGTGCCCTCTAAAGTTATCTAAATATAAAATCCAAGATTACTTTTGGCCAAGATAACTTTTCCTATATCAGTAGATGTAGATGTCTGTAGGTATATAGTGTATGTATAATGTATTATATGATGAGTATAATTCCGAATAAGCATTTTAATAATATATCAATAAATCCATATAATAAAAACAGTGAGAATATGCCTTCTGTAATATATGATATAAATTCTTTATAGATATCTGGCCACTTATATAGATGACTAAAGTCAATTCTGTAGTCAAAATAAATATACTGTATGTATAGGAATTAGTTTAACGTTTATTTTAGTTAGCATAAAGTTATACTTCTTGTGTAATGCTTATTGTAACAATACTTTGTATAAGATAGTACTTACTAATACAGCACACTCCGATTCCGCTTGCACAACTTGAAGTTCCCACTCCATCTGCTGTTGCACACTGTCTTCTGGTGTAACAGGTGCCTTCCAGGGTATTATTTCCTCCACAAGCTCCATTCTCGAATCGCACTAGGCCAACTCCAAAAAATGGGAAAACTAAAGAGTGAAAATAAAATATATATAACTTATTTCCAGGAAGAATAAAAAAGCCGCCAAATCTACGATGTGCAACAAAAAATAGACGAAAGTAGTGATTTATATATCCTTTTGCAGTAGTGATTTATATATCCTTTTTTATTTATATAGCAATTTGGTTAATAATTAGTAAAATAAAATAATTAGTAAAGTAATTTCTAAGAATATTGAATACAGGTTTTATAAAACAAAATGTATATATTTGATAAAACTCAATGTGAGAAAATTTTAATTCTTATAAGGGCCATGATACCTTGATAAGAGCGATTACCTGCTTACTAATAGTGGAGACTAGAAGATAACAAAGTTATCATAATATTAAAAATATGGGTTTCAAGTACGATCGTTAATATTTAAATTTTAATATATATTTTTCTACTGATTTAAAAAATTAATTTTTTAATAGCTAATTTAGTCTTATATATTTTTAACGCATTTTCCAATTAATACGTATGGATTTCTATAGAAAATTTAATTTTAATATTAATAATGGTTTTGAATTATATTAACTTATATTTGCATTACTATAATTATTCACAAACCGAATATTATTCTCAGACTCAATTTCAATCATTTCTCGAAAAGAATTGTTACTTTTAGTTATTTAATTTCACCGTGAATTTATTAAAACTTCTTAGCTTAAATATTGATTTTATCTTTTATTTGATTATTTCTATCTTTACATATTAACTTCATTAGAATTTGCCAAAATTGTAGTTATTGTTAATTACATATTTTTAGTATTAATATTTATTATTATAAACAAAACTTCTGTCTTGCGTTTTCTTCCAATAATTTTCTTTACTGTTAATATAAATTATGATTTAAATATGTTAGTTAAATATTGCTTCATTAAATGTTATCTAAAACTTCAAAATAGATATAAAGGATTTTTAAAGACTTAGGGCAAGAATGCTTAGGACACTCCTTAATAAATTCGACATATTTTTGTATATAGAAATAGAGAACAGAATTATATAGAAAATATGTAGATTGTATCAGTATACACTGATTTAAAAAGAAATTAAAACTAATACTTTCCAATATATTTATTTATTTAAATTTTAATGAAACATGCAAAGATTAACCTATTGATGGTTATTTTATAATTAATTAGTTTAATAACTAATTTTTGTTCCGTGTATTTATGAGATATGGAACTTAATAGTATAAACTACAAATGCTTTCAAATGTAATAGTTCTCTATAAAATAAGGTCGATTCTATAGAAATTCCATTTTAATTATCTTATTAAGTTATTTAAAATTACACAGAAAAGCGGGTAAATTAATATTAAAATGGAATATAATGTGCAGTTAGAAATTTAGCGAATGCCTTTTTTCAGTATTCTTATTACGTTAAATGATAGTATTTATTTTAAATAAAAGTAGATCATATTATTGTTCTAAATAAAAATTTGCAAATTAATTATGTTTTTATTAAGGATATAAGTATTAATACTAATTATTCTATTTCTTGTTGTAGGCATCTATGAAAATCGCTGTTGACAAATTTCCAGAATCTATTAAAGTTTACAACCACAATGGCGTTCTATTTTACTAATTTACCATAGTAAAATTATATCATTTTCATTTCAGAAGCCTAAAAATTTTATCACATAATTTAGAACTAATATACTTGAATAAACTATATTACTTGACAATTACAGTAATGAAAAATGAACTTACATCTTCCTTGTCTTTGTAGAGCGATAACGTCGCTAGTATTATAGCTGAAATTTTCAGTTTCTTCTATTATAATTGTATTATTTGTCAAATCTTGAGAGCTAGGTTTCGCAGTTACACTTTTTAACAAGAATATAAGAGTAACACCAACGAAAAGCTTTTTAACACACATGCTGCTGAGTAATTTAGTTTGTGAATTATGAACAATTTGGGACAGTGTTCAGTTATAGGTAAATAGTTAGCACGTATATGTAATATAATTGAAATAAATTGCCAGTTAAATTTAAAATAGACCAAGTAGCGGTGAAGATTTTGTTTGTAAAAGTAATACGGTATTCTTTCAGTCTCATTATGCATTAGAGTGTCATTTATCATGAAGTATTTTTATTTCATAGATACCTACACACATACTTTATATCAAGTTTCTTGAAAAACCAATAATGTGAGAGGTTTTACGTGGTCTATAATTGTTATTCAGTTTCCTGTTTTACATTTTTGACTTTCAAAATAAATAAAGATCATTATTAACAACTAAAGTTAAGGAAGTATTCCAACAAATATAAATATTTACTTATAAACATGCTATCAGGAAATCTTTTACGCAATAAAAACGCGTAGATACTCGCAAAACAGCAACATTTATTAAAATTTTTTTATAGATTACTTAACCTATAATATTAAGAATTTACTTATTGGTAATTGTAATATTGCAATAATAATAGTAGTATGCTATTTTATTTATGACAAATATTTTAACAGCATTCAATACTACAGAATAATACAGAGACACACAGAGGAACCATTAGTCATACTATTATAACAGATATGTATCGTAGTGCTGGTCACATGAATATTTATAGGTGACTCTGGCTGTAATCAGCATGTTATTCAATTGCAGTAATAGTTATTGTCCTACTTTAGTAAATATGTTTTTTCATTTATTAAAAAATTTTATAGTATTAGATATTTTCTATAATAGTATTTAGACAGTAAGATCTACCAGTAGCTATAATTTCTATGAGCAGGATTGTAAAATAATGGTAATAAAATTTTACAGCAATAATGATAGTTTCACAGCAATAACCGTTAGTTTTAGGGAATCATATGATAAGTATCTCTCATGCTATCTGATAAATTTCCACATTGCTATACTACTCGTACTTAATTTCTTATGTTAAAATACAATTTACACTTTATTTATTTTATATGTCAAATAACGATGAAATAAACTATACTATAATTTAGATTTATGAAAAAAACTTAAAACTCAAAGTATATTATATAACTTTCCATATATCTACATTTCTCTATGCCGTGTGAATTTCATCCAAAATATCTATCTAGTATGTAACGCAATACGCTTTAATATTGTTTCAAATATATTTTTTTAATTTTAATATCATACATCAACATAAATAACAATACACTACAACGATTATATTATAATGATGATTTTTCATTTAATTACTATAGGGTCTTTCAATAGGGACGCTCGAAATATTTGTTAGGTTATAGCGGCCATGTTATTAAAGCAACATCTGTCAAATTTATTCAGTTGCCTATAGTTCAATAGTGTATGGCAAATCACAATGGAAGGTGATTTTTATCTCACCGTCCCATCGAGTCGACTGTTCGACGTTTGGTGACCAAATTCGAGTCAACCGGTTTGATATATAATCAGCTAATACCCATACGTCACTGAAATGCATGTTCTGCTGAAAACATGGCTACTGCGCGTGAGAGTAATGGGAAAACCCGAGGCATTCGATTTCTCGCCGTTCACAATAATTTGGCTTCTCTGCAACAACTTGGCGAATTTTGCATTGGGACTTGGGTCTGCACCCGTATAAAATCCAACCGATCCTTGAACTTAAGGTAAACGACCACAGACGACGCCATGTGTTCGCTGATTGGGCTCTGGAGCAGTTGGAAGTTGACCCAAATTTCGTCAAGAAAATCATCGTTAGCGACGAGGCCCATTTTTGTATGAATGGATACGTGAACAAGCAAAATTGTTGGATTGGGAACGATACCAATCCACACGAAATACACCAGCACCAAATGCATCCTGAGTAAGTCACTGTTTGGTGCGGATTTTGGTCTGGCGGAATCATCGGTCCGTATAATACTTCTTCCAAAACGAAACTGGCATTGAACTGGTCACCGAGATCGTGCGATTTAACGCCTTTAGACTTCTTCCTTTAGGGCCATCTTAAATCGTAGGTCTATGCGAATAAACCGGAAATAATTAATGCCCTCAAAATCAACATAACGAACGCCATCTAGAAAATATAGCCAGATACACAACTTTTGTTGTTGTTTCATTTACATGTAAAAATCAAGCGTCCTTATTAAAAGACCTTTCACAGAAAATTTGAAAAATACTTCAAAAAGTAATAGTCGATTTTATATATCATCGCTTGTCGTCCCCTGTATATGGTCATTTAGCAAGCCAAATAGATAAATTAGTGACCTAAGTGCCGTATATCAATTAGCATTATGTAAAATAAATATAGCCTAAATATCGCTAGTGGTTTACTTCTGGTAGATCCAATGTAATACTAAAAAATGAAGTGTGAAGAGCTCAGTTTCCTTATCCTACTTTTTATATCATACTTTTGTTCAGAAGGTATTGCCCAAAATGTAAATAAAATCAAACGAGAAGGAAAATGTAAGTACAACATACATCCATATTATCTATATATAAAAGAAATTTCCGACAACGCATTCCCAAATAATTATTCTATAATTGCTTTTAATATTATAAACAAAATATATCTAATTTTATATTAATAAAATACTAGCAACAAATATTTATTTATCTATAGATTATCTATAATTGTAGAATATATTAAATATTTCTTCAAATTGCACATTGTTTAATAGAGTCTTTTGTATTGCTATAGTAAATAACTTATGGAGCATACTGCTGAACTTAAACAATATTTTATTAAATAACTATATATCTTTACTCTTCCATTTACTTTAAAAAACCTTTTTTTCGATATTTCAATATATATTAATTTAAATTATAAAATTAGATAAAACAAATACTACACAGTATTCAAATTGTTATCCTATTTACTGTTAAATAATGACTTAGATGTAAAATTGCTTTAACTTTTTATATATCAGTACAAATTTTGTATATTAGGTAACCTCGTGACAGAAAAGTAGGAGGTTTAAAAATATGTTCAATTAAGTCGAAACATACACATAGAGGTGTATTAAAATGTTGTTCGGAAAGTACAATAAGTATGTTGTATTTCTAACAAACTACAAAAACATTGGCCAGATTACTTGCTATTTCATAAGCAAAGGAGAATCTCAAACTTGATTAACCTGATTAACTACATTTATATTTGGAAGGATAAATAATATATTTTAAAAAGCACCAGACATTATTAAAAATTAATTATAATAATTTGTTATAACAAAAACATTTAGAATATTTAGCCAAAAGTGGCTAGTAACCATTGAAGTTGACGCCATCACTATTATGGCAGAAAAAAAGCATTGCCAAGTACAAGTATACGTACTTTAGTGCTCCACGAGGATTTGCGATGTGCCATTCGAAAATGCAATTAAACATTTTGTAAAATCAGATTGATGGTCTTTTCCTGAAAGTAGATGTTGACTGACAAAATGCAAAACTATATATAATAGATTATATTTGAATGGAACAAATTTTCCTGGAACATGCAATATATTCCGGAGAAGACGTTTATCTTGGTATAATTGAAAATAGACTTTTGACGTCTTATTTCCTCATGTGTGTTTTAGCAAGAGTATACTGTAAATAGAAATAGATTAGAAGACAACTGATCTGTTTCATTCTTGGATGATTTCAAAGAATGAACTCATCAAGGAAAACTAAATATACGGTCTTAGATTAAGACGATTTCACCAACAACGCAAACACCGTGTAGTCCGTTTGTACATACCGAAAAGATTAACAGTTGGAATTTATAATAAATTGATATCGGTGTTATTTTTGGTTTTTCAGTTTTAAATAATTAAAATATTTTAATGTACGTTTTTATGTAAAATCATACTGTTTTTGTAAAAAAAATCATATGAAACGATACAAATTTCCTATTATGATATGTAAAATTCTATTTATATAAGATGTATAAGTATATACATACATTTTTGCAAAATGGTACTTTATTTCAGGGAATATTTCAAGGGAATAATTTCAACTTTTTATCGCTACTATGCATTTGTTTATTTATTATTATTATGTTATGTGAGTTTGGGCCTCATCAGCCACTGATCGCATGGATAGTCCCTTGGCGATCCCCTCTTATACGGGTCCAAAAATACTATCCCATAAAAAGAGCATTTTGTCCCCTGCCCTAAACCTCGCCTCCTCTTGGATAACAGGGATCCCTAATATAAGGTACCAGTGAGGGACAGGTGTAAAGAAGATGAATCGAGGTTTTCTCGTCTTTGCAGTATCTGCAGGCCGGGCTGTCAGTCAGCCTCAGCTTGTGCTTGTATGCATTGAGGCTACTATGGTGGCCCGTAATAATTCGTACCAGAATTCTAGCTTTGTGCCTATTCAATTTAATGAATTCTTGAGCCCATTTCTCAATCTCTGAGTATTCGATGAAGAGTTGGGTTATTCGACAACCCGTTACTCTTTTCCATCTTTTATTGTGCTGGTCTCTTGCTTAGCCATTCATGCGGTCACTGATCAGATTCCGACTTATTCCCACTGCAGGTTCTAGTCCATAGAGGTTTTTCCTGGTCTCTAGTCTAGCAAGGTCATCTGCAATTAGATTTCCCTTAATGCCATTATGCTCAGGTATCCATACGAGTTCCACCGGTCCCTTCCCTGCCAAGTGGTTTGTTTATTTATAATTTACATGAAAATTCAATCTATTAAAAGGTAAAGATATTAATTAAATAAACAATTAATATTTATTTAAGTATTTAAAAATACTTGAGAAAATGAAATGAGATAGACATGGTAGAATGGTAGACAACGATAATAGTAAATATAAAACTATAACTAATAAAATAACATAAATATCAAACGTGTAGTGTAAATACATACAAATAAATGATAAAAATATTAGCAAATGTAATTATGTATAACTTATTTTTTTGTTATCTTGCACATAATGGTCTAAAACAATGGTTAGCAGCTCGTGATATTTTCGGCAGAGGAGACTAAAAATTGCAGTAATACTATTATCATATATACATAATCCAATACATATCATTTATTATACCTGTCCACACATTCAGCTTTTGTGGATACTGGGCACGAACAGGAATATTCTGATGTATATTTTCTGTAGCTCAATATGAGGCAATGGAAGGGTTGCATTTTCCATATAACGAAAAATAAGACTAATCAATGAAACGGCGTTTTTTTAACATTTGTTCTCATTTTCAGTTGCTTTTTCCATTATTGTTTCACAAAATTCTGTTCCTCAAAAATGGTCTTCACGGACGAGCATCTAGTTTTTTATTTATATTTATAACACGGTAACCCATCAATATTCCTCATTAACCCATTGCTAAATATTAATCTAGTTCCTCAGAAACGTTACGTGTAGATCGTCGTCTTTTATTGTGGTCTCATTCTCAATCAGGCAATCAATTCTATTATAAAATAATTTATAATTTTAATGAATTTAGTTAACGTAGAGTGTAGGCCAATTTTCGAAATCCGCCACAAACAAATTCACGCAGTTCTATTTAGAATTACAGTCGTAATACCAGTGTATTGTTCGCGCTTTTTCATCCTTGAGGTATATAATTTTTAAAAATTTTATTACTTGCGAGATACATAATAATTGTTACTTACAATACGGCGAAGGAAACAGCTTTACACGGAAGATATAAAACCTATAGAAAAGAGTCCTATAATTTACTGTAGACCAGTGAATGCAACAAACTTCTATTATTCTATTATTAAAAAAAAGTAAACGTAAAACCTCCTGTTAAAAATATGATTTGACTGGCAAAATAAAATATTAATACTGCTGTATCGTAATATTCAGTAATAGATAGGTGGCTGCATGTGAATTGTATTGTAAGGAAGGGTATAATGTGGAAAAGGGTCTTACCGAGATGTACAGTCAGTCAAAAAAATCTCCATACTCTAGCCCTTTTCTCAACATTTTCCTTAGTGTCATTTTTTATTTAAATTTAATTAGAAATCTGTTTCAAGTTAATATCGGCCATCTCATTAGGAGTAATAAAATTAAAATAAAGTCACTTGAAACACTATTTAAACAATAAAAATTGAAACGATATTAGCAACAAGAAACTATGTCAAATAAGTCTCCATACACTAACTTTTCTTATGAGAAATTTCAACTTTCTTAAAGTCTAACATTTTTTACAATTGACATTTGCCTTAATGATTGCATTAAGCCTTTTAATAGAAGCTTTCTTTTTGTAACTTCTGGTGGAATGTTCTCCCACTCTTCTTGGAGCCTTGTCTATTTCTAACTTGGTGTTTTCCCACGCGATGCTTTAATTTTTCCCATAGGTGCTCAATGTGATTAACGTCCGGTGATTACGGTGGTGTATGCAGTTATTGGCGGACATTCTGGATCATTCATGCACCTATACCCTAGCAGTGTGCTTGGGATCGTTATCTTGTTGGAATATATAAAGCCCCTCAAGGTCAAGTTTTTGAACACTTAGTCTTAAATAATTCTCTAGAATGTTTAAATAGGCACGTTGGTCCATAATCCCGCCAATAAAAACTAACTTGCTTGTCCCATTATCTGACATGCACCCCCACGATAAAACATTACCTCCTCCATGCTTCTCTGTAGGACAAACATTTTCAATTTTTAAAGCTGTCTTATTTTCCTCCAAATCTTATT
This sequence comes from Rosalia funebris, assembly GCA_037954035.1. Taxonomy (NCBI): domain Eukaryota; kingdom Metazoa; phylum Arthropoda; class Insecta; order Coleoptera; family Cerambycidae; genus Rosalia; species Rosalia funebris. Next base: position 21,739,824 of record JAZFAV010000015.1, on the reverse strand, counting down.
CCCGCCAAAAAGGTTAATTTTTGTTTCGTCACTAAAGATAACGTTTTCCCAAAACTCATTGGTTTTGTTATCATGTTCTCGGGCAAATTCCAAACGCTTTTTTCGATTTCATTTCTAAAATAAATGGTTTTCTTCTGACACCCACTCGATGCAAGCAGTTTCTAATTCTTTGAGGGCTAACATTTTTTGAGAACTCTTCCCTGATTTCTTCTGCAAGTTTTGGAGCATATATTTTAGAATTAACTCTAATCTTTTTCACAACACTAGACTCTTTCCATACAGTTAACTTCCTGGGACGACCAGACCGTGGCCGCACATTATAGGAACCGGTGGATTTGTACTAATTTATGTACTGTACAGTGGCATGTGATTTTCCAATTATTTCACCAATATTTCGAAAGGATTTTTTCTCTTTCTACAAATCTACTATGATTTTTCTAACAGAAATTGGAATTTCGCAATTTTTATCACTTATTTTGCTTTTATTACATAAAACACGGATTTAAAAGTGAGGTTCTTAAACAAGCATGATTTATTTGTTTCAAGCAAAATTTGACAGAGACCAATATGGTAAACTATCGATAACTAATGGTGCTGAATAGCATTTTATTATAGTGTATGGATACTTATTTGACATAATTTCTTGTTGCTAATATCGCTTCATTTATTATTGTTCAAATAAATTGTTTCAGGCGACTTATTATTATATTATATTATTTTTATTCTTACTACTTTTAACGAGATGACCGATATTTACTTGAAACATATTTCTAATTAAATTTAAATAAAAAATCACACTAAGAAAAATATTGAAAAAGAAACTTGTGTATGAAGACCTTTTTGACTAACTGTATATGCATGACCTATACGATATCGTGTTTATTCCGTAGGTTTTGTTTTTGCCCTAAAATAGAAGATATTCCTTGAAGAGAATCTCTTCTCTCTCTCTCTCTCTTCTATTTCCCGCGGGAGAGGAGGAAACTCTCCCACGTCTTTCAACGAGAAAACACTATTTCAAATAGATTATTTTTTACCAACCCCTCTATACAGAGTATACTAATATACTCGTAATTAGTTAGGAGTATAATTATTTATAAAAGAGATCATTAAGCTACTTAGTCATGCCTATATGACCTCATGTTTCTTCGACATAACCATTTTAGTTTAGAGTCTGACAGTTCATCAAACTATTATTTCCAGTTTGGCCTATAGGATTGGTGCGCTTTAGGAATACTGTTTGTACATCCTTAGAGGGATTTGATGGAACGTGCTATACATCATCGCAGTGCGATAATATTGGAGGAATAGAATCTGGAGAATGCGCGTTGAATGGGATTGGAACCTGTTGCATTAGTGAGTATTAGATGATCTATTTACTAATATTAGTCTAATTATGATAAGTAAGTAAAGTGTATATTTTACTTATCTGGATTAATTGAATCTATTATTTCTAATCCAGGGCACCGAACAGAAATTACAACTAGAAGGTTTACTCTCCGGCGGTACGTTTATCTTGCGCTTACAAAGGGCATGCCCCCATGCAGCTGTTGAACGACGGCCTTCTTGAGTATATGGGATATACTTCGTAGGATACTACAAAGGATACTACATTGTATATACTACATATGCGCCACGTGATAGCTAATTCTCGCCGAGACTCTCGCCGGGACGACGAGACTAGGTAAGGAGGGAAACTTAACGGGCGGAGCTTAGTTGTAATTTCTGTTCGGTGCCCAGGGCATTATAGTTCAGTTTAAGAAATTTCTGAAAATAATTACCTTTTATATAAGCTTGAATTCGAATTTATTATTATTATAAAAGTTAACTGTTTTTGTATTTTCAAGTTCAACGCACGTGTGGAGAATCTTCTTCGTTAAATAATACGTATTTTATCAACAATGGCTATCCAAGCACCGTAGCTGGTGGAACTCAATGTACATTTACGATAATACCATGCAACGCTAACATTTGCCAGGTAATACGTATTAAATATTATGTAGGTATCACTGATGAGGAATGTAAAGAGAGATTTTTTGTGTTTCCCTGAAATATAGACAATAATGCCCTCTAGTCCAAAACCAAAATTAACTCCAAAATGGATTAATTATACCTTATATTTTAAGGATATCGAAAATGACTCATTAGTTTCTTTATGAATATTACACAACGATATAAGTTATATAATATTTTAAATTAGTATATTAGTTATGTAAGCATACATCCCTAGCTATATTTATGATTTACCTATAATAATATTCAGCATTAAATTAATTATCGTAAACTTAAAAATACATACTCCTTCTTATTATTATATGGAGAACTGTAACTGGAACTGCATTGATCACTATCTATTGATGAATGGTTTTTGCAGTTTATTTTCTTTAAGAAATTCGCTTAGTATGTAAATAACTAGAAATATATTTGTTGCACTTTTAGATAAGGCTTGATTTTCTTGGCTTTAACTTAGCACAACCAGATGGAAATGGATATTGTGTAACTGATTCCTTCATAGTGACAGGTTCAGCTTCGAATGTGCCCATACTATGTGGAGAAAATACAGGACAGCACATGTACTTAATGGTGAACAACGGTAGTAACATACAACTTACTGTATCGACAAGTTCAGCTCTTGTCATGGGAAGGAATTGGAATATTAAAGTTACACAAATAGCCTGCGACTGCCCCACTTTGGGTGAGTTTGCATTATTGTGCATAAATATCTGAATATGAATATGACTGAATGAATGATATATCTGAAAGTGACTTTCTTCAGATATATATTAACTTATACCTACGATGAAATTTATTTCCAACCACATTAGAATAGCTGACCACAACCAAAGTTTACAGACTGTAAACTTTGCCACAATCAAACATTAAGGCAAAGTTTACAGAATAATCTGTAAACTTTGATTAAGGCTATATGCAGTATCGATGAAGAAAATGCAAGGTGTAAATTATTTTAGATAAGGATTATTTATTGCAACTAGATGTTGGCTGTAAATGAGAGCAAATGGCAATGCAATAAATTAATATTATAGAATCCATTTAACAAAGTTATCCACTGAGAAATATCGATATGGAAAATAGAATATAAGAATTTTGAATTTGAGAATTTCCTATTGTTAGAAAAACGGAACATGTAATAAATAAAGTACAACATTTGGAAGCTATTAGAATTCTTTATAAAACCTTCCCTTGAAAATGAAATGTGCAGTTGTAAACAAAATTTGTAATAGCCTTGCTTCTCTTCTGGAAACTATAGGGTGGCGCAATGGGTATTGACGGTTTATAGAGTGTTATTATGGATATACTAATGAAACGATCAAAGTCAAAAACATTCCTGAAGTCGTGATTGAAAATTCTCTGTAACTCGTAGCAGCATCTCCTGGTTTATCGCTCTGATTTCTCGAGTAATGTTGTCTTTTAACGTTTGTAGCTTTTGAGTCCTATTTTCGAAAACTCTAGCCTTCAAATATCCCCATAAGAAAAAATCAGGGCTTGTCAAATCTGGTGACCTCGCCGGCCAATTAAAATTACCATGACGGGATATGTCGTCCAGGAAACATGTTTCTTAGAGCAGCCACGCAAATTCGCGCAGTATGATTTGTTGCTCCATCCTGATGGAACCATAAGACGTTATTTTCTACACCTCCAGTCGTTGCAATTCAGCAGGTAAAAAATTTTGAAGCATCTCCAAATACCATTGAGAAGTTAGTCATTGTACGGTCATTTTATTCAAAAAAGTACAGGCCTAGTATTTCGAATGCAGACACACCGCACCATACGGTAACTTTTTCGGAATGCAGAGGTTGTTTGTGAATTTGTTGAGGTTGTTCAGCAGCCCAGTATCGAAAATTTTGTTTATTCACATATCCTAATAAATGGAAATGCACCTCATCAGACATTATTAAATTTAAAACATTTGGGTTCAGTACGTAAAGAAATGCTTTACAATAATTGTATTCGTGCTGGTAAATCTTGCGGTAAAATTTTATGAACAACTTGAATTTTGTATGGATGAAATCGTAGAAATCGTATTCGTGTAAAACTCGACCCAAACTTCTTCCTGTAATGTTCAATGTTACTGCTTGACGCCTTGCTGAACGAACTGGACTCCTTATTACAGCTTGCCGTACTCGCTCTACGTTCTCCGGTGTACGCGCAGTTTTGACAGAACCGACAAATTCATTTTTTACACTTTCATGATCACGAAACTTTGCAACCCACTGCAAAACTGTGTTGCGCGAAGGAATTCTACCACGCCTTGGAATGTTATATTCACGCCGAAACTGTCGTTGCACCTCAATAACAGACTTTGATCTGTGATACGCCCTAACGCAAAAGCTGCGTTGATTCACTAGCCACGTATCCATGGCTCCTAAATGGCGTTACATGCGGAATATTTTAAGCGGTTGAATATCCCCTCCACTTTACTCATATTCGGACAGTGGCGTTTCAAAAATCGTCTATACCCATTGCGCCACCCTGTATATTGTTGATGACTCGTATTTACATTTACATTTTTAAAATAATGTACTAGGGGCAAAATACCAAGTGGAAAAATACAAATTTAACGACGGTTTCAAAAAAGCTATATCACAATTTCAAACTATATATTCTTTTATTTTGGATTCTTGTAATTTTTAATTTTCTGTACTCTAATTCGGTAATGTAATCAATCTTTGTCAGAATATTTATAATAAGTACAATTTTAGCACCGATTGGTTGCCTTCAGTATTACACTGCAGAGTCGGGAACTGTCACAAGTTTCAATTATGGTTCTACTATAAATGGAGCACTAGTTACATTGCCAGATGGAATGACTAGACCTGGATCTCGCCAACTGGCCAATCAAAACTACGGAATATGCGTCAACATGATACCAGGATATTGTGGTATTCAGTGGAGCCAAAGTAGTGACGACACATCATTTACAGTGAGCGGTAATACTGCTTTAGTGACGGTTACGCCGGGACTACCTGGAATGGGTTTGATAGGAGAAAACTGTACGACAGATTACGTTGTTATTCCGAATCCAGTTTACACCAGCACTGGACTCCCCGTCGATGCAGACAGGTTCTGTGGAAATCAGTTTCCGGGCGTTACAAGTAAGTGTAATCAGTAAAACTACCCACATGAGTGCCTTATCAGTGGCGATATCGTATAAATTATAATGTTTGTATAATACGTGTTACTACGTTTATGCAATAATTCGAGTATATAGGTAGTCAAGCACGGCGGAAAAAGTAAACTGAATTGCTTGTACCTAGATTCAAATATTTCAAGTGTATGTGATGGTAACACCGCTGATGCAGCACTTATTGTGGGCAGCTTAAGTGATCAGCTATAACTATGCATATTTTCAGTCTAACTGAAATTATAGGATTTATTATAATCAACATATGTATTAATTTTCTTAATTTTCATCAATTTATTTATCCGAAAAACTTGTTTTTATTTGCTTTCCTAGTTATGATTTCATTGGAAGTTCTTTTAATCAACAAAACTTTATTTTTCCCTAACGGATCTCACAATCTATAATATTCGGATAGGTATCGAAAATTATCGATTATTAAATCAAAACTATAGTCGTAGCTTTGATTAACGTCGTTTTCCATGGTGGCAGAATTTGAAAAAGAAATGAGCAATGGAAATATAAATTTTTTATATTTCGAGTGCTTTGTGCAGTCTGTTACTGGTTCTTTGTGTGAAATTTAGGAGCAGAATATAATTATTCCATTTATTTTTATAATTTAAATTCTAGAGTCATGTATGAACAATGTTTAAATAAATATAGATTGGTAGGCAATTCTAAACTAAACATTTGTACAAAATCAGATCATACAACTAATCACCAATAACTATCATATTCTAATTTTTAGCTTACTCAAAACCATTCGTTTTAACTGTGATAACTAATGACAATGAGGTTAATGATACAGCGAATAGAGGCTTCTCTTTGGATTATAGACAGGTGGCATGTTCTTCAAATATAAACGTTTTTAATTTATTAGGGTAATTCCTGGAATGAATTAATTATACAAATATACAAATAACATAATAAATTATAAAAATACAATGTGTTCTTTATTTCACATTAAAATACAGTTTAAAGTAACCTTACCAGTACAGCTTTACGACGTTTTGTATACAATGAAAACAGTAATAAAACATTGTGGATAAGTCACGTGTTTTTGAATTCTTAACTGGTCCCACAACGCCATAACAAATATAAATATATACGGGTAAATATATACGAGTATATATATTCAAAATTAATTATTACAGTTCTTATCTTCTATAACAAGTATTTCAAAATTAGATTGAGTATAAGTTTTTCCAGCATAATGATAGTGCACATGGAAAAGATTGCAAACGCTGCCGAAAAATATGGTTCTCAAGCTGTAGTCGACATATCTGCCAACATACAATATCTCACCTAGAGAATTGTAACCACCAAGGACTGGATTTATTGTTCCTGTTATAAGTTCATTTTTAAGGGTTTTGTAATCGGTTGGGTACCAGGCCAATTTGTCTTTACTTTGTGAACATAAAACCTGAAAAAATAATTATACTGTTATAACCTATGTAACGAAGAAACAACTATAAATTGTTTTCTTCCAGGTTAACTGGTGCAATTATATTTTTAACGTGCATTATTTTGCTATAATTAGTAATATCTATTAAAACCTAGTTGAACAAAATTAGCAAAGAAAGTCAGATACGCCTACATCTTAATTTACCTAGTCTATATGTATGGTATATAGAATCCACCAACATATTAGGTATCAGAATACAAAAAGAAAGTTGTAAAAAGAACTCATTCCAACCAAAAGGTTGTGTAAAAGATTAGGTTGTATTACAAAATTACAAGTCATACATAACATGTAGAGAAATGGATCGATTTCAGTTTTACTGATTTCAGTTTTCATGATTGACTATTAAAACTGAAATTATTCTCTTTATTCAGAAACATCCAGAAACTCGTCGGGAGTTACTTGATGTTGCTACAGTTATTAAGTTACTTTGACAATAGTTAAGATTAAGTTAAGGTACCTAAGCAATTTATACTAATTGTAAGTTATTTATAAATTTAGCACAGTTGGGTAGTAGGCAAGAACTGAGAAGCAAATTTCAAATCTAGAATTCTTTAATAGTTCTGAAAGGAATCGTTGGGATATACTATTTGGCTGTATATAAAAGATTCATTGTAGTTTCTGTAATAATATGGCTATGATGATGTACGTAAGTGAGAGTAGGTGGCGTTGTAGTTTACATCGTTGACACACTTCTTACCAGCTATGGTACGTATCCACAGATCATACATAAAGCTTTACGTATTACATATGAGTACTACATAGGGAAGTCCTGCCTAAAGCTAAATATAAAACAAAAGGTTAAAAACTATAGGCTATCAGTATTATCAATTGCTTTTGTTTAATTTATAGAAGTTCTATAGATATGAGTGTTTTACAATATTTATTGTAATTTTTATTTTCTAAAGAAATCCAAGAAACCTTTATCAGTAAACATATTTTCATTATTTATCTAAGAGCCTTAGATAATAAATATGGAAAATTATGGGTGTATTAGAGAGAGGGGATAATCGTTAAAAACAGTTGGGCATTTGTAAACTGTTTGTTTACTAGTACTGTTAGTTATTATACAGTATAGTGAATACATGAATTACATATACACTACATATGCATTTTTATAATGCCATGGCGAAATTTACATGGCAGATAATTGTACAGGGTGTGCCAGATATACAACTAAAGGAGAAATTTAGTCGAATTTACAGTGCGTGAAAAACATTTAATAAGATAGTATTAAGTTAAGTAAGTTTGTTAATTAGTAAGGGTGAGTTAGTGAGGGTGAGTTAGTGTCAGCAATTATTTTTTTACGAGGGCGCCAGCTGTCATGCATACGAAACTGATCGGCCTACAATATAGGAAATATCTTGATCAATAATTCGAAATTCTCGATGGTTAATTAGTTATGAACTTATGCGATAGCCACGTTCAAATTTTCACATGAAATAGATAACAAAAATTACCTTGAATAAAGGTAGCCGTAGATTTTAAAATAAGTATCAGTGTATTTATATCAATCTTTTTTTTTACTTTCAAAATTTTCTGATGAAGCTTTCTTGCTATTGCAATCTTACACAGTTTTGGAATTATTAAAGACCATACAATTTAGTCGGCGTATATCTTTAGACAATTTTTGAGTGCTTCCTAGACTTAGCAGTAATACTAAACGATCTTGATGAATGGTTAAAAAATTGTGTTCGTTTGTTTGAGTTTTCTTCCAGGTGTTTTTATTTGACAATTTAAAACTCATGCAGCTAATACGAAAAAACTGAAATAAATAACTATCGTAGATTATGGAATCGGAATGCTAGAAATGTTACAAAATGCTTTTGACGTTTTTCATGGCAAGAAAAGGAAGGTAAACTTATGTCGGACAGGAAACGTCCTCTACTTTCGTAGCGGAAACCATACATTCAGAAAGAAATATGTTAACATAATCAACAGCGAAAAGGAGAAGAAATAAAGATTGTGGACTCGGAATGCTAGAAATGCTACAAAATGCTTTTTACGCTTTTCGTGGCAAGAAAAGGAAGGTAAACGTATGTCGGGCAGGAAACGTCCTCTGTTTTCAAAGCGGAAATCATACATTCAGAAAGAAATATGTTAGCGTAATCAACAGCGAGAAGGAGGAGAAATAAAACATAATGTTTCGTCATTCATAGGTCACATCCCACAACACTAGTCAGTTGGTCTTCATACATACGAAAATATTCATACACTAAAACTAATAATATTGAAAAACTAATTCACCTTTATCGAGTGACTGTTCTGCACCAGTAGTGTTGTATTGACGTGTAAAGCAGAAACGTTAACGTCATGCTGATTTGCAAACACTTGTCCTGTAAATTCCCCAAAATTCGGAGCGTATGCTTCGACTATGTACGAGTGTCCTCTATAATCTAGACCAGAGATGGCATCAGATGGTGGTGATCCGGGCGTCCATGGCTTCCAGTAATATTCTAGAAATAAACGTGTTGTTTAAATAGGTAAATAAAAATCCTGCTTAAGTGAATGACAAATTAACAGATAATACTATTCTCAGGTCTTACTATCTATAACCGTAAGTGTATCTGTATGGGATAGAGAATTTAAGAAAACAATTAAAAGTATTGGTTAAATTCCTACGAATGTAATTTGTTGTAATAAAAATTTAAATTAGCATTGATTTAATAATAAATTGATCTACACCATATAGAATTGATCTATTTAAGAAGATGATCCTTCAGGTATCAGTTATTTAGGCTGAAAATATCATAAAGTTTTACAAAGATATGCTAGATATGCAAGATATATATTTTAAAAATATTATATCGAATGCTTATTGAGTTCCAACTTTTAAATACATATGAAATTTTTATTCCTCTACTAGTTTAATATCAACATTTATAAAAGTTTCCTTTGAAATACTCTCTTTCTATTGCGGATTTTTTGAGATATATTTCCCTGCCATATAGGCAATAATGTATTAATTTTGTAGTTAATTATCCTACTAATCAATTAAAACAGTAACTCTAAACTAAATTCATTATTGCCTGTATTTCTGGATCCATCAGAATATTTCTCAATAATACCTAAAATAAATTAAAAACATTATTGTTCAGTAAAACAGTAATGTTGTTTGCTATGTCTTGAATTATATAAAGTTATTTTAAGTTCGAATAGTTATAAGAATATTTTTTATAAGAAAGATTTTACTGCTTACGGAATTATAAATGTATTCCATAATTTTGTAACTTGCTGTATATTTACGTATGTATTACATACGTAACATACGTAACGTAATTTGTACGTATTACATACGTACAAATTACTTATAATATTGATGGATACAGTTTAAAATAACAAAGACAGTTATTAAATTTATATTGAATAAAAATATTTTTTGAATAAGAAATTCATGTATAAATCTACTTTAAACAGAAATTAATTTTTAATTGTGAACGACAATAACTGTAAATTCAAACGATAGGAACAATATAAAGTATATTTATAAATAAAAAAATTATTAGCTTTACCTCCATGTTCACTACATTTCCCTAAACTGATAAGGGCACAGATAAGAATTACACGAAACATTGTAGCAACGTACTTTTTTGGATTTGGTATTTCTGGATTACATACACTGATTTTGATATAACATGCACAACCTTTTATACCTTTGTCTTATCAATCGGGGGAAGTTTAAGTTGTTATGCAAGTGAAAATCTTATTTTTCATATTTTATGATTCACCTGAGTTCTCAGAATTAATTATGCTTTCCTTAAAATTTCAGATTAAACTGAGCTAATATATGATACTGTCTTTATGATTTTCCGCCTTCGTTAAGATGAGATAAGTATAAGTAAATATTTATATGAAATACAAATCTTTATTTTCGATGTTTATAGTTACTTTGCTTAAAATAGGTAGATGGCTAAAAATACTTGACAATAAACATAAATAAAATATAAGATTGTTGTATTGAGGCTTAGTAACTTAGTCCATTATTTTTTTCAATAAAAATAATATTTCCCTCATTAATGCATAATAATAACTCGGGATTTAAGAAAAATCATTTCATCGCTATTTGCCGAATAAAAACTCTCTTATTTTTCTGCTAAACGGAACAGTCTACCTGAGCTTAGCCATAAAACAAGCCACGGTATGTTATGAGATTTTTTATTTGGTAAATAGCGATAAAATAAACTATATACCATTATATCAAAACAATATTTTGATTCTGAAAATTGGCCAAGCAGTTCTGGCGAAGTTTTCTTGCTACTATAATCTTAAGCAGTTTCTGAATTGTCGTTTTCACGACAAGGCACAAAATTTACATGATTGAAGCCTATTTTCTAACTGGTATACTAGTTACTAGCATTTGGTAATATAGTTAGCTTTTATGTTTGGACAGTTTAAGATCACTTTCTAGACTTAGTATTCAAACAGTAGGATTTTTATGCATGCTTCAAAATTGTGTTTTTGAGTGAAACTGGCTCTGTGACTAGTAGACAAACTATTCGTATAAAAGTTGTTAGTGACGTTCTTCGAAGTATGCAAAAGCCTTAAAGAGCCTACAATACCCTTAAAACGTCTTTGTCTTAATAACTTGGAAAGAAAATTTTTTATGGAATATGTCAAACTATTGTGAAGTAATAAATCTGAGTTTGCATCCACATAAGATGTAACAATAGCAAGTATTTTTTCCAGAAGACCACTCCAGGCTTCGTATGTATTGTCAGTGGTTTGTTAATAATTTATCAAAGACAATATGCTAAAATTTATTTTTTTCTGATGAAGCATATTTCCAGTAAGTTGTTTATTCGCATATTTTTATTGAAGTGCCACAAAAGCCTCTTAAAATTGTCTGGATGCCAGTTTGAATTGTGTCTGAATGATAGTTTCCCGCAGAATAATAATATAGTTCATTTTATTTAAATGAAAAGCGGTATGTAAACACCATTTTGACTGAACTTTTCAACAGCTTTATTTTGGCTTTCTTATAGTAAAAACATGACTAGTCTTTTATTTTGTCTTTAAAACTTGTAGTTGAACTTTGACAGAATTATTTCAAAAGGATAACATAAACTAAGATTTATGTTATGCATTTTACGACCATATTTGACCAAGATCATTTTCGATATCGGTATATTTTAATATCGGTACTTTGTGCGTCAGTTATTATTTTTACAATTTACTGTTTAATCATTTTCACTAACAATGAATAGTAATTTTACCGTAAAAAAATTTGGTGTAATTATTATATAATGTACCAATTATATAATAATTGGTACATAGAATAATAATATAATTTTAATATAATTGAATCTTCTTACATAGAATAATCATTTCCATTGGCAGCAACATTTACTATAAGTTATATCAAAACATAAACATGATAATGATTTCAATTTATATAAAGTAAGGAAAAATGGTTACTGGTATATATCAACTAAAAACCCAAAGATCTCCAGGACCGAATATGACCGAAGGACGAATACTGAAGGCTTTCAAAAAGGCTACCTGGTATGGTTATACAATTCGTCTCGCAAAAAGGGCCGATGACCGAAGTTGCAGAAATCCTGGGAGGCTCCTTACAAAATTGTGACCAGAATAAATGACATAGTTTACCGGATCCAGAAAGGACCACGCGCAAAGTTGTTCACATCGACCGCTTGTCACCATTCCAAGGGCGATCAACTGATCGGGACGATCAGTACTAGGAGGGGGGCAGTGTCACGAACGCCTAGAGCGATCCCGAAAGCCGGGAATATTCGAAACCATCAAGAGTGTGGGGAGTTAATTTCCAGTGCGCTCTATACTAGAAGGTTCGCCAAAGTTCTTTATCTAGAAACGTCTAGAGAAACGTCCTGGTGCCTATATAAGAATTGTGTCGTCCAGCCAGGAGTGAGCGATACGGTGCGAAGAAAGTGACATTGCGGTAATACAGTGCGAAAGTTAGTTTATAAAGTTAAAGTAGAAAGAAAGTTTGTTAGTTAGTTGGACTTGTGAATAGTTGATTTGTGAATAAGTATTCGAAATAAAAAACTTTCTAGTAAATTCCTTACAATGCATACATATATGAAATTTAAATTGTTATTGTTTTCTTAGATTTTACGGTATTATAAATTTATTTAAAGTGGATAAAACTTTATTCGCTTGTTATTCTCATAACTAACAGAAAATAAATCTTTATTAACCTAAATTTCGGTAAATATTAGAATAATATGATATATACTTATTTTTCTAGGTAATATATGATGATTATTGTATCAGAATTATGTACCTCCTTCATCAACTCCCTTAGACAGTTGATAAGTATTAATCCCCCTCGCTGACAGTTATTGACAAAGAAATTAAAATAAAAAGAAATTTACGATAATTATTAAGGCAAATACACATAAAACAAGTTAATGCCGATAAGAATGTTAGTAAAATGTCAATATTGTTTCTTCTAAGAAATGACAAATAGTATACATGTATAAAATTAATTTTGTTAAAAAACATCCTCCTGCTTTTCCTTATATGATATGATCCTCATCGCTGATCGTCATCTTCCGAAATCATAGTGCTTACCAAGATGATTTATTTATATTTTTTTATTACAACGTTTGCGTTTAATGGACAGTTAGTAAATAGAACTATATATACTGGATTAGAGAAAGTCTACATCGGATGCCTACACTATAACTGGACAGCATATATTGGATTGCTTGTACACGGTGGGCCGAAAGTAGGTAACTCATTAATTTTTCAAATATTGTATTAATAAGTTCATTATAATAATCGTTTTTCAAACGATAACAAAATGAAAATTTCGTGCAGCTAATCACTAAATATTTCATCATTAACATTAAAGTTTCTATTGGTATTGTCTGAATTTAGTTTACAATATTGTCTTTCAGTTTCACAAGTGTCAGCGGTATATTTTTGTATACTCTTTCCTTTAGGTAGCCCCAGAGAAAGAAATCGGATGCCGTTGAGTCGAGCGATCTTGAAGGCCAGTTCAGGTCGCAATTTATAAAAATTATGTATGGTATGTGGCACCGTCCTGTTGGAAACATAAATTGTCGGGGTTTTGTAAAGCTGGAAATAAAAATTGTCTAACCATTATTTGATGGTGCTCTGCATTAACCACCATTGTATTGCCTTCATTATCCTCAAAAAAAAAAAAAATGGCTCAGCCATTTTCAATGGATCAGCCTAGTTGAAATCATTCAACACCAAGCAGTTACACGAATTAGATATAGCTTCTTCTCTTGAATTATTACATGATTTTCAGTGGTCTAGAAGAGCATATTCTGTTTATTAACATACCCGTCCAGATGAAAGTGCGCCTAGTCACTCATAATTGATTGATGAATAAAATTAGGATTTTAATCAATTCGATAATTCTTGTACGTCGAGGAAGTGTTATGTGATCCATTTTTATTGTACAATAAACTTACACTGCAGACGTAAACTTATATGTATAAGTGTCAAGATAATTTTTGGTATCTACTCAATCATTTAGACTTACATTAATTCCATTAATTAATAAGAAGGTTGTTACAGATTTTATCTATCCCCTCATATCCCCGGATGTCCCTGATGGCAATCGCATCAGATAAGAAATATTGAAAAATAAAGCAATGTTTAATATTGCCTACAAAAGGAATCATAATGTAAATAAAATAATCTAGTTATTTGCACATTTTGCACACTGTTCTACACTGGTGTCATTTTTGTAAATGCGAAAGGTAGAGGTGAACGATCAGCCACAGTAAAATCTCATCTGAAATTAAAAATCACCACCGTAAAAATTATTTACTTCACTAAATGTTAAAAATGCTTACTGCAAGCATTAACACACTAGCATAAATTCTGTTAAAGCTTATTTGAACATCCCTAAGAGCTTTAATAACAAGGGGGATCATCCCATCTTTCCTTAACGCTCGTGTTTTAAAATTTTCTGATACAATAGTCAATTTCTTATAATTGCAACAATATAACTGGTTTTATCATTCTCTATTTTCAATGTGAAGAAATCAAAGTTGAACAAACAAGAAAGGAGAAGTTAAAAATCACTTTTTGAGTAATTGTGACTATCATTAATATCACCCACCATTGTTAGTTCATGAAGTATGTATTCGTTATATTCTTTTACTATTTAACTACCTATTTGTTATTTGAGGACATACATGTTTCATCATCCAATCAGTTCAATCCAATGTTTATGATTTCATACCTTTATACACAAGTAATGACGGTTTGTCGGATGCTCCATTAATATTAAATAGGATTTGTTTTTGAGTGCAATACGAAAATACGTTGTAGACGTTAAAAACTAAAAGTTAAATACTGCTTAGAAATAAAATTACATATCCTGTACTAATCAGATAGATGATAATGAGATTATTGTTGCATATATTGGAATGTTTAATGCAATTTTTTTTTCAAATCAAATGCATAGTTTATTTTATTTTTCAACCTCATTCACGGTTACTATGTTTATAAAGTTATCTTCGTTGTATCGTCGTTTTTAAATTTGACACTAATAAGTACAATAAGACTACCTTTTTCTATAGGTAATTTCTTCCATAGTGTCGTATTTATTAACGTATGTATTAATCAGGAGCGGCTGGTGTATAGGTGCTGCAGAGCTGCAGAACTGCCAAAAAAATTAGATATTTGTATATTTTCGCGACATAATAATTACTAAAATTTATTAATAAAATAATTTGGTTAGTTGGTGCAGCTAACCAAATTATTGCGTTAAAGTCGCATTCTGCCCGCCGTCCTCTATTGAGTCGTAGACCAGATGAATTATCTGGGTCTCTACGCGAGCGTGTCGCGGTACATTGAACTGGGCCACACGAGGTAGTTCCACAGCACGGCTCGGCACACCCGTCCTCCCCCTCAACTCCCGCGACAATCCACACTTGGCACTCGTAAATGCGCGAATTTACACGGTCAGTGAGCTGTCCAGCTAAGGCAACATCAGTGAATGTTTACTCCTTCCTACTCCTCGAGCGGGCGTAAATCGTACCTATTTCGTATTTCATGTTAATTTGAGGTTTTAAATACTGTTTTGTAAATTTGTGTAGTGATTTATTGTACTAATTATTAATATTTATATACTGTGATAGTGACAATGGATTTAGTTTATAATTTAGTTCATGTGAAGCGATTTTTTAAATACTCTTATGAAGAAAAAATTGATTTAAAAAACAATGGTAGGCCATTGCCCGATATTGTTATTGAGACTGCAGGTGTTAGTCGCGGAAAAGTATATAAACGTCAATTTAATAGAGACATTTATTCGAAGAACAATTGGATTTGTGGGTGCAACAAAAAAAAATTTATTTTGTTTTCCTTGTTTATTTTTTGGCGATGATAAAGCATGGACGGAGGTAGGGGTGACAGATTTGGTGCACTTAACTGAAAAAATAAAAAAGCACGACAACTCCAAAAGCCATCTACATAATACAATGGAATTAGCTTTATTAGGAACAATTAATATTAAAGCGCAGCTAGATTCAGTTTATTGGATAAATGTGCAAAAGCATAATGATAATGTGACAAAAAAGATACGTTTTGTCAAAAATTATAAACTGCATAAAGTTTTGTGAGGCCTTTGAACTGGCGCTGCGAGGACATGACGAAGCTGAAACCTCTCAAAACCCGGGGATATTTCGTGGTTTGATAAATTTTTCTGCTGAGCTTGATGTAACTTTAAGCGAGCATCTACAAAATGCTTCAGTATTTAAAGGAACCTCTAAAGAAATACAAAATGATCTTTTAGACTGTATATTAAAAGTATGTCATGAAGAAATAATTAAAGAAATTAACAAACCTTCATTTTTGGCAGTTATGGCAGACGAAATAACTGATGTATCAGCAAAAACTCAGTTAGTGGTAGTTTTAAGATATATTCTCGATGGTGAACCGATTGAACATTTTTGAACATACCTGAAACCTACAAAATGTGACGCTGAAACTCTTTCGGAAAATATATTAAGTGTTATAGACCCTCTAGTAGAAAATTCACCTTACAAGAGAGAAAATTCACCTTTTCTCTTAACCAAAGAATATGACGGCAAACATGAATGTTCTTCAAAAAGGTATTAAATTCCAAAAATTTTTCTTGTGAAAGTCTATATTTTTGTATAAACGGATTTTACATAAAAATTCTGAAGTATCAGGAAAACTTTGAAAATTTTCGCCAGCGGCGCACTTTTTTTGCGGCCCCTACGGCGCCGGTAGTTTGGATACGTTTGAAATTTGCACGCGGGCGGCCAATACCCTAGGATCGACCCTGTGCAGAACACCCGTTTCATTTCATCACGAGCCGCCACTGGTATTAATTATTGTTTTATAGCAATGACTAATGTCTTACCTATAGCCAGCAGTTCTTAATCGATGAAGAGGCTTTGCCTATGTCATGCTATAAATAATATTGGGCATTATGTTATGACATGAAGAATATCATTAAGGATTAGAGCTTCAGCTTATGTGCAAGTGCATTTTTGAATTCTGGATTTTGAAATTCCGAAATTGGGTAGCAGGTTGAGTTTAAAGTAATAGAATCAAATGAAGAAGAAATAAAATTGTTAGAAGTAAAGAAAAAATGGAGAAAACACGACATTTCCCGGTTTTACATCTCACGTAACATTCTCATTTGGTTAATTTATTATTTAGTTAATATTCATGTAGTTAGGTCTACATTATTATTTGTGATTTTAAATAACATAAATCATTTATTTGACATAATTTGTATATGATGTGTAAAGCATATAACAGGGCATATACTTAACTTTTTTTATTAATAACGATTTCTCTTAATGGTTTATTGAAAACCTTATCATTCTCAATTGATACGCAAATATATATTAATATTAGAATATAGTCAATCATTTGAGTGTTAATGCAAAAAAAAACTTTGGCAATAGTCTCAATTTATAACTTTTAAAAGTCGTTGAAGACATCTGAATGTGGCAATTTCCTGAAGTTTTAACAGCAGTAGTATCAAACGGACATTAAACACACTTAAATTGCATTATGTTGCATTACAGCATGCCGTTTTAAGTACTGTGCGAAAAAAAGTATGGGATGTACTTATGTGAGAAAAAATAACTCGTGTCTATATCAATTTTATAATTCCTAATGTTATTAGTCCTTATGTTCAGAACCACTCTTTCTTTTGAGCAAAAATAGTAGTTTTCTTTTTGGTAATAAGATATTAACGACAGAAAAAAAAAACCAAAAGAATTGCATTTATCGGTAATAATAAACAATTTTCTTAAAATATGCATAGAAATGAAATAACAATTGATTGACAATTTGATATTTGGCGAGTGAAAATTGAGCAGATGGTCATATAATAAATAACACTTTAATAAATACGACAAAGCAAATCGCAATAATATTGTGCCGTCCCCTCTCTCATATCGAAGGCACCTCCGGAGCATGCTTCTAGAAGCTTCAGATAAAAAAACAAAAGTTACCACATTGTTCGCAAGGGTCGATTTACTATATCGATTTTGTCAAAATGCCGAAATTCGAACGAAAAGCATTTCGTACATCGACCTAAAAATTTCGTGACACACACGAAAACAGCCATTCAGTAAATAAGAAGATAAATGTATTTCAAATAACCTTGACAATGAGTATGTGTACTAGATAAATATCACTAATAAAGTGCTACTTACTATTATTATATAATACCTATTAGTTTATATACTAATAAACATCAGTGCATGCTATTGAACTAAATTGCCTTCAGATTTCATTTTGTGTAACCTGGTAGTATATTGATGTACAATTTAAGTTTAAAAGGAATAAATAGTGTCTTAAATAATTATATGTTTTACCCTATGTATATTTGTTTCTCAATTAAAGTCAAGAATACCACCTCATATTATAATATAGTCAATATAAGAATGAATTAGCAACTATGATACCATGCTTAATAAACTATAATTATTTTATATTACTCTAATTAGCAACAGTTTGATTGTTTGATTCATTTGTTATTTTTCCCATTTGTAAGGTTTTTTAAAAGCAAGTTCTTAAGCACAAAATGTTTTCATTGAATCAATCGCATGTGATGCTGGGAGGTTTGATCTTAAACTTGATATTCCCGTTTTTACTGTATTCATTACAAGTTAGCTAACAAAAAATTTTTCGTCATTTAATATTATAAATAACTTATACTATAAAACATATTGTCAAATAATGAATTATATTTAACACACTCTATTTTTTTCTTGAGAAAATACTGAATTTGAATAAATAGGTTTTTATTAACTACATTTTTAGAGAAACTATGATAATGATCAATAAACTATTGACTATGTTCTATAGATTATGTTTACTTTATTGAAGTTAGTTGCTTCTTTATTCAATTTTATTTAACCGAAGACCCAAGAAATAAATGACATGAAATATAATTCATACCTATGGCCAAGTAAGCAAAAAGCATCTTTTATACGTAAAATGATGAAGAACCATAACTAAATACATGTATAATCAACTTCTAGAATTAAATAGGTAACATTTTATTAATATTTACATTATCTATTTACTAAACTATCAGTTTAAGTTTATTAAGCTGGCAATCATCTTTGCAATGAAAGATACCAAGAATTAGGGTGATAGTTTTATATCCTGTAACCTCTCCGAACCTCCGAAGTGTAACCTCTTTAGCAGAGGTTACACTTCGTCTGAGGTCAATATAAAAAAGATTAAGTCTGTAAGATTGCAATAAATGGCCTGATTACAATATTTTAATCATTTATTTAATAATATTAATTATTTTTATTATGTAAATTTGGAATATTTTAAGTAGGTTTATTTATTCGTAAACCTAAATTTTAGCCCTTTTCAAAGGTGTATTAATGTGTTGAATAACAATTTGGTATGAAAATTATTTAGTTTAAATAGCTGATTTACAGTTACTTGTTTTAAAGAGCTGATTGAAAAAATAAATCTGATAAATTCATCAGGCAATTGGAAAATTAAAGTTCCAGTGGAAAGTTAAATTTATTTAGCATCAAATGCTAAATAAAATCTTTATATTTATTAGCTGGTGGAAAAATTAACCATTTCTAATTTGGTTGTTTAAAATTATTAAGATTACTTCATGATTGTCATATAATTGTTAAATGTATGAATGCACGTTTTAATTACTTTCTATGTTAAGTATATACTTTTCGGTACACAGAGATGCACTAAGTTACTTTGTAATTCAGTTGTTGTTTGTTATAAATTACTTTGAAATTCAGTTGTCTTGTACTTTTTGGTTATATGACATATTTATTTAAGAAATAATGAACAAATAATATGATATAAAGGTAAAATAGGAACATTCAATCAATAGGTATTTGACAAATATTATAGTATCAATTCTTAACTACAACAAAAACAAAAATTTTTCAGTCAATTATAAAACAAAATTTAAATAAAGCGAGCTCCTTGATGTTGTACAACAGCTTCCTTCATTAAGAAATACCAGTTTCTTATCTTGGTGTGGCTAAGCAAATCCTTAAAGGCTACACAACCTTCAATGCTATTCAACACCCCATATACAGCTAAATCAGCTAAGTTGGGTTGATCACCGCCCATAAATTTAGTTCCTTTGGCGTTAATTGCTCTAACCCACTTATTACATTCATCATATAAAGATTGCCTTACATCCTCTTTTAGTTGATGTCTCTTTTTAAGCCTTTTACCTATTAACCACATTGCTGAGGCACCTACATAAATTATAAGGTTCCTCTCCCATGAAGGAAAATTTTTCTCCCACTCTCCTACTTCAGAAAACCAGTTGAAGGCTTGAAGAGCTTCTTCTCTATTGCGATAAACATTAGGTGATAGAGTGTGCACTAAAACATCATCTGCCCATTTTCTCCAGTTTCGTTCTTCCCTGAAAACAAAAACATTCTGTAAAACAGACATAATAAAAAAAAATTATGCATTTTTTATGAGTTTTAAACTTACAGGTTTTGTTTTTCCTTTTGAGGACTAGATAAATTATTGCTCAGCATTAGAAAATATTTATTCATAATGTCATTCTTCTTTTTCCCATCGTCATCTACATAATCTATGAATGGGAAACATTTAACTATTTCCGGTATATCCTTATCAGCATCTATTAAGTACGATGCTAAAGTCGATATTATCATAGTGCTATCATTTAGTGGCTGCAAGGGAACAAATTAAAAAACATTATGAATTTTAAGTTGGTATCTACCTGATATCCATCTTCAGTTTTTGCTACTAAAATTGGAACTTTCGTGTATGTAGACCATTTAATAGATTGTCTTAAAACTGGATCAACTTCTACAATGTCATATGATATGCCATAATAGTCCAGGAATGCTCTTACTTTACAGCAAAAAGGACATGTTTGGTATTGAAATAGGGTGAGTTTCAAGTTGCTGCGATCACCTAATATTTGTACCTACAAACAATGACTAATGATGAAACACTTATACACAGTTAATATACTTACTCTACGGCTAGGCTTAATCGGTGGTACTTCTTTAACTGGGGCAATAAATGTTTGCTCATTAATAATATGTGCTCTTGGCTTGTTCATTGAATGTACAGAATAACCAGTGCCTACGAGGGCGCCTACAGTAACACCAATAAGACCAACTTTAAAAATATTTTTTGATATCCTGACAGTTTTCGAGTCTGTTGCATAGCTCTTTATTGCTAATAACTTTGTAGACTGGCCTATTGCTACAGATGTGCTTATATCTAATAGTCTTCGCGGAAAGACAGTGAGTCTTTTTGACAAAAAAGACATTTCTGTAATCACTCGATGATTATTTGTGTAAACCTAACCTCTCCTTTAATTTTAAAATTTCTATTTAAAGTGACGTTTAAGCTACCATCTATAGATAAGTTTTAGCTGTATACGTATGAACATAATGTACTCTATAACTGTTATTTAATAATTTTATCTTATTTAAATTATTTGTAAAAGTAAGGTTAATTTATACCATAGAATAACAAACTAAAACACAGACCAACACCAGAACTAAAACATCAATTATAATTATTTAGAGTTGGGTTCAGTGAGAGGTCGAAAATAGTTAATAGGAGGCACCCTACGCAGGCACAGAATATTCCAAGACTAAGAGATACATTCTAACAATAATGAAATTATACGCCGAACACAGCCAAAGTATAATATGAAAGTAGTGCCAGATGTACCAGAGTATTTCTAGCCATACATTAGAAATTTTAGCTGTCGATATGTTTTTACGTAAATTATTTGACATGTTTCAATTTTGTGTTATCTCTAAGAAATTCGTACGAGTTCAAGTTTTATAATACAGATGTAACATGCTGAACAACTAGTTTACTTTTCAATTCTGCCATCTACCGTTGGTTTCTGGTTCTTACCTTCTGAAGCACAGAATTGAACAGGACCTGAAATTAATTCTAACCTAGTATTTCAGTTCGTACAATATTTGCTTCTTAATAAGTATCCGCCCATTGAATAACGCATAAGAAATGTATAAAATATTCAGAAAGTGTAAACTATGCAACTCTAGTGTGCGTGTAACACGTTCTTTAATGATAAGAGGAATCTGTTCGAAAAATGTTCTTCACTCGAACACCGGTGAGTGTTTATTATATTAATTTGGAAAGACGCCGGTAGGGGTAGGTGGTTAAGAAATACATTACCGCCATATTTAAATTTGAACTTCTAATCTAATACTTATGTAGGCTCATAGTACAGAATATTTTATTCTATCGTAGTTTATATTAATAAATATATACGATTGTTAATATTGTCGTAGAAATCGATTAGTATAAGTTATGACTACTTCCCATAAAATATAATATAGTAATGAAATATTTTCCGTACATTTCTTTGAAATATGTGCATTCTGGATTAATTTTGAGTTAACGATGCTTTTGGTCAATAGAGGGCTTCACCATTTTGGGATCAACCGCTTTAACTCCAAAAATTAGTTAACTATTACTGACACATAAGAAATAGGTATTCTTTTTTTGTTGTCTATAATTCATGGCAACGTATCGAACGTGCCTCGTTACATAATAATAAAAATAGTTTATTTATTACACTTTTAATTTTTTTGTAATAATTTTTTTAATTACAATTTTTTATTTCAATTGCGAAGTTAATTAGGTATTATTTAGAAAGAGGTAGCAGCAAAAAGTTTGCGTATAAAGGTTCTATTAAAAGAGAAAAGTTGCCTACCCAGTTATCTTCAAATTCATCTCACTTAAATTCAAAAAACAGTTCATCTTTGTTTTGAAATGAAAACTCTGTACATAACTATAAATGTCTTATTTGTCTTTTTGTAAGTTAAATTCTCGTTGTGATATGTTTTTTTTATTGAAAAACTATATGGGTGACGTATAGAATAAACATAAAAAAATTAATAAAAGGCGATTAGATAATACTTGCTGAAAAATGTAGACAAGCTTATTTTTGAGTACGTATTTTGGACCATTCTTATTTTCTATTTTAGGACAGTTTTTGAAAACACTGAAAAATAATATTTTACTAAATATTATTTAAACTTAATAAAGTGTGAAAATACCAATTTTCTGTAAGTAACAATGGCGAACGATATTTTTTCAGGATGTACATATATATGTATTCGTTTGCTTTTGTACATGTACGACAAAAATTTCAAAAATATTCAGATAATCGAGGAACCAATGTACATCTATGAAACATGATACATTCTACAGCATATAAGTTGATGTGTAATAATATATGGTATATGGTGATATATATTGTAGTCCTTATGTAACGCGATTATCTACGTAATTTGTAATGTTTGTGTAATACACTGAAATTCATGTTTTATTCGAAAAAATTGTTATGCATGTAAAATTTTATGCCCCCTCTTCCAACCTCTTAGATGATAGTTACACTTTAAAACATTTTAATTGAAATGAAAGTGTAACTGAAATAATACCTCATTTGAAGGTGTCTTTAATTTTCTATTCAGAAATATGATATTTTTCGCGATTTTATATATTTATCCCAAAAGTATAGTTAGAAAATTTAGATTTATTAAATGTAAAAAAACAGTTTTTGTGTAGTATGTAAAGCAATTTTTTGTTTGCTAAATCTGTGTGAACTAGTGGTCTATCTATTTATCGTTCATTTCATTCAAAAGTTCATATATTTTGATTGTTATTTGAGTTTTTCTTAAACCCAAAGAATATAAATCTTAATATTAAGATGTGGTGATAAAACAAGAACACAGAAGGAGGTAGATATGTTATGTATGTAAAGTATCTAGGCCGCGGCCGTCGCCTTTTCCGGTTTGTAGTTAATAGAATAGAAGATAAAAATTATTTCTAGCGAGAGATATGTCTACAGAAATACGAATTAAAATACCCTGGAAATGATACAAAATATTTTATAATAATTTCAACAATGCATAGTAGTATTATATACTTTATATTGGCTCTAATTGTATTGACGGGGGAGATATAAAATTGATTTCAAACAGTGTTATTTTAGAATTGAAAAATGACACGATTTTATTTAAAAATCATAAATTATATAGATAACTAATTTATACATGATACATGGTCCACCCTGTACATAAATGAATACATTTAATAGTGAATAAATTTCAGATTTGGACCAAGCGTATGTACCTAGTAAGCTTGAAGCACAAGGATGTAAAGATAATTATTTTAAGCCTCCTGAACACTGTAAAAAGCCATTTACTTTAATACTACCACCACCAAACATTACGGGTATATTGCATCTGGGACATGCCCTTACAACCACAGTAGAGGATGTTTTAATACGCTGGTAAGTTTCTTTTTAAAAGTAAATGTACAAAAAAAAAAAGATAAGTTATCACCGTTTGAATTAAAACATATCCCAGGTTAATTCCAAAATAAACCCACAGCGATATTTAGTTGAGTGTATTGGTTCGAGAAATCTTGACAAAAACCTTTACAAGAAGCAAATATTGAATAAATATATTTACTTATTTAAATATAATTCTAGTACATTTGTGATGGGAAGGGGATGTTGAATGTTTCAGCAACATAGTCTATTAGTTTATCATGCAAACTACAATAATTAAATTACATGTAGTAGTTTTTACGATATGTTTGAGGCATTTTAGGTAGGTATATCTGAGGCATCTTGAGTATATCAGTGTAGGAGTATAGATTTATAAATTGAAAATGGCTTAATATTTTATAAAACCGAATACCAATTATACTATAGCATAATTGTAAATTTCTTAGTCGATCGTGTAGCTATTTGGGGACCGCATTTATGTTTTAAAACACAATTTTAACAAGGCAAGAATGACTTATACAATTGGATGTCACAACTGTATTTACTCTGCCTTAGCACAGCTCTTTACCGTCATTACTCTTTAAAAGTAATTTGAAACACCAGTTTATTGTGTTATTATCAAAGTTTCAGGAAATTCTCCATCAAAATGATGATAAATGCCATCTCCCCTATCTTACACAATCTATCACAACTGACTATCACAAACTATGCGTTTAACTATTAACATATCAAACTTTCAATTTATAATTAAAATATGATTAGAGTAATCACTCAGTTATGACTTTGAAATAAACGTTTTTATGAAGTTTACATTTGGTGGAATCGTGTACACCATAAACCCATCAGAAATCTGTACAATATGTAATCTCTACAAACCGGAAACTATTCTACACACTTTAAGAGAATGATTTTTTTACACTCAACTCAAGCCATGTGAACTCCCTAATATAACTAGTACTGATGATTTTATGGGCCATCTTAATTTAAGAACAGCTACATTATTGCGGGGATTCTAAAACTGGAGGAATATGTTTCAAGTGAATAAGAATTATGTATTTATTTAAATTTTTGGGTTTAATTTTTGATAAAATACTGCGTGTATACAGGGTGAGTCGGGAGGAACGGACCAAACTCTTGGAGTGTATTGTACACGTGAAAATAATGTAAAAACACTCAAATGTTGTTATCCGATTTTTATTTGTTTTCAAGTTATAGCGCAATAAAAAATGTTTATCTAGTGTGCCACGTTCGAGGTTCAAAAACATTTGATAACTTTGTTGTTTTGATAATGTGTCAGTGTATTGTGACAATGATTTAAGGTTTGTTTTGGAGTTTGTACGATTAAAGTATTACAAAATACCACACACTTATTCAAATTTAAAATATGCAAATATGGTGTTTGTTTATGGTTTTTGTAATTGGAATGCTAGAGCTGCTGTTGAAGAATATCGTCAATGGTTTCCACATCACAGACATCCTAATAAAAATATATTTATCACAATTTTCAACAAACTGTGCGAGACCGGAAAGCTTCCCGGTGTTAACATAACATCTGAACGAGCTACTCGACAAGATTTAGAAGAAGTAGAAGATATTCTGGATGTAGTAGCAGAATATGCAACTACCAGCTCACGAAGAATTAGTATTCAATTGGGCATTCCACAAACAAGAGTCATAAACACACTCCACCAGCATGGCTTACATCCATACCATGCACAGAGAGTACAGCACCTACAACCGGAAGATTATCCTAAACGTATGGAATTTTGTCGGTGGATAAATAATAATCCTCGTGTTGTATCACGCATACTTTTTACAGATCAAGCAACATTTATCCGTGACAGCATTAATAACACTCACAACTGTCATGTATGGTCAGATGAAAATCCCCACGCAACAGTTGAAAGTAACTTTCAACATATGTTTTCGGTAAACGTGTGGGGTGGTATGGTCGATGGTTATTTAATTGGCCCTTTCATTTTGGAGAATCGGCTCACAGGAGACAACTACTTAAATTTTTTACAAAATGAATTACACGAACTACTAGAGGATGTTACTTTAAACATCAGAATGCAAATGTACTACCAGCACGATGGAGCTCCTGCACATTTCACTCGTCAGGTCAAGCAACATTTGGACGAAAGGTTTCCAGGCCGTTAGATTGGTCGCGGTGGTCCTATTATCTTGTCTCCAAGATCTCCAGACCTCACAGCACTAGATTATTGTTTATGGAGCTGGTTCAAAGATGAAGTGTATAAAGTAAAAGTGGACACTCGGGATCAACGTAATAGAAATGCTGCAGCCGATCTTAAACAAAGACATGACTCAATTAGGAGATCAGGTGCCCTTCGTAGAACAAGTAGAAAATGTTTATAGGCGAATGGCTGTATTTTTTAACATTTATAACGCTATGATTACCAAAACGTTAATGTATGAAATTTTGTTTATTTTTAATTATGCTATAACTTGAAAACGAATAAAAATAGGATAACAAAATTTAAGTTTTTTTTACATTATTTTCATGCGTACAATACACTCCTGGAGTTTGGTCCGTTGCTCCCGACTCACCCGGTATAATCAAAGTATAAAACTTTGATAAAACTGTCTTGTTTCTGGCAATTGTATTGATTCGTGCTATAAAACTAGTGGAGTCATTTCGTTAAAACAGCTCTGTTAAATATGCTAAGTACTGACTGATATACTTGTAGTTGATTTACAAACGAACATTTTAAGTTGTTATATGTTTTAATGTTTTTAAAAATACTAAAAACATATTTTCCGATATTTTTTTGGCCTACATATTATATGCCTTAGGAACATTGCATATCTATTTTCTCGTATCCATTAATATTCGTTTTCACTATTTAAGGAATAAAATGCGGGGTGTCGATACCGTATGGGTACCAGGAATAGATCATGCGGGTATTGCAACACAAGTGGTGGTGGAAAAACGACTTTGGAGGGAAAGCCGGCAAACCAGGCACGACATCGGCAGAAAACGCTTTCAGGAAAAGGTCTGGGAGTGGAAAGAAGAAAAAGCTAAAATTATAGGTTTGTATTTGAAAGGTTCATTGCTAAATCACACATAAGTAATTCGTAAAATCGTTGTAGAATAATACTTTTTTCCTCGATTTAAAACATATACCGGTTGGTAAATGTAGCTATAATAATTTTCCCGATACAGGTACATATACAATACATTTTATGGACATTGATTGATCTGAAGTATGCGGTAGACTGTGACAATGACACTATAAAAATAAATAGTTTTAAAACCTTAAAATGGACTTTTCCGCACGTAGAACATCTCTATCTCGAAATTGAGTGGCCGAGAAAAAATAAAACCACACATAAATGCAGAATATGTGTTTTATGCGACAGCTTTACTTTTTTCAATTTTTCTCAAATAGTCCACCATCGTGCTTTCTCATGAACCATGGACAGGATGGGGTGTATCCTATCCACTTCAAAATCAATAGATGTCGTCTGGTCGCCTTAATCAGAATCAGTCGAAACCCGATCCATCCGATACGATTTAATTGAATGATCGTGCTAACAAAAACAATTTCTCAAATAGTCCACCATTGTGCTTTCTCATGACCCACGAATATGGTAGAGTATGTTCTATACACCTCAAAAGCAATAGGTGTCGTCTGGGAGACGTTCCCGAACAGAATCAGTCACAATCCGATCGATCTGATACGATTTAGTCGAGTTATCGTGCTAACAACAATAAATGCCGACGACAACGACAATGACGACAGCGACAATGACGACAACGACAATGACGACAACGACAATGACGACAACGACAATGACGACAACGACAATGACGACAACGACAATGACGACAACGACAATGACGACAATGACGACAATGACGACAACGACAATGACGACAATGACGACAACGACAATGGCGACAACGACAATGACGACAACGACAATGACGACAACGACAATGACGACAACGACAATGACGACAACGACAATGACGACAACGACACACACACAGACACACACACACACAGACACACACACACACACAGACACACACACACACACACACACACACACACACACACACACACACACACACACACACACACACACACAAAATGGTTTAAAAACCATTTTTTTTTGCTTTTAAACCGAAAAACGAAAAATAAACCCTAGAAAATTTTGTTTACACGAGTACATTATTTTTCCGCATTTAGTGGAGTGCGGAAAAGTAAAAATATTGTTATTAATTGACATTTTGTGTCATTATATCATCAACAAGGATGACTAATCATAGATATAATAATGACGCAAAAGGTAATGTATACACAGTAAAGAAAATGGCATGGAGTGAAAATATAATGACTATTTGTACATATTTGAGATTTAATTTAAAAATAATTTATTTAGAATAGTATTTTACACTAATCTATTTTATTATTATGCAATAATAAACAAATGATATACGCGAAATTACTGTCTAAAATCTGTTTTGAAGTATCATTTGGAAGTATGCAGAAGCTGTATAAATACGTATTGTTGTAAGTTATTAGTATTCAGTTGTTAGTAATATATGTAAGCAATATAAACAGTTTAAATATAATTTGGCATTGCTGTTATAGTTTTAACTTAATTTGTTGCTTTTTATAATCTTACTGCTGCGCTTTGAATAATAACATGTGTAAAAAAAAATCAAGGGTATTTTCATTCAGACAACCATGCTATGCTAAGGAATCTTTAAATATACATATTTTTTTATTTTTATTCAATAATAAGTAGCTAAGGATAGTAACATCTTTAACTTAAATGCCTTTTTAAAATTGTCATGAAATTAATTAAGTAGACATCTAGGGTTAGTTATTTAATTCTTTTCATTTTAAAATTAATATTCTCCAACATTTGTGACCAAGACTATTTTCCAATTTTTTTGGTCAACATTGATGACATTCTCTAAAATTCTATTTAAATAAAAAGTGATATCGAGTGTCGAGATCGAGTGTAGATCAATGTGAAAATAAAAAGAAAAAATGTTGGTATTTTATGAGTATTTAATGGAGTACCCACCACGTTTTGCAAAATAGTTAGATATTAATAGATCAATATCTCTTGATTCGAAATATCTTTTCTGACAATAAATTTCCTTTCAGACCAACAACTTCGCCAGTTAGGTGTATCTCTCAATTGGGACAGACAGTTCTTCACTATGGACGAAAATTGTTCCAAAGCAGTTAATGAAGCCTTTATTAGATTATTTGAAATGGGCTTAATTTATAGGTAAGTCATATCATCATTTAAAGTTCAAGTGGAACGAAAGTAGGTTTATGCTTATCTCTTGTATCGAAGAAAATGTTAAAAATTTGTATGTAAGGAAAATAAATATTCACGGCTTTAATACCAAGTTGTTAAAAATATGATTGGACCTCTAAGATTTCAACACTCTCATCGTTGTTGACCAGAACTTAAAAATAATATTATCATCTTCGTTCAGCCATGGCAAGAATTAACAGCGAATAATCCAGGTGGACCTCCCTTGGGATAGGCTGGAGCTTTTCCTGGTCAGCTGTGCAATCGTTCTGAGGTGAATACTGATTAATAAATAAGTTATTTCTATGTCACTGGGGTTAATAATCTCCATGACACTTAGCCCAATCAGTCAAGTTTATAATTAATTACTTCTATATATTCTTCAGATTTAGTTGACTGAAAAAAAAATAGTATTCTGACATTAAGTTCCTTGACTTAATTTTTATTTGAACGATGTTGCTATTTAATGATCGTTTGATCATGACGGTACTGGTTTGATCTAATACATATTGTGATATAGTTTTGATGGTTTTCAATTTTTGATTTGTTTTTTCTTGCCGGACACATTTTAAATATTTAATTTAGTCGTAAGTATTCTTAAACTAAAATACATTTATTATATTTCTCTTAACCACCACCGGTTTTTTAATGCACCTGTATATGAATATTTCGATAGCAATGCTATCTTCATGAGTAGAATATATTATTTCTCATTCGAATGCACTTGAAACTCTTGAATGTGAAATTGAAATCGGTTGCAGTAAAGGGGAATATAATAAATGTATTGTATTTATGAACATAGTGACTCAGAAACAGTGTCAGTGCGAGTGTTTTTAGTCCTTTTTAGTATTCTTAGTTTTTCTCTTATGTAAGATTGCAAGTGAAGTTGGAAAATTGTATTAATATTGTAAGTAAAGATGCATCTCTGTTTCTTGCACCCCTACTTCTGTGTTGAGTTTTTTTAAACAGACACATAAATTTAAACATTAATTGTAAAAGGTGGTCCAACCAAAACGCACGATGTTAATTATAAATAAAACAAAAAGTTTTCAGAGAATTATCTTAATATTTTTTATTATGATAGAACGATCTATGACAATTATGTGTGAAACAAAATATCGGCCAAATGCTCGCCACTTCTTCGGTGGCATACCTCTATCCGATGGTCCATATTTTCAATGACTCTGAGACATAATTGAGGTTCAATGTCGTTAATGTGCCGAATTATTTCATCCTTTAGCTCTTGAATTGTTCTTGGCTTATTGACGTACACTTTTTCTTTTAAATATCCCCAAAGAAAGAAGTCCAACGGTGTCAAATCACATGATCGTGGCGGCCAATTAAGATCGCCACGACGTGAGATAACACGGCCATTGAATTTCTCGCGCAAAAGTGCCATTGTTTCGTTGACTGTGTGGCAAGTGGCACCATCCTGTTGGAACCACATATCGTCCAGGTCCATATCCTCAATTTCTGGCCACAAAGAAGTCCGTTATCATCTCGCGATAGCGAACACCATTCACGGTAACTGCTTGACGGCTCTTCTGCTACACTATTGCGAACAACAGCAATGTTTTCCGCAGAACGAACTGGGCGAGCATGCACAGGTGTCTTCACATTTCCTACAGACCCGGTTTGCTGAAATTTGCGCACAATTTTCCCGATTGTGGACACATTTGGTCGATTATGCTGACCAAAAAAGTCACGAAGTGCACGAAATGTATTTTGATTTGAACGCCCATTTTCTAAAAGGCTTCAACAATCTTAACGCGCTGCTCAATTGTGTACCTCTCCATGGTTGAATTTGTCAAACACTGAAACAAAGAAATGTCAAATTAAGTTGGGCAAAAAACTTGACGTTAAGGTGTGACTCACAATTAACATCGTGCATTATGGTTGGACCACACTTTATATTGAACTCTTTCTGATATTTTTCAGCTCGTGTTTAGCGAATCCTTGTTATTGGAAACGTTCTTTTTCTAATGACTGTCTTCACCATTTTCTTCTTATACAGCTGAATAACTTTATTTAAAGTTGATCTATTGTATACATATATTATACGTACTGATTTGCAGTAAATTGTTGCTTTATCCCTTTTCCGCATAACAAAGGGACCGTTCAAACATGTCAAGCAAATATTGTTTTATGCTATGTACGAGTACACCTTATATCCATTGTTTTATAGGTTGGCGTTGAATCTAATATATCATTTCGATTGGATCGGTAAGTTGCCTTCATTAGGAATATTCAGAGATTTCCCTCATCAAAACTAATACAATAGTAAGCTGTTCGAAGTTCTACTGCTTTTAGTATATTCACAAAATATTTGGTTCCGTGGATTAGAGGCCTTCTAATACACTAGTGGATTAAAATTCATAATACCACGCTTCGATTTTATAGCATTTTATTTAGAATTATTATTAATATTAACATTTATCTTAAGAACGACTTTGTCATTTTGACTGGCATTATTCAAATTCACTCGATAAGGAGTTTTTGAAGGACTGGACGGACCCATAACTTCGCCGATATTAGGTAGGACCTGGATTTTCTCAGCAATTGCCACCTTGCTGGACAGCAATTTTTAATATAACTTTCCGCTATCGTAGTCGATTTTCAATCACCGTGACGCTTGACAGTGGTAATATTGCGCCCAGCATTGGCCAATAATGTTGTTGAAGAACGGCTCACTCCATGTCCGGTATAACTTTCCAGATCAGGAAGCCCAAGAAATGAAGCCACTTTCGAAAAGGTTTTCGAAATTGTGTTGATGCCTATATGTTGTGTAGTACATTTTCCAACCACATATCGCAAGAATATATCTACCACCGGCAGTTTTCTTGGAATGTTTGTTTTCGTATCCGGAATGAGTATGTACAAGTAACTGCCTTTGTCTTGGACATGGCTGATATCCAAGAAAGTTAACTCATTGCATTGACAAGCACTTGCGACTCCCATGATCGTTGCAATCTGTAAAGAGTTCAAAATTAAAAGCCCAATGTATAAATTGAAATATTGACATTGTGTATTTCCTACCTTAACTTGTAAATATTCCTCATCCGGTGCTTTTTTCAAAAATTCTTCGATTTGGTTTCTCTCCAGTATTTTTGCCTTCTTTGGATTTATAATCTCTTGATCCCGCTTTCAAATATGAAATAAGTTTACCATACTTCGAAATATCAATACCTTTGTGCATTTTCAACATTGATTTTAGCATCGAATACTTTGTCCACATTGAAGAGACAGCAAATCGTTTCTTCACATTAAAAAAGTTGGATAGTAGTACGTCTTCTGTAATTGCTCCTATTGTAATTGCAATTTCGCCAGTTGTCGAATTCCACCAATTCCTTCTCGTATACACTTTTGCCTTTCGCTGGTAACAGACGTAATATTGCTTCTTGAGCTTCTTGCTGGATTTCAGTCGGAATGAAGAAATTCTCAGCATTGCCACTCACTTGTATCGATTTTGCAAATAATGCCGGCCTTGCTGACAAATTAACAAACGCATGTCATAGAAACGACTCCAAGACTTTCTAGTTTTCAGCTCAAAATCAATATTATTGATCAAAATAAATCTGTCAAATCTGACGTTTTTCAAAACTAGAATTTTTCATCTCCTAATTGACCGGTTTTTCCCGTGGACAAATTAACAAACGCATGTCATAGAAACGACTCCAAGACTTTCTAGTTTTCAGCTCAAAATCAATATTATTGATCAAAATAAATCTGTCAAATCTGACGTTTTTCAAAACTAGAATTTTTCATCTCCTAATTGACCGGTTTTGCCCGTGATCGTGGATAAAACGTTGAATTACATTCGGGAATTAACAGCCCTCGAAAAAATGGGCGCTCTCAGCTGCGTCTCGAGTTCCCTTTTTTTCTCGTGGATTAAAAGCTCGTTAATTCCCTTATATAATTAATAACTATTATTTATGTTCCTTTATTCTGTGTTTAAAATATATTTCAATTTATCCAATATAATACTTGTTACGTGTGATTCTTTCTTCTATGAGATGCACTACATTCTTCATTCTTGATTGAAGTAAAAAAATATTTTAATTATTTTACTTTAATAGAAACTTATTTTTTCTATATTATTTTTATAATATCCATGTTTCTTTAAGTTACGAACTATTTCAGAAATATCATGAATATAAGGTATCTTGAAACAAAAAATAGTTTATTTATTTCATTTTGAACTTGAGTTTCGTAATCATAAACCTGCTTGTATTTTTGAATGGGTGAGTAAAATATAACCATATTTCTATTGCGGAAGTGCGTAGGGGTATATTAGAGGCATACATGAAGCTGAATTTAAATTTACACTTCTACAAATTCTAGATATGCTCATAATTAAAATATTACTCATCCTGGTGCTT
The DNA here is from genome assembly GCA_037954035.1 of Rosalia funebris. Taxonomy (NCBI): domain Eukaryota; kingdom Metazoa; phylum Arthropoda; class Insecta; order Coleoptera; family Cerambycidae; genus Rosalia; species Rosalia funebris. The sequence continues at coordinate 21,705,760 of JAZFAV010000015.1, read as the reverse complement.
TCACATAGTTCATGACTAACTAATTTTCAATTTAACTTTAATCGTTAAAGCATAAAACAGTATAAGATAAATTTTGTGTGTTTATATTAAATTGTTTTGTAAAAAAATGTTTTCACATCATACTAATTGAGGCAAATAATTCATGTATTATTAAACTAGGTATACTTTATGGTTACGATGTTTTCGTCTCCGATTTCTTCTCCGTCACATTATATTATTACTTTACTTCATTCTTTTAGAATACTGTTGTCAATTAGAATGGGTTGTCTATGAAAATCTACAATCTTTAGTCGTATGTATTTGAGAAGGAATTTTATAGATACTTATAGTCATAGTTTTTGAAAGATCTAATAATTTTTGAAGCTAGTTTCATCATATTCTGCAATGTAATCAGTTTTGAATAAATAAAATGAAACCTTCTTACTGGAGTGTTTGGCATTTATGAACGACAGAGCGTTGCACAAGCTTCTCGAAGTATATTACATAAAAGCCGTAAAAGAGCCACTTTTTACAAATCTAATTTTCATGGAACTGCTGGAGAAATAAATTCCATAAAATATGTCCTAGTAAGACAGTTTCATATCTAAATTTCGTGATGTGAAAAATATATCTGGGTTGAAACTGTGACGTACCTCAGATTGCATAAATTTGCACTTTGGTTGCAGGGCTGATCATTTAGTGAACTGGTCATGTGCATTGCAGTCTGCAATATCAGATATCGAAGTTGAATACATGAACGTGGATGGTCCGACAAAAATTTATGTCCCCGGATATGATGAACCGGTGGAATTCGGTAACTTGACCAAATTCGCTTATAAAGTCAAGGATAGTGGTAAGTCTTCTAATTTGAAATCCGTATATATATAATAATGTTTACCGTTAACGATCTGGCCGAAATAATTAAAGGCTGATGAGGAATATATCTAATTACAATAATTGCAATCTGGTCGTATAATTTAGATAAAAAGTATTGTAGACAAATGTTTACAGCAAGGTGTAACAATTTAAAATGGTTAGATAATCACTAAAATAATTATATCAATATTTCAATTTTGTCTTGCAATATGAATATAATGGTATGGACCCATATACATTATTTAGTGTATGATGTAACATCTGAAGTGTAACACTAACTTAGTTTTCCACAAAACACTATACACTACACTCAACGCGCGTTTCGCCAACAAAGTTGGCATCATCTGAAGATGATTAAATCTGATGATGTGAGTTTTAATCATCTCCAGATGATGACAACTTTGTTGGTGAAACGCGCGTCGAGTGTAGTGTATAGTGTTTTGGCGTTTTGTGGAAAACCAAGTTAATGTTATCTTCACACCAAAGGTTCCAACCTACTCCAGTATCTGAAGTGTAGTTATTAAATTCGCAACTATAAGTTCAAGTGAGTAGTTTCCACTTATTATTCTCTATCATAGGGAAAATATGTTAATATACTATCCAAAAATAATATAATGAAAGTCTTTCAATATGCTCCTCTCTGATATAAAATATACTCAATTCATTTTCATTACGCTCATTTTCATTTTCATTATTAATAATATTAATACGAAAGCTTACCATCACCGAAATTTATGAAAAGGTATCACTTTACTGATCTTCATCAATTCACAAAATTACGAGGCATTATTAAAACCCAAACAGTTGATGTTTACAGTTAACTACTTATTATACATTCAGCAAAACTTTAAAAGTGCTCCCAGAGATTTTTGGTATGATGTTCACAGTATGAAATGTTCGACGCGTATTTCATCAACGGTTTTCTTCGATGAGGAATCATTTGATGATCCAAACAAAATTGTTAATTGATTCGGTAAATATGATAAATATAAATATGTTTAAATCACCATCATGAGGTCATCAGTCCTATGACTGGTTGGACGCTAACCTCCAGCTTCTCCTATCTTGTGCTAACCTACGCATTTCGCTAATTGTGCTACAACCTACATCCCTTACTATTTGCGAGCAGTAGTCTAATCTAGGCCTACCTCTGCCTTTCTTCACTCCTATTTCTGTCTCCAAAATATCACGAACTATTCCCCCATGTCTCAGCAAGTGGCCTACCATTCTATCTCTTCTCTTATTTATGTTTTTCCACATACTTCTTTTCTCGCCGACTTTCTCTAATACTTCTTCTTTTTTAACCCTATCAGTCCACGGTATTTTCATCATTATTCTGTAACACCACATCTCAAAAGCTTCTAATTTCTTCCTACTTGCTTCCCCTACCGTCCAGGTTTCGCAATCTTATAGTGCCGTGCTCCATACATACGTTTTCAAAAATCTCTTCTTTGTTTCTAAGTTTATTACCCCGAGCATAAAAGTGCTTTCTTTTTGTTAAAATCTACTCGACCCTGCGCTATTCTTTGTTATATATCTTTATCGCTTCTTCCATCCCAATTTAGTTTACTTCCTAAATAAGTGAAGTCTTTAACTTCCTACAATATTTCATTATTAATTTGTACCTTTCGTTTTTGCTTTGCTCTCGCGCCCTCTGCACACTAACACTTTAGTTTTGTTTTTATTCACCCTCATTCCGTATTCCTCTGTCAACACTGCCTCCATTTTGTTCAACGCTGATTCCAATTCCTCCTTACTAGATGCTAATACTGCTATATTATCCGCGAATCTCAGCATTTTCAGTTTCTGTCCCTGTACGTTAATCCCGAAATCTTTTACCGTATTAATCGCCTCTTCGATGTACAGATTAAAAATTAGTGGTCATAGATCGTACATCCTTGTCTTACTCCTTTCCTAATGCCTACTTCCCTTCTTTCCCCTTGTACTTCTATAACAGCAGTTTGCTCTTTGTATAGATTGTGTACTACTCTCCTATCTCTATACTTCATTCCCACGGTCTTTAGTATCTCGAACATTTTTTCCCATCTTACATTAGCAAAAGCTTTTTCTAAATCTACAAATCCTATATAAGCGTTCTTTCCTTTTTCTATTGTTTTCTTTAACATTACTCTTAGCGCCAGAATAGCTTCCCCTATTTCGCCTAAACCCGAATTAGTCTTTGACTTTAACTCCTATTATTAATATTTAAATATGTATGTGGAAATATAAATATGTTTCCATTGTTTCTTTTTCCACTGACGATATGCAAGTTATAAACGCAAGTTTTCGTAATAGAGGTAATTACCTCTATTAATTTTAACAAGATGTTCCCCTGTTAAAATATATCATGGATTAAAATGTATCACATTAAAATATATAATGGATAGTCCAACGGAGTTAAATCCGGAAATATAGCTAGCTACCCAATATATTCCATTCCATTGGAATATCCATTCACTTGGTGTGTACGTAATTACTCATAATTTGTGAATAATATGATGGCGTGCCATCATGTTGGTACCCTATTGATTGTTCTTGTATTTAGTGATTTTCATTATTTGTATGCAGCACAAGTGAGGAAGCTATGTGCTGTTGTAGCAACATATTTTACAGTAGTTAACCGCGTAATAGGTTGTTCAGAATATTTATTTTTAAATAAATAACGAGGATGTACGGATTCTTTCTGCACAGCCAATCCTCATAGAAATTTCAGTTCGTTGTGTTTCACCAAATGCAATAAATTATGTAAAGACAAAATTTTAGATAAAGTAGAACGATTATTAAAAAGTCACATCAGGTAACGTAAAAACAATAACGAAATTTAGAAATTGCAAAAAGTAGAATTTTCGAAAAGTAGCTACCACTAGTGTTGGAACAAAAGAATGAAAATATTTATGTGTATATATCTGTAATTCTGTAACTTTCTACAGAATTTGATGGACTTAAAAATATGATCTATTAAATTGGATTATCTATAAGGATATTCTCATTAAAAAAATGTAGATGATGCCTTAACTCCAACAGTGATGACGTCAATAAAATAAATTGTTTCAAAACCACATGCTGCTCACTCCCGAAAATATTATTTTCACAAGTTTCTGTTATGAAACGACGCGACCTTATCTAGTTGATTGTTTCTTCTACAGAAATGTGTTCTTAGCTTTTATAGGATGGGTAAAAATAATCCTATCTATATCCAAGTAACTAAATAACTCAATTCATTAAATCAATAAACCTTTGTATCCGAGGGACACTATTTATATTTTGAGCCTTGGCAACACTAAGTGTTGTCAGACGCCATCTGACGGTTCCAATGGAAAGTTTGGCAGTTTTGACCATAAATTTCTTCAGAACATTTTGTCATTTAAGCGCAATCTGTGTTGTTTACACTGATTTGGAAATAGTATTTCAGCGGAAAAATGAATTAACTCGTGAAAATTTTTGTCCAATGATTTATTACGACTTTCGAGTCGGAGTATGTTGATCGATGCACTCTTGTCTTAATAATCCACATTAAGACAAGAGTGCATCGATCAACATACTCCCACTTTTGGCGATAAAACCCTATAAACTAAAAACCTAAGCCACTGTTCAACGCTAGTATAATGAGTTTAATCGTGGCCGCCATCCGCTCACCGACGAAAGTCATGAAAAGGTCATCCAAAATCGGTTGTTGTGCCAGAAAACATTGATGCTGTGCAAAAACTGATAATGCAAGATAATTATGTGACATACTGTGAGATTGAGGAAACCTTAGGAATTAGTACGACTGGCATATATAAAATATTGCATGTTCATGTAGCTGTAAAAACTGTTTGTTGTCGTTGGATCCCACATAATTTGAAAAAATCTCAAAAAGATGCTCCTGTCGATTGGTGCAAACAAATGTTCAAGAAATACAATGGCTGTGCTTTAAAAGATGTATATAACATTATACCAGGTGATGAATTATGGATCTATGCGTATGAGCCGGAAAGTAAACAGCAGTCGACTGTATGGGTGTTTCAAAATGAACCAAATCCAATAAAAGTTGTTCGCGCTCGAAGCACATCGAAACAAATGGTCGCTTGTTTTTTTGGAAAAACAGGCAACTGTGCCTTTAGAGAAACGTAAAACGGTCAATTCTGAATGGTACACAACCATTTGTTTGCCGGAAGTCTTCAGTAAAATAAGGAAAACAAACAAGCGCCGTCGAATCATTCTTCATCATGACAATGCGAGCTCTCACACATTTCGTTTAAGAATCGAATGTTTGAACACTTAAAAAATCGAATTAATGGATTATCCGCCGTACAGTTCTGATTTGGCACCCAAGGACTATTTTTTGTTTCGAACGTCAAAAATAAATTGCGTGGACAGCGATTCTCGTCGGCAGAAGAAGCAGTTGATGCGTTCAAAAACCATGTTTTGGAGATATCTCAAGCGAAATGGAAAACATTTTTTGAGAAATGGTTCGAATGCGTGAAAGTGTATATAGATCATGAAGGAGAATATTTCAAAAAGCGATAAAGTAATTTTCAATGACAAATTAACGGTTTTTTATTATTAGGCTCAAAATGTAAATAATACCCCTCGTATTAGCAGCTAATTTTACTAACCCATCGATACAAAAATTATTTAAAAGTAAACTAATGCTTATTATATGCTCATAATATAAGATATAGTAGAAGGTGGATTTGTGTTACAGTGTAACTGTTATTCTTTATCATTTAGAGCTTCACTGTATGTTTCAGATGAAGAAATAGTGGTAGCCACGACACGTCCCGAGACGATGCTGGGGGACGTAGCTGTCGCAGTGCACCCTAAGGATGACCGCTACTCGAAGTTGATCGGCCGTTATTTATGGCATCCCTTTAGAAACGAAGAGATACCAGTGATAAGTGACCCATTCGTTGATCCGGGATTTGGCACTGGTATGTTTTTATTTTTACAACTCTTACATAACTCTCGTTTTTTTTTCTTAATATCGGGGAATAGTTTGAAACCCATAACGATTTATGTGAAATAATTTTTTAATAAGTTAATTCTGCTTTTGGTCTTAAATTGGTTACGCTCTCTATTGATCTGAAGGATAATTAATTTAAAAATGGATTCATTATAGTCTACATCTCAGAGAAATATACCTATTGAATATTTCATTACAACTTTTCTCAATGATATTTTGCAAAAAATAATAAAAAGGCATTAATAATTAAAGTATACTAAAACATGAATCATCTATTTGCACACATTTAAGGCATCTTAAGATTGCATATGCAGAAGAACTATTATGAACGGCATATTTTAAAACTCGAAAATGTGTCCCACTATAACTGCAACTCTTATATTACCTAGATCAGATTATTTTCTGTACTCTCAATATACTAAATTTATAAAGTAACTGGACGGGTGGTTGCTTATACTCTCTAAACCAGCGGTTCTAATACTTTTTTGGCGGCGGAACCCTTTTGAAAAACGAAATATTTGACGGAGCCCTAAAATAATCAAAAACTGGTTTATATGTATTCTTTATTAATAATCATGTTACATAATAATAAAATACCTAATGGGAGGTATGAAACTGTTTTTTATTTTTCATCAATTGTTTGATATCAGGCTTGATAGAAGAGAGTTGAAGTCTTATATCAGGTTCGGCATCCAGTCTGTTGCAGTATTTTGTTTTTGTAGCTGCGTAGGTTGAGAAGCCTGTTTCGCACAAATAAGTTGTTGCGAACGGGAGAAGAACATTCAGGTCCTTTGTGGCAAGAAGTAGATATTCGTCACGGATCCTGCACCAAAAATCATTCAGAGGCATTGTTTTGAACAGTGACTTCATGCTGGTGCCTGATGACATTTCTAAAAATGATTCATAAATCTCGTTTGACATACTTTCGGGCTTTTGCAAGCTGGGCACAAAAGCATTTTGAATCCATGAACTCATTTTGTGTATTCTTTTCATTGAGAAAATACGTCTCAAAAGATGCGCGTACAGTATTGGACCAATTCTTGAAGCATATCATCTTGAAACATTTCTGAGTCGCTAACGAACTCACTGAGCGATGAAAAACTTTTCTAAAAAACTATTTCTCTCTTACCAACACAAATAATCCAAAAATCTAATTTTCTTTTGAAATCGGCTATTTTGTTACTAGCGTTAAACACTGTTGTCTGTTTACCTTGTAATGACAAATTTAATTCGTTCAGTTTTTGAAACATCTGTCATAAAATATAGTCTGAACAACCAATGTGGTCCAACCAAAACGCACGATGTTAATTGTAAATAAAACAAAAAGTTTTCAGAGAATTATCTTAATATTTTTTATTATGATAGAAGGATCTATGACAATTATGTGTGAAACAAAATATCGGCCAAATGCTCGCCATGGCTTCGGTGGCATACCTCTATCCGATGGTCCTTATTTTCAATGACTCTGAGACATAATTGAGGTTCAATGTCGTTAATGTGCCGAATTATCTCATCCTTTAGCTCTTGAATTGTTCTTGGCTTATTGACGTATACTTTTTCTTTTAAATATCCCCAAAGAAAGAAGTCCAACGGTGTCAAATCACATGATCGTGGCGGACAATTAACATCGTCACGGCGTGAGATAACACGGCCATTGAATTTCTCGCGCAAAAGTGCCACTGTTTCGTTTCACTCGTGGATTCTCATTTGCCCAAATGCAGAAATTCTGCTTGTTAACGAATCCACTGAGGTGAAAGTGTGCCTCGTCGCTGAAGATGATTTTCTTTGTAAAGTCACCATTCACTTCTGTCTGTTCAACCAACCATTCGGCGTATTGACTACGCTTGAAATGGTCAGTACGCTTCAGCTCTTGAGTCAATTGAACCTTGTAAGCGTGTAAATTCAAATCTTTATTCAAAATTCGCATCAGTGATGTTCGTGAGATGGTCAATTGTTAGGCACGACGACGAGTCGAGGTTGACGGCTCTTCTGCTACACTATCGCGAATAACAGCAATGTTTTCCGCAGAACGAACTGGGCGAGCATGCGCAGGTGTTTTCACATTTCCTACAGACCCGGTTTGCTGAAATTTGCGCACAATTCTCCCGATTGTGGACGCATTTGGTTATATTGACCAAAAAAGTCACAAAGTGCACGAAATGCATTTTGATTTGAACGCCCATTTTCGTAAAAGGCTTCAACAATCTTAACGCGCTGCTCAATTGTGTACCTCTCCATGGTTGAATTTGTCAAACACTGAAACAAAGAAATGTCAAATTAAGTTGGGCAAAAAACTTGACGTTAAGGTGTGACTCACAATTAACATCGTGCATTATGGTTGGACCACCCCTTACAAACGGTCTTCAAATTAAAAGTAATATCTGGAAAAAAGTTTGTAACTCCGCTATATGTTCAAATAGCCTTACTAAAGTTTTACCCCCAGATAACCATCTCACTTCTGTATGGAGTAGTAGTGTTTCATGTTTGCTGTCATAATCTTCACACAATATTGAAAAAAATCGGGATTGCAGTGGATGTGATTTGACGAAATTAATTATTTTTACCGCTTCATCCAGAACCAATTTTAAATTTGCTTAATCGAGAGTGCCAGTATATGCAGGATACAATGGCTAGAACTACAATTAGGCGCTTTACTTTTTATTGGTGATATTACGTCTGCTGTTTTACCTGTCATTGCCTTGGCCCCACCTGTACAAATGTCGATGCAATCATTCCAATTGAAATGGTTTTCTTCAAAAAATATATTTTGTAAAAAATTTCTTCTCCGGTAATGTTAGTAGTTTATATTGATATCGTACAATAACTAGCAAGATGGCCAGCCCAGCAACATCAGTCGACTCAACTATTTGCAAGACGAATTGGTTTTGTTGTAGACGTGCAACTAGTTCTTGTTTGACGTAGCTTGTCAGATCATGAATTCGGCGCGAAACAATATCGTTTGAAAGCCGCACTGTAGAAAGATGCTTTGCAGAATTTTCGTCGATCATACATTGTGTTATGTCTAACACACATGGTTTTATCAAATTCTCAGCGGTAGTGTATGCTTCACCCGCTTGTGCAATGCAATAGCTAACTAAATACGATGCCTCCGTAGCCTTTTCATTCACAATTTGGGTCGTATGCATCATAGTTTTTTGGTTTTTCAATAATTGTTCTTTTTACGCACATAAAATTCTTCATTTTTGTCTTTAAACTCGGGGTGTATACTTTCTAAATGTCGGCGCATCTTGGCAGGTACCATAGAACTATTAGGAAGTAGTATGTGTGAGAATACGCAGGAGTAGTACGCATTCCACTACTACTCTTTTAGTTAATTTTTTAAGTTTATATTGGAATATTTAGATAGATCTTTTTTTACTCTGCAACCTTATAGTACCCCTTTAGTATTTTTTTCTATTATGACCAGTATTTTCGTGGAGCCCCTACAGAGACTTTGCGGAGCCCTAGGGCTCCGCGGAGCACACTATGAGTATGGCTGCTCTAAGCACTCATATAATGGATATAATTGTCAAGTAGCGGCCACTCGTCTGTATCTTCTAGCGGCTTGTATGCCAGTAAACTTGCAGAAAGTACACAAACTTAGGCGAGATTTATGTAGTAGACATACCATACTTCAGATAGGATGTAAAACTGCAGGTCCCTTGTTTATTACATGTTAGGCAATTACAAAATCTTTACCCCATTACAATAATGGAGGGTTCGGTAACATTTTCTGGTTGGAGTAGTTCGTTATGTGGGGTCGGTAATAAGCCTCAATAGCGCAAATAGACCAAACGCGTGAAAAATAAAATCGCTCTGGGAGTAACAAAGAAAATCGATAATGCTATCTCTGCACTAACGTTTTATATCTGATATTTAGTTTTATTAATAGTTATTGTACTATAACTGTATATAATAGTATATAACTGTATTTAATAGTGTAACTACTGAGGAATTTTCTTCATTTTTGGTACCAAGTACTTTCGTATTAACCGATGTATGAATACGGAATGAAGAAATATTAAATCGTAATATATTAATATCCTACGAATCGTAAGTATATACAAAGTATATTGTGAAAAAGCAGATTAGTGAACACAAAAGGTAAGTACGTCATTGGATTTACGTAATATATATATAATAATTTAACTTCAATTAGTTTTTGACGTACCTTTATCAATTAAGATTGAAGATAATTGTAGATAAGAGATATATGTCGCGGCAAATAGAAATATTGATACAAATCTTGGTCATAATTTCAATCTGAGTTTATTAATATAAGAAATAGTGTATTTTATAACCGATTTAGAGGTAAGTAATTAAATCAAATTATTAATTCTGTCAATTAAATTATTACATCTTCAGGCCTACGTAAACCTAATTAAAATAAGAATATTTATAGTTATAATGTAGGTGTTTAATCCTATCTAACATCAAATAATATTAGGTACATGTTTCAGTTAGTTCATCAAGATAAAGCAACCATTTTGTAATTAAAATTGTAAATTAGGTTATAATAGCATACGATATATTCTTATGAATTAATATGTCTAACGACACAACGGCAAACACTTTGTGAGACTGAAGGTATGAATCACTTTTTTTAAAAATGTTGCTGTTATTATTGATTATTGAGTGCGTTGAAACTGCTAACAGATTTTCTCAGGCTAGCTAAATTTCTTTTATATCAAAAAATCACCACTTTGGTGGTGCTGCTTTGCTAGACGCTGCTATGATAAGTGGTGATTTGGATAAATATGTACACAAAATCATTAGACAAATAGAGTGTGTAGGTTAGTTTTATTTTTTTAAAGAGAACATGTTTGGATTATAATATGGTGGTTTCGTCTACATAATATGCAAACAAATTATTGCAATTCATATAATATGGTAATTTTTCGGCATGTTATACCATGGAATTATCAAGAAATATTGTATAGATTTTAAAAACAATGATAAATTTTATTACCATTCATTTTGTAATAGTTAATGACTGTGATATATTAAGCACGTTATTTTGTTTCTACCGTAGATTTTATTGCTAATTTACGATACCATCTGTAAAGTAATTCAACCTACAGAATACCTCGATATATAATTTCGTTGAAGTCCCCTTCCCCTCGAAGTTCCGTTGTTTTGAAGATGGTACATTAAAATATCGAAAAAGCAGAAGAGTTAAGTTGAGCATCAGATATAAATAAAGTCACATGTTTTAATATAACAGGTAGCCTGGAATGTTTTTCTCTTTTTACGTGAATAAATTTTGGTTATTAAAAAATACATTTCCATTTACTATTTTTTATTTCATTTACAACGTAGGAACAGTTATGTATGAGAAATAACATCGTCAGGTTGCCTTTTTTCATGCCGCTGTACCTCTTTAAAGTGCGACCTAAAATTTGCGTTAAATTCGCCGACATAATTCTAGTTAAACTCTCTGAATTTTCCCACATATTCCGGTTTTTAACTGAAATAATGTCTTAGGAGCATCAGTCAACACCTTAAACATCAAATAACTCCATAAGAAGAAATTAATCGGCATTAAATCGGGGTGTCTGGGCGGCCAATTAATATCCCTTTGCTTTGAGATTACTTTTCTAGGGAACTTCGCTATAACGGCTTCCATTTATAATTCAAAATTAAAACCTTTGCTGGTTAGATTTCCACTTTTTATTTGTTAAACATAACAATTGTTTCGCCAACACAGTGGCTTCTAACAAATAAAAAGTGAAAATCTAACCAGCAAAGGTTTTAATTTTGAATAAATATGGATTTTCATCAAGTAACAGCCCGATCAATTCAGAATGCCATTGATAAGTTTGCAATATGGGCTGTAGCCCCATCTTGCTGAGACCATACGTTTTCATTAAACAAACAAATGAGGAAAATATCTCAGGACATCTCGTATCATTATAACTGAATTTCACAGGCTCAATTTGTGCCGAACTATTGAATCATTAATATGTTTACATGAAATACAATAAATTATTAAATATAAAGACCACGCCACTATAAAATGGGGACTGACGTTAATAAGAATATTGACGATGCTATAATAGGAGCTGTTATGTCAGCAAGAAAAGTACGTATAAATACCCGTGTTCAAAAATTAAAATATACCTGCTTGCAATTTTTTGTTGCTTTGTTAATAGTTTGCCGGATTACTTACTGTATTTTAATTCATAATTTTACTGATAACAAACGCCCAAATAAAAAAAAAATAACTACTACTGAAATACAGAGCCCAATGAGACTCAGCGATATATAATATTTATATAATCTGAGTTTTGATAGCTGAAATTTTCTTCTGAATTATTTTGTGGTTTTCTATTTCGGCCCATATTTTGGTAACAGTAAAGAATTTTGAAAAAATGTTAATATCAAAATGTTAAAATAGTTGGAGTAATTAAAGTAACTTTGGGAATGTAATTTTTAAATTAAACCAAAGAAATTTTATCAATCATTCGATTTTTATACGTTGAAATAGTTTTAAGTAGAAATATTTGCTTACATTTTTTTTATATTATCCCTATATAACTGTATATCCTATATAACTGTACTTATATAACTACCCTAAATGACTGTATTGTTATATAGGGTAGGTCACAAAAAGTGAATTCTCTGTTATTAGCGAATTGATATTACGATATATAAAATTAATGGTGAAATGGCCTTGTGAATTGTTTGATGATTTTCTATTTCAACCCTTATTTCGGTAACAGATCTAATTGAAATATTCTATAATTAAAAAAAATGTTAATATTAAATTATTAAAGAAATAGTATCGTGGACCACTTCTCTCAATTTTGATATTTAAAAAGAACTCGACACTTCTGTCTACACCGATGGTTCACGAATGCTAGAAAGGTCTGCATATAGGATTTTCTTTGAAGATCTAAATATCCGAATCTGTAAGTTACTGAATGCCCATGGAGTTATGGGGGTAAGACGGGCGACAATAGAAACTACTGAAGGGACGAGAAGTGAAACTATTGACATATTGACAGTCAGGCTACATTGATAGTTCTAAACAATTGCAGAACTAATTCTGGGCTTATTCTGCAAGGTAAAGAGTTATCGAATGTTATAGGGCAAATAAACGATGTTACTTTATGTTGGGCGAAGGAACGCGTAGGAAATCGTTGAAACGTAGAGGCGGATACCTTGGAACTCTGGGATTCCACGGGCTTTTTGTTCCAGGGGATCAAGACCAGCCAATATAATTTCGAAACCACTCGAAATTCCAACATAAAAGACTTCCCGCTGAATCATCAAAGAGACAGGTGGTTCGAAACTAGCAGTTGTAGACAAACAAAAATGCCTTTAACTTGCAGCAGACTAAGAAAATATTACTTTAATCTAACTCATACAAGGCTACGAATCCTAGTCTTAATAGGATGTTTTACCAGATATTGCAGGTTATCCAAATATCTTTATGGGCTACACTGTTATGGGTTCTCTCATCTGTTCTCTCATGCGTTACAGGTGATACTGTCATTCCTACATATAGATGATGCAATTTGGAGAATCAGACAGCGAAACATATCTTAAAGAGTTGCCCCGCATTCTCAATAAAACGAGGAGCTATTTTAATTTTCTATTTTAACTACCGATCTTCATAGACTATTGTGGACAAATTGGTAGCTCTGATGGAGGCAACATAATGGGCCCAATATTATGGCTTGTATACATGTGTATTCTGTCTATCCTATCCTTCATATAATTTGAAGAAGTTGTATCTAATAAAGGGTACTATCTGCTAATAGTAAACTTGATCAAACGATATGTTTCATGGGGTAATCATTCCCATCTCTCCTGTAACAATATTTAGAAGGATATTATTGAATAATATTCTTTAAGCACTACAAATTTCATTAAAACATTTATTTTAATTTTATACATCTACCGGAATATCCGATGAAATAGAAAATCCCAAGAGAATACCGTTAATTACCCTTAAAACTCATCAAAGGCATATTTATACATTGTTTGAATTCTGATCTCAGAAAAAGAGTTTGCTCGATTTCTTCGAGAGTATTAAAATATTTTGCAAATAATATTTTGTTATTTTTTAGTTTTGGACAATGATGGACATCAGCAACGAATTAACCAGTCACAAGAGTCTCAAATGTAGCGTATGCAAACATTTTCTGAACATAGCGCCAATTCTGACATCGGAGGACGGAAAGACGAACAAGTGCGGCAGGTGCACCCTAAAAGGGCCGACCTTGACCAACAGAAATTCCCTATATGAGGCGATCGGAGAGAAATTAAGCTTCCCATGCATCTACGAGAACTGTAATGAGCGGCTATCCTGGCAGGAAGTGGCCAGGCACGAAAAGTCGTGCAAATACAGAAAAATCGTATGTCCGTTTTGGGTTTGTCGAGAGAAGGACATAGAAATTAACATATCGAACGACGTAAGCCATTTCGAGACTGAGCACCCCGGAACGGTGCACTCCGGTCAAATTTCCTTGACGCTCTCTAACGTGACACATTTACAGTCCTTCATGAGGCTTCTAATTTCCGATGCTTTACCTTATTTCGTTATCATCCATACTGTGGGCAGCGGAGAAAGGATTTATATCGGCGTTTTCAGTTTCAACAGTGGCTTGCACGAATATCAAATAAAGCTGTTTGCGGATAAACATCTCAAGAAGTGTATCATTTACAAGGAAAGAATTCGCCTCTTCGACGGAACCAAACATTGCATATATTGTTTACAAAATTTATGCACGTTACCAACGCATAAATATTCGAAATGTTATCCGGAAATGCAGAAGGAGAAGTTTTACTACTATACAAAGATCGATGTGCGATGCACAAAAAATGTACTGCTATCGCAAGAGATGTTGTTCGACATTAGCATACTTCCCGTGGCTAATGGCGTTCTCACATAATAGATGGGAATTGGAGTGGGTCCGCGGGAAAACTGAGCAGAATTAGAATTTTTTTGTGCGATAAAAATAGCAGGTTTCAAGACAAAGAAGATGCATTAGATACCATTTCATATTTAGAAATATTATTTTACATAATTCATTTTAAAATTGTGATAATTGACTGATATTTTATCTGTAGATGATTTGAAAATGAATACAAATAAATAATGTCTCCAGTACGCAGATTGTTATATCCATCACTAACTTTTGAAGCATATATTTGTCATCGGAGAGATGAAATTAAAACTGTGCGGTAATTTGAAATTGTAAACATTATACGAGGGTGAGTTAAATATAAACCGGAATTTTGTTTAAATAAATTTATTGTCACAGTAAGAACATTTTTGAATATATTTTATTTTTCTACATGGTTTACTCTTTCATCAATACATTTTTCCTAACGACTGGAAGTTTTTTAATGCCGTTATCGAAATATGAAATTGGTCGTGCCTCTAATCAACTGTGCATAAACGCTTTCACTTCTTAGTCGTCATCAAAACGGTGTCCTCCGAGTTCTTTGAGTGGCCCAAACATGTGGTGATAAATCCGGGCTATATGGCGGACGTTTAAATGTTTCCCAATGGACTCTTTCGAGTCTTCCTCGGGTCAAGGCAGCTGTATGTGGACGAACGTTGTCGTGAACAGGAATCACACATCGGATAGGCATATATTGTCTTTTCCGCCGAAAACCCAGTTTTAGTTCATCAAAGAGTTGGCAGTAGTAGGCGGCGTTAACTGTACGCCGCTCATGAAGGAAATCAATGAGCAGTACCTCTCTATAATCCCAAAAACAGTGGGAAGAACTTTGCATACAGAAAGACGAGTTTTGGCTTTTCGAGGTGGGTGTATTTCAGGGTATGTCAGTCATAGGCTTGGGTCCTTGAACGAGTTTTGTCAGCAAACTGTGCAGTCAATTGACGAAAAATTTCAGCTGGTTTTACTCACTCCCGCGTCAACAATTTGATAATAATGCGTTGTTCAATGGACGTATGTATCATTTCTCAGACATGATGCTACTGATACTTAATCAGCCTTAGCGAGCCGCGTCGATGAAGTCCCCTCCTATTCACATCTTCACTTAATATATGTCGGGATCAAGGACAACTTCACCTTGTCCTTCCGGTACTTTTTGCAACTGATCATGGGCAAACTTAAACAGTTGGCCTTTGCCTTTGTGAGAAACTCTCTCCATTTCATATCTGTCATTTTCTAGGACTCTAATTATTTTAAATGGACCTCTATACTTTCTTTCTAGTTTTGTTAGCATTCTTTCGTTACTTTTACTAAATACAAAATCACCTTCCTTAAAAGGTTGAATAGTAGCTTTTCCAAGGTTAAAGCGGGAAGTATATTTTTGTGCTGTCATCTTAATATTTTTAACTGCTTGATCACGGATATCTTTCAATGAGATTGCATTATCATAATTTAATAACTCACAATGTATGATCTTCTGTAAACTAAGCGAGCGAATTTCGGTTCCAAATAGTAATTCGGCAGGACTAAAACCGGTTACCCTATGTCTAGTGCTATTTAAAGCTAATTGTACCTCTCCTAGAGAATCTTGCCATTGATCATTACTTTCTGACTCTATCGATGTTAAAGTGTTCTTAAGTGTTTGCATAACACGTTCTACTTGACCATTCGCACGGCTTGTACTATGTGCAATAACGTGTAAATCAATATTATGGGACTTACAAAACCCACGAAATTCACTGCTAGGGAAACATTTACCCTGATCACAAATAATTCGAGCAGGTGCTCCAAATAGATAAGTTGATTCTTTTAAACAATCAAGAGCCGTCCCTGACGTAAGTGATTTTATTTTTCTCAACAACACAAATTTTGAAAAAGCATCGATTATGACGAATACGTATTCTTTGGTATCACTTTTACCACTGAGCTTGCCCGAAATATCTAAGTGTATTGTATACCAGGGCCTGGGTATTTTAGGTATTGCACGCATTTGAAATTGCTTTGCGCCACTTGCATTTTTAGAAGATTTACAAATTATACAATTTTCAACAAATTTTCTAACCGTGCGTGTCATTTTCGGGAACCAATATAACTCATAAATTTTATCAAGAGTTTTATCCCAACCCAAATGTTTTAAGTCAGTGTGTACGTGATTTATTACCGACCACACCATTGACTTAGGTACCACTGGTAAATATAAAATTTTATGATGGCGCTCGATTTTACGGTACAATAAATTATTACTTAGCTTTCCCTCAGGCAAGGCGGCAACTTCGTAAATGTTCACCCCTCTCTCACTTATTCGGCGTTCTCCGCTTGGTATCCGAGAGCGATCCTTCTTGGGGCAATTTGGTGAGATATGACTAGCTTCCCCACAAGTGAAACAGCTAACGGATTTTGATTCCTTGTCCTGGTGGTGTCGATTCACACTACTTGTTGAAGTTGCGTGTTTGGATTGGCGACAGCTGTGCGCTTTATGTCCAAGTCGGTAACAGTTGTGACATCAGCCAGAAAGGGACGCTACACTTCTTCCAGAATGTGAGGATGACAGATTTGGGTGCTTCGAACTAGTATGTTGACCAGTAGGATATAGCGCCGGACGTTTGATGAATTTTCCCTCCATCATGGTGCAAAAAGTGTGAATATCCTTAGGCAAGTCAGTTTGAAATCTTCGTCTGGCATAGGGAAATCGGTTGGAAGCTTGGAAGCAGCCTATTAGGACAGCTAGGGCCTCGTCGCTTTCTCGTTCTCGAATAAGAGTCAAAGCAGTTTGCATGCTGTGTAACAGGTCTTCCATTGTGGCATCTTCAGGTGCTATATCGGTTCGTCCTAGTATAGCTTCAGCTAACTGTTCAATTGGGCTTACTCTTCGTTGAAATACAGCCAAGAATTCGGCACGAAGTAATTCCCAGGTTTTCTTCATTGGTTAGGCTGATATTAACCAATTTGCGGCTTCACCTTCTAGAGCACCGGAAATTGTCAATGCAATTTCTATATGGCTGGGTTGAAAAGATTCCACCCAGGCATCAACAAATTCACACCAGGATTCTGCGTTCATATTTTTGTCTGCGGGAATGAACTTTGGTAGTTTTATTTGTCCCATGTTATTAGAGGCCGATGGGCGCGCTAAAGGTCCTGGTTGATCTCGTATTTCTTGCCTCAATCGTTGGATTTCTCGAATTACATTTTCGGAGCCATTTTCCGAAGCTTCTTCATTACTTGACGATTGTGGTAATAGTTCTGATCCCACTTCTGATGTCCGAGGCGAGCAGGAAAGAATCTGCTTTGGGGCAGATTTACTGGACTTTGGTCGCATTTTCACACACTTTATTACACTTAATAATTAACGAAACAATAACGATGAAAAAATATAAAAGTCACTAAACAAAACAAACGCAATCAATAATCAGTAAATATTAAAACTAAAATGTCAGATCATTAAAACGATAATTAAATTGCACGAAAGGAGTCCGCCACCAATAGTCCCGTGATATCCTCGTCTCGCTATCTCGAGTCTTTTTCTAACTGAATCCATACACGGGACTCTCAACCCGGTTTTGTTCTGCCCGCGGGAGAAAATAGGTTCCTCCTGCTAGCTCCAGTCACACATTCGACATGGCCATTTATGGTAATGTTTACGTCTTCTCGTAACCGTGTTTATGTCTGCATTCCATGCATTCCTATCTCGATAACCGGGGTGGCATGGGCCTATACAGAGGGTTGTCGCCGACACATATATATCAAGACAGCGTTTAACGAGCGTTAACATAAAAATTCTGAAATATAATTGACTCACCCTCGTAATTTATACCTTATTTTAGAAAGCGTCTTTTTAATCGTGGTAAAAAAATATTCCATATTGTAAGTGGAATATGGAATATTATTTCATATAGAATGTAGATTATCATCTAGTACAGAATCGCGTTCCAAATACTATTCATTCCTCTATTCCTTTGATATAAGTATATGAATTAATATAATTTATATGTATTTTAAATTTTAATATATTAGATGATGTGAAATGTGTCAGTTTTAACATATTAAATATATAAATATTTCTATAATATATTAAATTCTTCTGGTAAGCTTCTATATATCACGATAATTTTAGATTTGCAAATTAAGTACCTAGAAGATTTATATAAAACTAGATATGTTGTTCTATATAAAACTAGATATGTACTAGGCATGTACTATACGTGCTAAATTGAAAAGAATATACAGTGTGGTAATAAAGTTTCAAGTAATTTTCATAATTTTGTTATTAAGTGATTATTTTTTTGGAAAACTGAAGTATATCAACCTTAGACAAATTAAAATTTTTTTCTGATTTTGTGTTTTAGTTGTTAAAGTTTAGACATTAAAGTTTTTCTAAATGCAACTATCGCCATTCTTAACAAAAACGAATTTCTTACAGTTTTCCGAGTACAACGGCGCCCCATTTTATTACTGCTAAAGGTTTCTACATCTCGTTCAAGGTTTAGTAATTGTTTTCAAACGGTTTTTTTATTTGGTTTCAACGAGATGAAACTTTTCATTTTGCAGTTAAAGTCCAGCAATCTCTTAACAATACTTTTCCTGATAAATGGAAAGGGCGACGAGGACCAGTAGAAGGGTCACCACATTCACCTGATTTGAGCCATTTGGGTGTCTTTCAAAGAGCGGATCTATTCTAATAAGCCATGTAATTTAGAGGATTTGAAGCGAAAACATTCGAATTAAAGAGAAAAATGTCAGCCTGAAATTTATTGAGCATTTAATACAAAGTGTCAAGTAATGTCATGTTATTATGGACATTCTGAACAACTTTAAAATTTATATAAGAATAAGGTCGTTTTTTGTTGTATTTATATTTTTCTTAAAACAAAAGGACACTATCTTATAAATGGTAGGAAATAGGAAACTAATATGAGGTACAGTTGTTCTCTTTAAGGAATTCAGTTTTGTTAACAAAACACGGAAAGAATACTATGATGTCAGCTCAAATACAATATGTGAAGAAAAAATTACGTCAATCAATGTTGTTTTAAAACATAAGGTTGATATGGTTCAGAGTTTCTCTAAAAATCATTTGATAAAAAAGTATGAATACGATATGAAACTTTATCATCACTGTTTTGGAGCAAATTTTATTATGAATTCGAAAAAATATTTTTCCAAAATCTTAAAATTCGCTTTTTCTGAATGATGAAGGACAGCTATCATTCACTAGGTTATTAATAAGGCTGTACTCCATGGTGTTACACTCAGGGAACTCTGCGGCAGCACAGATACCACCACGTAAACATGAGATATTTGAATTTATGTAGGTGCAAGCAATTGTAATAGGTTACAATTTGTTTACTGTAAGTATTACATGTAAATTATTATAACTTATACGTAATTGTTCATTTCTCGGATTGTGACTGAACTATTTTGTAATATTTATAGATTTTAATTAAATTTTTTGAATTAATTGAAATACTCTAAAAGTGTACTGTAAAAATGTTATTCTGTATTATAATTATCTCAATATGGTATCAATGTATTAGACATATCAATAATCAAATATTTAGAGACACACATAGGTATTCATATGTTTTTATTCACATATCGAAAGAATAATGTAATTTCCAGTAAAATCGGCCAATAAAACAGAATTATAGAATTTAAATTAGTAAATGATGGAATCTGGTAAGTATTGGAATATATATATATATATATATATATATATATATATATATATATATATATATATATATATATATATATATATATATATATATATATATATATATATATATATATATATATATATATATATATATATATATGTATATCATATGGTTTCAGTATAGATTCTCATCTTCTAAAACCAAGAAGATATGGCCCTCTATTATAATTTTATACCACAAAGCAAGCCAACAATGTAGTATCAACTAGTACGATATACATAATTTATACTACATCTAGCTAAAGAAAATTAGTTATAATTATTAATTATAAATTAGTAATAATAGTGGCTGCGACAATGTCATTTTTACTGAGGTCGGCTTTTACTGGTGGCGGATTGGGCTTAGTATTGAGGTGTCATTATATACTTGTGTTTTAGTCTTAACGATGGGAGTTTGGCACCTCTTCCTGAGCGTATGTGTGCTTGTCCTCGTCTTTATGTGTACCTTTCCCTTCGCGCCATGAAGCTTTAGGGAAAGGAAATCAATTTTGTTGGCATGTTATATCTACAAGGTTTGTTCTATGGAATTGTGTATATATTTAATAACTAGACTTGAAGATATGTTCTAAAATACTTAATTTTTATGAATTGGTTCCGATGTCAAATTATCGATGTGAAATGGAATTACTTTAACTGCCCAAATGGATCTATCGTCTATCTTAGATCCCGCTGCACAGAAATTAAACTGCTCACGAAATAGCAGCAATAGTTTATTTTTAATCGGCGTGGTTTCAAAGTTTAGAATTTTGAATTTCAATCTTTATAACAACCTTTAATTGTAAAACGCATTTTAGATGATTTGTTGGTAGTTTCACCTGAAAAATTGTTATATTGACTGATTGAACAAACTGATCGAGGAAATTGATGGGTTCTAAGACATCACAATTTACACAAATTAAAATGTATTGCACTTAGTGTTATTAATGTAAAATGAGTGTCACATATAACATAAATATTATATAGATAAAATTACTTGCCATGTTGTACATTTGAATGCAATTGATAATCTAATAATATATATTGTTTGCTAATCATTACGATATGTGTAATTGTTATCAACACTTGAGTTATATTTAAGTAGATATACCGACACATTAATCCGTTTTGTCTTAACATAATTTACCGTACATGGGATTTATATCATAAATAATTACTTGAATATTACTGTTATTATTTAAATATACGTAAAAATTTATTGTAATTCTATGCGGTATTAATATCTCTTGAAGTATGCCTTTTATTTAGGTTGTTGTAAGCTGTCTATGCTTATAAACTAGATTTTGTGAAAATCTCGATTTTCACCATTTTATTTACTAAATTTCTGAACTACACGAAGCCACATATTCTTTAAGTTGTCCATAGAAGTTATCAGCTATATTAAGTGATTGTGTTTACTAGTAGCGACATACATTATTATAATATTACAATTTGAAGCAATTAAGATAAGTTGCCGACTTAATTTAATTACTGCGAATTCAATTACAAAGCGAGATATGTATGATACATAGAAATGAAACAGAATGCTAATGTTGCCACAGAATGTTTGCCACATATTACAATTCATATTCGTGATGACTTCGATGAAATATTCTCATCACAGTGAATTATATGAATAGGAACAGTCTTGTGAACAGTTTGATCTGATTTGTGGTATTTTCTTTAATTGTAGTCATGGTGTATACTTGAAATTTCAAGTATAAGCGAATCTGCCACAGAATTCTATTAGGACTATTGCCATTAAGCCAATATAATGATCTATTAAGTTATTGTACGAATTTTAAAGACCTCCATTTTAAAAATATATTTTACTTTCAAATAAGATATTTTTGATTTTAAAGGTAGACATGGAAAATTGATATTAATTTAATTATCTGACATTATGTGTAAAAATTAGTGAACTATAGTATTATATTAAACTGAAATACAATGCTGGCCTCAATATATTTCGCTGAAAAATTATTGAAAATTGTATAAAGTATGCCACACCATGTTTTCTTTATTTATAAGTAAAAAAAAATTTAGTACACCCTACAATCTGGATGAAACATTTAGGAAGTTGTTATAAAACACGTTGTTATGATCATTTTAGAAATATAAATATAGTAAATTTATCAAATTAAATTTTTACAATAAATTTAGTACGATTTGTGGGTGATACTTGCTCCATGAAGGGGGTTTAGTATTTCGGTTCGATGGACAACAATACATTTTCGGCAGCTTTTGAAAACTTATGTACCCAGTTCGAGTTATATCTAGAAAGCTTTTCTACTGGGGAAATAACTGACTGACAATTAAAGAAAGCGGGATATTTTTTGTGATATTTAAGAGTAAATGGTGCATACTAAATACTACAGTTTAAACTATACGAGTATGTCGTAAAAGGTGTTCCCTTAAACGTAGGTATTGCTGCTGAACAGGCGCTTTTGGTTGTGGTGAATTTTCGTGTATAAAAAATGTCGGAGTTGAACTAAAAAAATATTCTTACATGATTCATGCAATTTTCTTCGCTCATGGTTTCCACTGTATGTTGAAAAAAGTAAAAAAAAAAAAAATTATGCGCGATCTTCTAGTCGCATCAAAAAAACTTGTTTTTCAGATCAGCAAAGCGAAGACAGGCCTTATCGTGCGCCATGCAATACCACTTCAGAAAATAAATCTCTTTTATTACATGATTCTCTAGAGAGGTTATAAATAGTGAAAAAGGAGGTATCGCTGTGCAGACCAATTAACATGCACTGAGATTATCGTAAGATTACCATTAAAAATGATAATGTATATATGTTCTTATTTAACGTCAGCTTATTTCTACTACCAGCGTGTGATGCCAGAAGATGAACCACCCCCCAACCTAGAAAAATTTCCGAACTCTTGCAGTGGAGTGGAGGGATCTTATTTGTCTAGCATGTAATAGATAAAGATCTACGGTTTTACATCCTACCCAAGGGATGGTATGTCTTCTACACAAATATCGCGCACAAGTTTGGGTAGTCTCTGCGAGTTCGTTGATATACAAGCCGATAGAATTTATGCGTGAGTCAGCCGGTGAACGTTTTTTTTAGTGGTAATCGCGACGGCTCACAGTGGACGAAAATGCCGAAAAGCTGGCCATAGTTCAGAAAATGAAGGTTACAGTTTGGGAATTTTTTGTCCCGCAATGTTTAGTACGATATCCTATCTATATATTAAAAACCGGTTCCGAGGGGTCACCGATGGTCCTACACTTTGTAACAGCATTTTGAATTTGACCGTTGCAGCAAGCGGTTCGTGTATTTCGCATCGCACGTTTCGTAAGCCTTTGGGAAAGGTACAGTAAAAAGTGAGCTATGAGTGCTAGAATAGTTATGCAAAATGGATTCTCCTCCGCAAAGTATGTATAATTAACAGGCGAGAGCCGAATTTGTTAATTCTTAATATGTAAATATTTATTAGCAATGCAAAGGAGGTGTTTTTTTCGGAAAAAATAGTTTTCTTTAGTATATCGTGAAAAAAGTTTATCACTCGTTCACACTCGTTTAATAATTTTTATTTTGTGATATACCCTGAATGTTTATCTTAAAAAAAATTGAAAAATTGGCTGCGGCCATCTGCGGCTGTGCCTGTAATGCTACTTATTGTTACGCGGTGTCAAATGTTGCAACCCGTAAAATTCAATTTATAACATTACTTTCATACATATCCATTATTAAATTCCATTGCATTATATAAATAAACAATTTTTTGTTAATAACAATTTTTACATAAAACAATGAATTTTTTTTATGAAATAAAATACATTTTTTATTATATTTATTGCAAGTAAATAGGAACAATTTTTATTCTTGCTTTTATCCATATTTATATTATTCGAAAAATAATGTATTCCTACGTATTTCCTCTGTTTCAGATGTTGTGAGCAGTGGTCAAGCAATTACTATAACCAGAAAGGAACTGTTTTTCTTATTGAAAACACATTTGAATGTTGAGTTGCAAATTACAGTAGACATAGTTGAAAAATACGTTTCCTAGAAATTAAGTCGACCATTTCGACTATCGAATAACGTAAAAGAAATCATATCTTACGTAATTTAAAAATTACGCTCTTCGTAGAAGGAAGCATACCGCAATGAAAAAAAATTGTCAGCAAAAATTTAAAGTGGCTGAATAAAGACATACTGCTCACTGACGTCATTGGTTTCATGTAATTTTGCAAGTCATTTCAACAGGTCGCGAAATTGACGTTTTCAAATTTAAAGAGTATGCATGGGAGACTGCTAAACTATATGTAGAATTGCACCCATGCCAGCATCAGTACCTAAAATTTTGATTCATGGCCCTGAAATAATTGCTTCGGGTTTGCTGCCTATTGGTCAAATGTCTGAGGAGGCGCAAGAATCATGTAACGAATTCATAAAAAAATTTCGTCAAGATTTTTCGCGAAAAAGTAGCCGAAAATTAACGATGGAAGATGTTCTGGTCCGTCTTTTAATACATTCCGATCCCTATATTTCGAGCGTTCAGAAGCTCTCGAAAAAGGGTAGAAGAAAACTTTCCCGCATTGCGCGCAACATTAATTGTTGTAGATGTAGATACGGATAATGAGGACGAAACTGATTACTCAGGCTCTAGTGACGACAACAATGGGTTTTAGGCCGATTAAAAAATGTTTCTACCTTCAATATTGTATATTTGCTATATTTTTATTATTGTATGTAATAAAATGTAAATTTTAATAAACGTTATTTTATTTTTATCAAACTATACCTCCGATAACCAATTGTCACTACTAACGATCAATTTTTTAATTTTGTGGTCTCCATGTTGGAGCTACCATTTTGTTTTATGAAAAACCGTTGTCAAATTCGTACTCAGCGGCCTAAAAAACCTCCGGGTATCAATTTTTACTAAAAATAATAAGCTTTTTTGAATAATTTAGGTCGCCATTTTGTTTTTTGAAAAGTAGTTATCAAACTCGTATTCAGCGACCTCGAGAATCTCCAGGTACCAGTTTTTCACTAAGAATAATAATATTTTAAATAATTTCGGTCGCCATATTGGAGCCGCCATTTTGTTTTTTGAAAAACCATTACCAGATTCATAATCAGTGACCTCGAAAACCCCCAAGCACCAATATCTGATTGCATTACATGAGTTTTCTAATTTTGGCCAGATTTTTGGCCTTTTCGTCCACTGTGCGGCTGTTGCTTGACTAATATAGGTGATATATGCGATATGCCGTCTTAAATCAATAGGGAGACCATTTGATTTGAGACGGCATATTAAATGGTAATTTAATATTTGAAAAAATAAACAATTTAGTTATAGTTATAATTAGCTATATTATAAATTCAAGATGACTTTAATGGCGCCAATTATATCACAATTCCCCCAATGCTATTAGTTATCTATATCATGCGGGTAGAATCATGAAATCAAAGGGCAGCGGCCTAGGCGATTGCCACTAGAGGGGTCAACCACCATCTGGCTGGTCTATAACCTCTAGCGGCTTGTATGTCAGTTCTCGCAGAAGCTATACAAACTTCGGCGAAGGTTTGAAAAGGAGATATATCATCCTTCGGGTAGGATGTAAAACATGTTAGTTAAGTACACGATCCTTATCCCACTACAAGAGTCGACATTCGGAAACTTCTAGATCGGACATAGTTCGTTTCCTTGTGTAATAAGCCAACGTTAAAAGACGTATAACAAAAATTATATCATAGTGTTTTCGAATATTTTGCTATTAACGGAAATGTGTTAAAATGTTTTTAGTGATTTTGCTGTAATCCTACTTTATGAAGGATCTCTAAGGGCTTTTTGAATACGTTATCGTGAAATATTTAAACTTTTGATATTCTCTTTTCACCCAACTTAACGAGACCTACGTACGTTCCTGATATTATGAACAATGTCTCATTACAATAAATGATAATATATGTTTTTAAAAGCAAACACATTATAATGTACATATTCAACAATAATAAAAAAAAAAAAACATATAAGCACAAGAATTTTTTACGTTTTAGAATTTTAGAATTTTTCGTTTTTGTTCTGCAGGTGCTGTAAAAATAACGCCGGCTCACGACCACGTGGATCTCGAGGTGGGCAAGAGGCACAATCTGAAAATCTTACAGGTAATCGATGAAAGGGGAAATCTTACGTCGGTCTGTCGAGAGTTCTCTGGCCTCCGGAGGTTCGATGCGAGAGACATTATCACAATCCGCCTGGACGGATTAGGTTTGCTGAGGGGCAGACAGGACAATACGATGATCGTGCCAATTTGCAGCCGGTCTAAAGACGTCATCGAGTTCTTGGTCCGTCCCCAGTGGTTTGTTAAGTGCGACGGAATGGCAGCCCGAGCGCTGGAGGACGTGAGAAAGGGGAGGCTGTCCATCGAGCCGAGGCATTTTGAGAAGACTTGGTTCAATTGGCTAGAAAATATACGGTAAGTAGGGCAATTGTCTGGATACGGATTCGCGTATCCAGACAGATTCTGTACAAGAAAAAGTTCGTTGATATTTCTAAGGGTTCAAGGGTTGTGGGGAAAGTTGTCGTCGTTTCAAAGGAAATATCAAGTATAGAGATGTTTTAAAGTAAAATATATACACAGTGGCTGCTCGAAATAGAACAACGAGCACTTTTCCTAAAGTAATTTAATTGAAGAAATGCTTAGAGTAATAGATTTTTAGTATTTCTTATGTTATAACGGCAGTTTGTACGGTTAACTACACGATAACGTTACGTTACAACATAATGATAACGCATTTATTTACTATTACGTTATTTTAGATCTAATTTGAGATTAATATCGTTTGAGTTATATACTCACTAATTATTATTGAGGGTGAAAACTAGTTATAACATAATATAACAAAAACATAAAACACATCACATAAATTAGACGATTTTCCAAATTCAACGCGGAAGCTACATATAGATGGAGGATACACATTGAAACTATGCAAATAATACTCTTTCCTAATAACATTGCCATTGCTGGCACTTGAAATCGAATCAAGATTATGATACTCACAATCAGTAGCGCTAGTCGCATTTGCCACAGAACGCGCTCTTACCAACTCGGCTACCATGACGGGTTAATATTGATATGACTAAGCCCCGGATTCGAGTGCGGACATTTCAGAGTCGGACGGATACATGTCCTGAAATATGTATTAGAAATACAAACACCGTAAAGAAATATCACAATCTTATAATAAATTATACAATAAAACATTTCATGTCAGTTGCTTGTCCACACTCTGGCTAATTTTTTGTAATGTATACAGCTTATATAGATTACTAGGACATCGACCAACAGTTTTATATTAAATAAAATTTATTCACTGACAGCCTGCTACCGGTTGCTCTACTTGCTTCACTATAAATATTGAAAGTATTGTCGGAGGTGCGTTGCATTATGTGCTAATAAGTAGAATAGATAGGATACTGTTATACTATACTAATACTATACTAATACTCTACTAATACTATACTAATACTATACTAATACTATACTAATACTATACTAATACTATACTAATACTATACTAATACTATACTAATACTAAACTAATAGTAGAATACTATTATACAACATATGTGCCATATGAGATCAGGAAGTCAAGCATTTCTGCGACTTCTTACCATCAGTAGTATAATCAGAACAAACAAATATCGAAAATGTGGAAGGCCAAAACGATTATAAAACGAAAATACATATTTTCCTTATAAAATATAAAGCAAGTGCATCTGTAGATCACCTTTTGAGGAAATGGAGACAAAAAGATCAAATTCAGAAATCTTGTTTGTATATATACAATTTTGGGACATCCAGTATACTTTCAATGTTCTAAGAAAAAATACAGATACAAGCAATTGTATTTTGTGTTCCCGGATATCTAAGGAATATTTCTGTGTCCAAAAACGACTAAATTATAAAAATTCTTAACGGTAAATTGATGTGGCGAGGAAAGTATAGCTTCCAAAATATTTCAAGTTTTTCTTTAAAATAATACCATTTAGATTTCTTTTTTTTCGGAGAGTTATATCTACATAAACAATTTAATTTGTGTTTTGTGTATTGCTTGTGTATTAGATTTTGATTAACTTTTTACTAAGAATTGTTGTTTGTTATGCATAATGCGATTTGTTTGATCTGTTTTGATCATTATGCATTTTTAAAGATAAACTTTGATTTCATTTTCCTCATTAGTAATTTCAAGTACATCAAACAGTAAAACGAATAATCTATACACTTCACCACAATTCATAGGGTGAACTGGATCAACTTGTAATAAACAAAATTGTAGAAAGTTGGTGAGTACATTTTTATAAAAAGCATATATCGGATAAGGGAATAACACGCCATAGCACTTTTTTTCATATTTGTTTTACACAAGCATCATTAAATTACGTAGATCCACAAAAAATAAATGTTGTGAATGCTAAGGAAAAAACCATAGTTATTTTTTGTATCTTTCCCGCTGAATACGAATCTAAAGTCAGAATTAGGGGTTACTGATCGAATTTCTAAGAAAAACCATAAAAACCGATATTTACCACAATGTTTATGGTTATAATGAATGATTTATCTTTAAGGAAATTTTCCATAAGCAAATAGCATTAGAAACCATGGACTTCATGATATGCTGGCTTTTATATGACGAAGAAACTTTTATAACAACATAGTTTCGATAGAGCACAAATTTACGCTGAAAATAGATTGTTGCGTTATTTTTGTCATTCAAATTTTTGGTTTTGACACCATCAGTAAAGTGTCGT
Source organism: Rosalia funebris (assembly GCA_037954035.1). Classification (NCBI taxonomy): domain Eukaryota; kingdom Metazoa; phylum Arthropoda; class Insecta; order Coleoptera; family Cerambycidae; genus Rosalia; species Rosalia funebris. Next base: position 21,676,575 of record JAZFAV010000015.1, on the reverse strand, counting down.
CAGAAACTACTACCACGGAGTGTTTCGACTGCGATGATAGCTGCCTTGAAAATGGAAGAATGATGTGTAGAATGATTCGTTTAATCTACATCTTCGCAGTATCGATACCAGCGAAGACGCGCTGTTTTGCAGAGACAAACCAACAAAAAAAGAAAGAAACGAAGCAGAAATCCGTTACATAGACTATTTGAAGACAAACATGTGCGGAAATGAAAATCAATATAAGAATCACATAGAAATCATCATATAGAAATGAATTGCTAGATTAAGATTTTTATCGGATTTTATAATTTTTCTTAGAGGCTTGATCAGTAACCCCTAATTCTGAGTTTAGATTCGTGCTCAGCGGGAAAAAATGCAAAAATAAGTATGGTTTATTCCTTAACAAACACAACTTATTTCTTGTGGCCTGTGTTTTTTACGAAAAACTTTAATCTATAATAGGGTGAAATTTTAATCCATTTTAATCCGATATTTGACGCAACCCTTTCTATCTTTAAGAATACATTGGCCTGCAGTTTGATAACTTTGGGGCTGTTTGCATGATACGGATAAATTAGAATTTTCAGTAACAGAGACAAACAATATTTTGATGGTCATTTTAATCTTTTTCTAGGTAGTTCTTAATTATATTCTTATAATTTGATCAAATTTGTGATCCTTAGCCGAAATGTATATTTTTATTTATACCTTTGAAGGTATATTACATCCGTATTGTAATTTGTTTTTCAATTATTTGTAGTTATTGCATATCAAATATCAACTTGCTATCCTATACGAAGCGAATAACTTCAAAAGCCTCCTCAGTTTCAATGTATAGAGATAAACCTCACTCAAACACTTGTCTAGCAGGTTATAAAGTGGGCATTAAGATGCCTTAAACCATTCGAGAATGGGCGTTAATATTAACACGCTTCTGTTGATGGTAATTATCAGGGGCAACAGTTGTATATTTGGCCCTAACAATAGCTGTACGGCTCTCGAATATACATTCCTTATAGCACAATGCACACATAACGACCGGCTTTGTTCTCGGGCTTCCATTATTCGGAAACGTGAAGAACTTCAAGCGGCGATAAAAATTGAGAAATACTTTTCTAAACCACTGAATAATGTCCCATTCAATATTCATGTTTGAATGGACTCGAAAATAATGCAAACGTGTTAAAAAGTTCGCTAACTATCGCCTGTCCCGTTTCAACTTCTCGATAAAGATTGCTAGATAAAGCAAAACGAACAGAATATTAGATCGATAGAAAATGTCCCTATGTTTCACGCTGAGGTTTGTTAAATAATGAAACTGGAAAATTACGCGATACACTTTAAATCATTATCACGAAAAATATAGCTTCTATAATACCAAAAATAATTTACGATCGTTTACCGAAGCGCCAGTTCAATTATTTGAACGTTGTATATATTCTATTTTAAAAAATATAGATAATTGTAATCTAGACACATAGCAGTGTCCCCCTTACTTTCGACCCCCCCCCTCCCCATAACTCAAAGACTATTAGACCTACATACTTACAATGTGCAGCATGTCCAATAAGGCCCCCTTGAATAGCTAGAATCCCAAATTGTATGATTAAACCTATTATAGTTCTTGAGTTATTTAGGTCTGAAAAGTGCTATTTTTATCACTCACTGACTTACTCACTCATCAAAAACCTAGACCACTTCTAGGCGATTCAGAAACATGTTATTTGGGTAGATCATTAGCTGTATATGTTACGCCCAAACATCGAAAACGCTCAGTGAGCGAAAAAAACGGCCACAACGCGTTGCCGACGGTGCTGAACGACCAAATACCGAAATAAGGTAATTTTTCGCGTTGTGGCCGTTCTTGTTGACCACGACCCGTTGTGGACAATGCCCAAACGGCCACGACGCGTTCAGGATGATTTAGAAAGCTCATAAACCGATCGTGATTTTAATATTTAACTAGGTTAACAGAAATAATAACTGAAAATTTGAAGACCTTTATTGTATCGTTTTTTCTACATGAAACTTTATTTATTAAAGAGGAACACTATAGAATAATAACCAACTGAACCGACGGTAGTTGAGAAGGGTATTCACTTGTTCTTGCAGGTACTATTATTGTGGCATTTAGAGTTGCACGACACCTCATTGGCCCTGCAGTTGCACTTTTTTGTATTACAATAACGCTTACAATGGCACATGACAAATCCTTGTCTTGATCCAGACGAAAGAGCTGAAGCTTTTCTCAAATTTAATGAACAACTTGGAACACACGATGAGTTTATAAAGTTCGAATCAGCGAAGGTGAATTCATTACCACTATAAAGTCTTTCCAGCACGTCCTCCTTAGTTACCAACTTATACAAACTGGATTCATTAACACTTACAACTACAGCTAGAACTAGGGGCTAGCCGTCCTCTGCTGACATCCGGAACTTTCACTACGACATTTTGACCGATCTCAGCAGGAGGTAGTTTTTCACGGGACAAAGCCAGCATTTTTTCAGCTTGCTTCTCCATTCCGGCTTTAGCATTTTCGCGTTGCTCTCTGATTGCATTACGTCGGCAGCAAAGGCTGCATACGACTTTTCCTTCAATTTCAACATCACACTTCATGTGTACATTTAAACTGCATGTTTTACATAGTTGGGTGATTCCAAAATGTTCAAAAATGGAACATGCTATCGCACTCGATACTGCATTGATTATATTTTCTTCCCCTTCCTGGTCTGTTTCGAGTGTAATCCCTTCCAAGATTTTCTCTAAATCCTCTTCCGTTTCCAAAGTTTCATATGTTTCCCTTTCCAGAGAAGAATCTGCCAATCCGATTCTTTGCTTGCTACCAAACATGGCTTCGTAAGGACTTTTTTTAATTCCTTCATGCAGGGCACGATTTTTTTTTGCTCTGAATAAATCGTAAGCCCTCTGACCATTGTTTGGTATTATTGTCAAGCATCCATGCTACCAATATATCTCTGACGTCCTGATTGGATCGTTCCACCGATCCTTGGCTTTGTGAATGGCGGGGCTTACCGTGCACAAGTTTAAGGCCTGGCCACAGATCTTTTAACTGTTCTATTATATTATTAGAAAATTCTCTTCCGTTGTCGCTTTGAAGTATAAATAGAGCACCGAACATGCAAAAAATGTCTACTACATTATATGCGACTGCTTCAGCTGTTTTCGTTTTGAGAGGATTCAAAATTGTAAATTTTATCAGATGGTCTTGGTAGTTCAATATGAAATGATAATCTCGGTCGGGTTCGGTTTGCATATTAGTGGGGTATACCTTATAATGTAATAAAAGAACATGAAAAACTACCGTGTAACAGTGTTGCAATTTACCCATAATTACCAATATTTTCCGTGTTGCTGAAAGACAGTTTGATAAATATCTCTTAGTCTTGAACTCAATTTGTAATATGGCGTATAAATTTAGAATGAATTGCGAATTATTGCGAATATTTCCAAACATGGAAACATCTATAGTCAAGGGGCCATTATCTGGAGATAACAAGGCTCCCAGAGAAAATATAGTTCAGCAACAAAAATACAGCACGACCACAAACACACTGCAGAAAAGACACGATGCGAGATTTATGAGGACCTAACATTATTATAGAGAAGATTGTTGCTCCTGTTGTTAAACTCTGCACCAGGTCAGTTAGAAACCAGGTAAATTTACTACCTCCACTATGACATTTCCTCTTTTATCGTAAAACTGGTGGAGGAAATGTACAAAGTTGAAAAAATAATTAAAAATGGAGAACTAACATACGTATCGAAAGTTCTGGGCACAATTTTGTTTACTTAAATTTTATAATTTATGTAAATACTGCTATAATCTATTGGTTCTAACTATTTTTGTTGATAAAACACTCTGTACCAGTCAGTAGTTGAACAAGAATATTGTCTGTTTCGCAAAACCGCTGGAAAATCCTACGACTTCAGATTAGAAATCAACGTTGAAAATATTACAAATATCAGTTATCAAAAAGGTCTTGCAACAGCGAATGACAAAAAATCGTTCACCAATGATCATCTTTTAACAATTTGACTATGTTTATTAGCTTAACCATAAACCATTATGTGTACCAGAACTTACTTAAAATACAGTGTACTTACTTAAAATTATTTATCTATGTCTTTCAAACTAACGTGGAGAATGTTTTTTTAAATATACGTACTATGTGTGTTTTCTTCAATAATCACTAAGCGTTATTAGTTTTTTTTACATCTTGATTATTTAAAGCCATTATTAAAAAAATATTATTCAACAAATTACATTTCTTATTAATAATCTCTATAAAATCTGGTATACAGACTTATTTCAATATTAATCTCTTATAATATGTTATTGCTTAAACTAAATATACTTATTGTTTTTAATTACCGAGTTCCAAAACATAACTGCGGAGTTTGTAAATGATGTAACAGCTGATCTAACTAAGGGCACAGACACCAAATAAAACATATATAATGGATATTGCTACTGTGCTAATTTAATTTTCAGTTTCGGGTTACGATGCTAACAATGAAAAAATTTCACTTTCGTTGTTCACTACCTTCTAGTCATCACATTCCTAGTTCGTTGCGAAAGTTTTGGGTTTATCCAAGAAAGAATTACTCGTTAGTAATTGGTCAGTTTTTCATTATTGATTGGATTGATAATTCTGAATTGATTGTTCCGTTACTTGATGAAAATCCATATTTATACAAAATTAAAACCTTTGCTGGTTAGATTTTCACTTTTTATTTGTTAATCATAATTGTTTCACCAACATAGTAGCTTCCTCAGATATTGAGTACATAGACTGACATGACAGTACATAGTCTATGTACTTAATATCTGAGGAAGCCTCTGTGTTGGCGAAACAATTGTTATGTTTAAAAAATATAAAGTGAAAATCTAATCAGCAAAGGTTTTAATTTTGTGTATGGATGAATAATGTCTGAATTTATTCATAAAATAAGTTATAATTTATAATAATGAGAATTATTAAATTGTTATAAAGTATAGAATAGCCTCCAATTTACTTCTAATTATTTAGTAAATAGTTTTGTGTGTAATTGAAGTAACGTAATTGCAGTGAATAATATTGAAACATCTTTGAAAATTATAATGTGTCTTAATTGCATTTTATTTTACAATTTTAAAGAAATACATTAAACTGTTTTATTATTTTCTTGTTAGAGTATATTATCATGTTTTTCTCTGAGAAAACGAAGATGTTTGATAATATATTTCTCTTATTAAATTATATATAAATTGTGAGATACTCGTATATTCATATTTTACAATCCGTTATATTTATTGGAGTTATTATTTTCTAACCGGATCCTCCGCCAAAATCTCGAATAAATGTCTATATAACCATATGTAGAAATTTAATAATATCTCCGTAAAAAAAGGAGATGAGTGTAACTTTTTTAACAATAATGCATAATTTTTCAAATCCTACAGCATAAAGATAGTTCCCATTATACAAGGTGTTTCATTTTTTCTAGACGGATACTAACTTTGTTTTTTCAAATGGCAACCTATGTTTTTTTATCATTTTTTCGGTTTCTATATGCAAAATAAAGGCTTTGTTATGTTGATATTTCTGGGGTACTCCGAGTAAAATTATTTCTTGGTCTAGTGTTCAACAATAATGATTCTTTGAAGTGATATATCAGAAAGTGATCTACGATATACAGGGTACAAAAACCACCTTACCAAACATTATAAAATACAATGTGAAATAACATTATACATTCTATAGTTAGTACATTCAGGTATGCTACTGAAAAATCTACAAATTTTCTATAGCATTCCCTATAACTAAATTGAATAGTTTTTTCGTAATAGTGTACTTTTATCGCGCAAACTTCATTATTGTTGACCATTTGGCCAACAAATAAACTATTATTTTTAAATACTTTTTCAATAAAAGTTATTAAAAGAAATTTATACTAGGTGTATATAATAAATTAGATACAAATGGTATGATGTTTCCGTTAAGCCAGGTGTTTTGTTTGTCTATGAAAATGACAACATTAAATGTTATTATATATTATATAATAATTGTGTAGTGAATATGGTGTTCATTTTTAGATATTCCAATTAACCTTGGAAGACCCTTATGTGGGTCGATAAGGGCCCTCCAATCCCCAAAAGAGTTTACCCTTCACTATGACCTTCACTTAAAATTCCAGCTGTTGACGTTGCACACCATATCAGTATTTCATAACAAATCTTTTTTTTCGTGGAATGGTCAATAGAACATTTTCATATTTCTGAGTTTCCCAAATTAATATAATTGTCGTCATCTATGTTAATGATTCTACTAAGTGTTCAGCAAATAAATAAATCTTAATGTATGTTCCTTTATGAAAAGTTCCTCTGAAATTGATCTAGAAACATCACATGGTAATTTTCTTATACAGAGTTTCTATACATATTTTTAACCTTATTTGTACCAAGTACAGACTTTTGTAATAAAGTTTGTAATTGGATACCTTTCTCTTATTCGGTAATTGTGAGGAGGGCACTCCTACGTGATATATTCTGGTTTTAAACCACGTATATGGTTAATTATATCTGGTAACTATGCTCACTATTTTGGGAGATATGTTAGCTAAAGAATAGATTTAAAACATAATTAAAAATTTAGGCAATTTAATTTTATTCATTCAATTAATTTTATTACCATATTCCATACTTTCTACAACTGTCTTTAAAGTTAAAAGACACACAGCTCAAGAACAATAATACACAATATAAATCTACATAAAAATTAAAAAAGGCATTCTGTTAAAAAATGGCCTATGAAGTAATAGTAATTCAAATCCTATTCAAACTTGTTTATAAAGTAATGTATACAACTAAAAGCATAAATTTTGAATAAATGGTGGGGTATCTTTCGAATATAAAGTACACATTTATCCTTAGAAGATTAGAAGATACTTGTTCAACTAAGTAGTCCTTTAATTTTTGTATAACATAAGGTCTTTTTTAATTTATCATATTGCATGATTTATTTATCGATATCACTAGGGAACAATTTGTAACATAATTTCTGTTGAGATCGATTTTTGAGCCTTTTTAGAGTTAAATAGGCATGCTGATTTCAAAACTGTAGTTAGTTTTCTTCCACCACGTCAAGTTTCTTCCACACGTAAGTTTTGTACAAGTTTGTACATCTTATGTGAATGTGACCACTCTCCGTGGGATCGAGCGTGGATCACAGGAAGCACTATTGCTGTCCTATTGGCTGACACAAAACTTCGATTTGATCAGCATGAGTTTGATAATTTGAAGCGAGACTTGGGATTATCTAAAAAAGCTTTAGAACTGTTAGCATCAAGACTCCACGAGAAAGACTTGCTTGAAAAAGGAGCTAAGGTATTCGACTTTCGATCAAGAGAAAGTGCGCTTTTGCAATACTTTCGAACTGATGATGGATTTGTATATTGTTATAACGTACATGGTTTAATGGAAGAGTTGGAAATTTCAGCCCATAGCGTAACTGAATGGCGACTGTTCATCGATAGCTCAAAGCGTAACTTAAAGTGTGTCCTCCTCCACAATGGAAATTTATTTGGTGCAGATCTAATAGGCCATTCAACTTGTTTGCATGAAGAATATTAAGACATAACGAGAGTCATTGATTTGTTGCAATATCACACGCACCAATGGATCATCTGTGTTGATCTTAAAATGGTCTGCTTCTTCCTTGGCCAGCAACGGGGATATACCAAGTATCTCTGTTTTTTGTGTATGTGGAACAGCAGAACTCGTGGGAAAAATTGGGTGCAGTCGAATTGGCCGCCAAGATCTTACCTGAAACCTGGTGATCCAAACATTCTACATCAGCCACTTGTCGAGAGACAGAACATTATATTTCCACCTTTGCATATAAAACTGGGTCTCATGAAGCCGTTTATTAAAGCTTTGTCAATTGAAGGAGACACATTTTAAGTATTTTATTTCAGCATTTCCTAGCCTGTCATTTGAATAGATAAAGGCCGGTGTGTTTGATGGTCCGCAGATTCGGCAGCTCGTTAAAGATGAATATTTCATCGGAACAATGACAGAACTTGAAAAGAATTCTTGGTTGGCATTCAAAAATATTGTCTAAGACTCTATTGGAAATACATAAGCACAGAATTACACCGAAACTGTCCAGAAACTTCTGGAGAGCTACAAAATGCTTGGATGAAACATGAGCATCAAGTTGCATTTTTTAAATAGCCATCTTGCTGACCTCTCGAATAGGTGCAGTCAGCGATGAGCAGGGTGAGCGATTCCACCAAGATTTCAAGGTCATGGAGGCACGGTATCAAGGTAGATGGGATATACATATGACATCTGACTATTGTTGTAGCACCTAGCGAGAATGTCCACATATTAGACACCATAGAAAAAACTATAAGTGAAAATTTTCACCTTAATATCGATGTTTACTGTTTCGTAAAGAAGCTTTACTAAACTTTAGCCCCAGTATGAATAAAGTATTTTTTGTTAACAGTATATTTGGTATGTTTTTTCTTTCTTTTCTTTTATATGCACATTTCGTATGACTTTTGAAACAAAGAGACGGTATCCTGTAGCTTAAAAAGTTGACAAAAACTGCGGTTATTTTTGGATTCAGAGGCCGAAAGTTAGTCAAAAACAAGTCACAGATCTAAGGTAATGAAATTGCTGTTCTTCAGTGTATTTAATCAGTAATTAACTGAATTTATACATATAGTGAGTAAAGTGATTTTATAGTTATGCGTATATTACCTATTCAAATAGTATTGACGCACCAATGGTATACTACTTCTGCCATGTTTCACCATAATGCATATTTCAATAAGCTTTCAAAATTGATAGTTACATTAATAAATATTTATATATCAAATCATGATGATGATCAAGCAACTTTAGTAACTCTCTATTTTGTATATGTAATAAAATTTCCACAGACAATTGTAATAAATCTTAGTTGTTTGTAATTTAGCGTGGAGGAGAAAAATATTTATCATTTATAATTAGTTGCAAAGTTATTTAAGTGATTGAGAGTTTATTTTATAAAAAAAAGTATTAGCCTTTATTATTTATGTCTATAAAGCTTTAAAATTTTATAGCAGTCGCAATAAATTAGCACTATATATCTTTAATATATTTATGATGACACAATATCGCTGAATGTTTGCAATAAAATCTGTTAACATTAAAATTCCAATGTTTTAATCAGTTTTTCTAAAAAAGTATAAAACATCATTTTATTTTCATTACAAGCTCTATACCAGAAGCGTCCCAAATGATGTAATCCGTTCATGTAAACCAGAATGGCCTTGGACGTTTAAATGTGATTAAATATCTTCCACAGTCTATGATATCTTTAAAAGATTTTTTGATGAAATTAAAAAAAATCTATATTATCATTTTTAATACGTATTTATTTTAATACGATTCCTTCATGTTATGTAAAACTCCGAAACCAAAGCCTTTTATTACAAGGAGATCATCTCCTATTTTCATTTGCGTTAATTCTATCTTTTTTTACATTTAGTCATTGGATTTTATTTCTTGTTTCTAAATACCGATCTACTCGTATAAGACTTTTGAGATTAATTTTAAGATAATATTTTTGTCCCTGCAGTAATTAAATTGACTATAAACATTCTTATTTTCCTTTTTATTTATCGACTTTGTATATATGCACATATTCATCTTCCAGCCTTTATTTTACGACAATAATATCACAGCTTTTCGTTTATTCCTTTTCCAGAGATTGGTGCATATCTAGACAGTTGTGGTGGGGTCATCAAGTGCCGGCCTATTCATGTCACATCCAGGGCAAGCCAGACAAAAAGATATGGGTAGCCGCGGAAAACAAGGAACTCGCTCGAAGGAAAGCCGCACGCCAACTTTCCACCGAAGAAGATAATGTCGTTGCGGTGCAGGATGAGGATGTTCTGGATACTTGGTTTTCCTCCGCTCTCCTGCCGTTCTCGGCATTCGGTTGGCCGCATCAGGTTGGAATGTGCATTGATTTATCGTTATATAATGCGTGGTTGTCCCGAATGCGAGTTGTAATTTTCTGTTTTAGAAACAAAACCATCTGCTGGCTGTACATACTTTTATATCGTTTATAAAAATGTTACATCGATCTGCGTGGCTTTACATTTGAGGGAAATGCCAACTAATAATTTACAATGTATTCATGAAAAAGGGAGCTCTTGTATACACGGTTTTATTAAAATTTGCATCTCATACTTACTTTGAAATTGGTTTAGAATAGTAATTTAAAATCTTTAAACGTACAACGGTGTAACAATGTATAACAAATACGGCGAAAGGACTATTGATAGTGAAACGTCCCGTACCCGGGCTGTAGGATCGCGCGGTGTTTTTCAATTTTTTCGTAATAGTATTAAACTAATGTGGCATATAAAATTGTACCTAAAATAATTTTCATTTCATTTAATAAGCAGTCACAATAATTAAGCGCATTTTAAATTAATTTCCAGAACGGCATTAGAGTTTTAAAATATTCGATACAAAATATTAAGGAAATAATATTACAATCTTGCGTTAAAAAAAGCGACCGAGGCTTCAAAACTTAGGCACTTGACGTCGTCGAGGAATTTGTAACAAACAAAGCAGGCATAGCGTTTCTTTTCGATAGGTAATTATCGCCCTTATATGTTAAGGCCTTATATGAAATTAGAGCCCAGGAAACTCGATTAGAGATTTTATAAACATTCAGATGACGTCGAGTTTTCGAGATCGGGCACGCTGTTTCACGGCATGCTAATTGTTTCCGTCGCACCGGGGATTTCAATAATTTGTTATCCCTCTCGCAGGGAACTACGATTTTGCTTAAATACCGAGGAATCGAGGTAGGAAGAGAGTTTTTACAAAATTAATCAACGAAGAAGCAGTCGAAGTTAGTCCGCGAAGAGGAGGGAGCCGGGAAGACTTGAAGAACCGAAGGTCCGAAGACTTGCAACCCAAGAAGAGGCCGCTGGCAGAAATCCGGGAAGAGGACGCCGAAGATGACTAGAAGCCGGGAAGATCCGAAGACTTTCAACCCAGAAGAGGCCGCTGGGGGGAATCCGGCAAGAGGACGCCGAAGAAGATCAGAAGAGCCGAAGACTGGTAGCCGGGAAGACCGCAGATCCGAAAACAGAAAAGTCCAGGAGACCAGCAGAATAATAGCCAGAAATTTACATTTTGCGTATACTACCTCGCCGCCTCAGGAGGGTCCCGTCGCTCGAACCACGCTGTCCACTAGGAAATTACGAGACTGGAGATTCGTGGATTCCGAACGAAAATCTAGTCGCCCGTACGTCGTCCGGGGTCCTACGTCATGGGCGTCGCCGAGGGTTGGGGTTGCAAACCTGGGGGAGAGGTCTCCGACGCCGTGCCTATCGCCTCCTTGCTGGGTGAGGGTTATTTAATTATTCGTATTTCCGGTAATAGTCAATTTGTCGCGGCACGCATTATTGGTATTTGATAATAGGTCACTGTTTTAATTTCAGTGCAGGCTAGCCACTGCATCTCTTTGTTTTTCATTCATTTTTAAGTATTTCTTTTATGGTCAATTTGTTATTTGGGATTATTCAGGTGAATTATGTCCAAATTATTCTTTTACAAGGATTTCGGTTATTTTACGTAACTGCAAATTGATTTGTTCTTGATATTCAATTATTAATTAATATTATTTGGATAAATTGTGTTTACCTGATAATCAGTTTTGGCTTATTGTTTATTTACTGTTTTGTTTTCACTTATGTTTATTTTACTGTTAGATTTTCATTTATATTTGTTTTGCTGTTATGTTTCATGTATTCACCTAATTTGCGCCAATGTGAATAGTGCGATGCGGAGGGTTCTTGACGGATTGACGACCCTCTGTTTGTAATTTGTTGCATTTTGTATAGCATCTGTAGGCGTCTCCATGCGGGGGCATTGACATGTCTGGCGTCGACCACGATTCTTAAAATTGTATTGGCAGTTGCTGCAGGTGAGCGTCGTTCGGTGGTTTCGTGTCATCGGTGATGTTTGCCTGTTGTTTGGAATGATAATGATAATTGGTGCTTGGCGCTCTAGGGTGCGTACTTTGTCACCACAGAGGGTTGAAACTTCGCATTGGCTATAAGTCTCTACCTGGGTATCTCAGAGCGAGCGGGTGCGTGACACAGGGCCGTTACTAAGACGGTGTCTCACTTATACAGGGTGTTTGGTGAGAGGAGTTCCTCTCGGTATGCTGCAGAGTTCTGCATGTGTCGGCCATTGGTTGAATTATACGTTTGCTGAGGTGATTTTGTGCATAACCTGTGACAACAAGCCATTTGCTGGCTGCGAATTCGTGGTTGGGTTTGGGTTTTTAATGTCTCCCGAGTGGGGAGGCTCACAGAGTGATTGGCAGGAGGGGTTCCTCTTGGCGTATGGCAAAGTTCTGTGTGCGCTGGCCATTGTTTGAATTGAATGGAGGTTTCCGTTATAAATAACAGGGTTCTGTTGTTTGTCAAGAACATTATTTCCACCTATCTAAGTTTGGATAATAAATGTAAATTGAAGTGGATTCTGAGTTTTCTTTTTATTGCCTACTGCTAGTATTAAATCAATAAAGTAAATCAGATATAAGTTCAAATAAATAAAATCCTAAATTAAATTCATTAAACCCTAAATTAAATTAACCAGAGCAGATCATAAATAAGAAACTAAGACAAGTAATACCAAACTTTATATAAAGAATCTGGGGAGTAAGAATTCAAACACAACGTAGCAAGGTTCCTACCACTAGACAAATGATCAGGCTAAATCTTCGAACTTGTACGTACACTCTCTGGGGTAGGGGCAATCAGGGGCATGGGGGGTTTCACTGGTGCTGTAGTGACCAGGAGTTTTATAGTTAGGATTTTCATTTAAAAAAGTATCAGATATGATTGACCGAAAGAGAGTGGGGGTATGGGGTGTTTCAATATATTAAAAAATTAACTTGGTCAAAGGTGGTCAGGAAAAGAACAACGACCGTGTTAACTTACACCATTTTTTTCTCAAGTTAATATTTAGTAAAATATTTTTTGAAAAATTTGGTTTTTTATTATTTTTCATAATGAGTAATTATAAAATATCATAACCACATTTTGTAATTTTTTCATAAATGAGTAATAACATCTCGCATTCAGTCAATTCTACATATCACATAAATTTCACGAATTTTTACCTCTGTCATACATTTATGCCATACATATTTTTCAGTGTGAAGATTTTTCCAAATATTACCCGTTGTCGTTGATGGAAACTGGACACGATATTCTCTTCTTCTGGGTAGCACGCATGGTGATGTTGGGCACACAGCTCACAGGTCAACTTCCTTTCAAGAAGATTCTTCTTCATGGAATTATTTGCGATGCGCATGGCAGGAAAATGTCAAAGAGCCTTGGAAATGTTGTAGCCCCTGAAGATATTATAAATGGGGCCAGTTTGTTGGTGAGTACACTTTGTTATATTGATTTCACAATTAATTGATGTTATTTAGTCAATTTTTAAGAAGCAACGGGCTGATTAATACAGGAATATCTTCCATAATTTGTATAGTATAAATCTAAGTATAAATATAATAAAGTATGTCACTCAAATATGCCATACACAATACTATACACAGATTCACTTCTACAGAATATAAATTACAAAGTGATTATATCAATAACGTCAATAAACTACTTAGAATAGTACAAGATTTTATGAAACATTAATTTGTGTTTTGCCATCCTTTTGAAGAATGATATAAACCTTTCATCACAGTTCTGTCAGTTTGTGAAGTTATGCGCCATAATAACATCATCAGTAATTTGCAATTGGCTTATTAATCCTACAGATGGAATAATAATGAACTACAAGTTCCAAAATTTAAATAAAAGACTAATAACGTTAGCATTAACAAAAAAAGCCACATTAAGTAATTGTCGAAAATGTCTGTCTCTTTGTTCAACGCACAAGTTTACGTACCTCCTCATTCTATCAAAAGCATTTTTAGTGCTTCAAAAATCTTTGGTATCGTTCTTGAAAAATACCAACAGGTGTTTTGAGAAGTATTTATGCTCAGTAAGTAAGGAAATACAAAATACTTTATATTCATTGAACCATGACACCTCAGAGGAAACTCAACTTGTGTGATGGAATCTTATCAGTAAGTTATCAAACAAATGACAGAGAAAGTTATAGTGTTATGTATTGTTGAACTATCTTGCTGTATTAGCAATTCCATTCATCATCGTGTAATTATTGTATAAATGTAATCGAAATATTCTTTCGTATCATTCTATATTAACTATAAAATTGAGAAAAATGGGCCCCATTATCCTTTGCGCGAAATTACCCTCTCTTAAATCAATTCTGAGAGGCTATATTCGAGATTCAATAAAAATATGCGAATTCTCAGGGCCCTACATTTGCATACTTTGAGAATTTATTTACTTTGAAAGGTCACACTGCTTTATCAGAAAAAATTTTTAGTAAACCATCTACTGGCAGTACACAAGACGTTTTTGGTGGTCTATCAGCACCACTGTATAGTTATGTAGCATAGTTATGTGCTACATAACTATACAGTATGTATAGTTATGTAGCACATAACTATGTGATATGATTGCAACTTATATGGATGTATTTTAAAGTTCTTCTTTATACTAGTTCGGCATGTTCCATAAGTAAATTTTTTGAGACAGTCTTCACACTTTCTTGAGATTTGAAATGTTTTGTAGTAGGTACCTGTTAGTCTACTAGGGTCTTTTTATGAGCCAGAAATCCAGTTTCAAGAAATACACAAAGGCAATTTTTAATAAATTTTAACCAATTATCAAAAAAATACTTTGGAAATTTCTGCTACATAACTCTAGGAAGTGCTCTCGAAAATTATACAAACATAAATGCGACTATCAAAAGAAAACTTCGTCAGAACTCACATATGAATATCCTTCACATCCTTCTACGAAGGTAATTTTTGTTCAGAACTTTAAGCATAATATTAAGCAGAGAAGAACCGATAATTGAAACCAACACATTAGACGCATAGATCACCATGTATAAATCATACTTGGAGAGAGTTTCACTTCCTATTTTTATTTATTAATCCTGGAAAGGGGTTGGAACCTTCGAAGCAGCAACAAAAACAGGATACAAGGTTTCTACAAATCCCGAAAGATTACACGTCTCTCGACGCGCGTTTCACCAATAAAGTTGGAATTATCGGGAGATGATGAAAACTAGCTTTAAACTACGTCTAATTTCTATTTATACTAATATTGCTTGGGGCTTTCCCCAATACTGCCACTATGATAGCTTTACAATTCCAAACAACCTCTTCAATAGCTCAGGACCACTTTTATTCAACAATAAAAGAAATATATAATACAATCTACAAAATACTACAAATCTATTGGAGTCAAGTCGGTCGCGGACCGTCTCACATCGAGTCTTAAAACTGAATTGTCTGCGCTGTTGCGCGACGCACCTTTCATACGAATTCCACCGTGCAGGACCGGTCTCGTTCCAACAAATATTTTATTCACATTTAGTAAACCGTTACGAATATTTTCCGGCTTCATGCACCTAATTACTCACTGATAAATTCACTTGATTTTTTCTTCATGGCCAGTGAAAAGCGAAAGAATAATTTATTTGAGTTTACTGCGCTACTCCTTCTAATACCTAATTTCTTATAACTATTTTCATTCATGGTTAGTGAACCGTAATAAGGCAAACATACGGTTCACTGATTGATGAATATCGTTATTCACTGTACCATCCAATACAATGGACATACATACAAGGTTATTCAAAGTACAGACAAAACAAAATAGTACAGACAAGTGTATAGGTCCCTTAAGTAAACATTTTTTCATATTTGATAATGAATATTTTGAACAATATGAAGGTACTCCAATGGGTCCTGTCTCTGGGTCCTCGGTCTTTGTCTCATTTTATTGTAAAATTTTCTACGAGTAGGTTTAAGACGGAAGCCAAAGAAGATTTTATAATATTTTCCTAGGGTATGATTCAAATATCTAGATGATATTTTTGGGGTTTTCAACACTACGAAACAGACATAAACAGTTTTGCTTCAAAATTAAACAACGGTTACGCATAGATAAATTTTACATATGAAATTAAAAATAATGAACTAATTCTCATGTATTAATAATTAGACAGCAAAAATATATTAGAATTTTATGTACACAGGAAGGAAATTAGCACTATTGGATACATTTCTAATGACCCGCATCATTGTTATCAACAGAAAATGATAAGTTTAAAATTTCTGGTTCACTGTTTGCTAAGTTTCCCGCCTAGTAATCATAAATTCGAAAAAGAAAAGACGATAATTAAGGATGTAGCTAGAAGTAGTGGGTATCCTTCTCATATAGTAAATAAACTGATTAGAAAACATACATTTAGAATTGTGGCTCATATGAAATTGACTCAATTTTACGATGTTTGGAATCTTTGAAGTTAAAAAGGGTTGCCTTCTTAATTCCACGACTTTTCGGGAAGATTCCAAAAATCGTAAAATTGTATCAATTCCATATGGACCAGAATTTACCACAGGCCTCAAAAGAGTGTTCAAAGATTTGGAAATGACATCAAAGTACTCTTCTGGAACCAAATTGCAACAACTTTAGGGAAATGCCAAAAATAAAATCTAAAAAAACAAAAGGTTCGGGATTTATGACGTAAGTTGCCAATATTATAGTCAAATATATATTGGACAGACAAGAACAGTAGTTGTAACTAGGTTTAAGGAGCATATGGCTCATGTAAAATATGGAATATTAGTTCCATATATTAGCTTCCATTACCTAACAAGTTTTTGAAAACAATTATATAATAGACTCTAGTAACTTAGTAAAAAGTATAACCAACAGCTGTTATATACCATGGAGCAAGTACTAAGATAGCTAAGTGTGATAACAGCATAAACAGAGACAAGGGCCCTATACTTAATAATCCTTTGTTTCGGTTGATACGGTGAATGAACACACACACACACACACATATATATATATATATATATATATATATATATATATATATATATATATATATATATATATGTGTGTGTGTGTGTGTGGAAAATACACACTATAACATAAATTTTATAAATTATTTTTCAACTAATGATCATATTCCTATAAATTTTCCTATAAAGTTCAATAATTTTAAGCTGCGGATGAATGTTTAATGAAAATAATGAAATATAAATGTATATAGTGGCTCAAATATATTAATAACGACTTAAAAGCTTATTATAAAATCAAAAATGAACTATGAAACGATTATTTACTTTAAAAAAATAGATTAATTATACCGTTTAATTTAAGAAAACAATATTAAGAGGTCTCCATTTGTCTCACATGGGGTGATAAAAATAGAATGTTTGGCCAGATCTTACCCTTGGTGCCCAGGACTCGATAAGAGTATCCAAAAGGTTTGCAGAAAATGCATAGATCGATCGTTTGGTATATAAAAACGTCATAAACGTCCACATAAGGTAGTTTTAAATAATTAGCTTTGGCCTACAGAAGTTTGGTCTCGATTATTTAGATTGTATGGGCCCAATTTTGAAACCTAATAAATATCCCTGATTGTACTTGATGCATACTCTAACTCGATCGCAGTTTGTCCTATGTTATCTATTACGTAAAATTTAAGAATTTTAAGAACTCCTTTCGCAATATATGGATTATCTCGACAAATTATGACAGATAATGCAACCACCGTTTGTTAAAAGGAATTTCAGTAATTTTTATGTCATAATATTAAATATACGACTTCGCTCCATTTTCAACCCTGATTTAATGACATAGCAGAAAATTCAGCAAAAACAATTAAAAATATAGTAACAAAATGCTTCAGGAACATAAAAATATATGTATAAATAAAACAATTAATTGTTACTCAATTTTGGAAATTACATCTAATTGTACTACAGGACGTAGTCCTGCAGAATTAGTATCCGAACGTAAATTAAGCACAAGATTTCGTACGTTATTACTGGAATCGACAGATGTTGATTTATATTTAAAAGATATCACAATTCTAGATGAGTTTTAGAACATCAGGAATTCTATCACAACAAAAACAAACTGAAAAGTGGTATTCCAGGAAAGGCCGAAGGAATATAGGTTTAACATTGGGTAAGCTAGTAATAGTGAAAGATTATTGAAAAGTGAATAATCCGACGTGGATTAGAGCTAATATTTTTAAGAGATTAGATCAAAATACATACTTAGTGAAACTACGTGAACAATCAAACGTGATCTAGAAGCAAACAAATAGATAATCCATAGTGCTTATTCAGGTAACATGACAAATAATGACGAAACAGAAATTATAGACTTAACAAATTCCCATATTGATACTTCAGGTCATGATAGGGTGAACGAAAGTAATTTAATCAAAACCAGAACCAAACGCACAATTAAACCTGTTTCACGGTCAAAATATGAAAGTTGTAAACAGTATGAACAGACTGTCAAGAATAGAAACAAGTCATAAAACTGCGATATTGGACCGCCCACGATGTGCGCAGTAAATAACCTGGTCTCTACTCAGTCGCATTGAGACCTTTGCAGAGTGAATATCGAGTATGTATGAATGTACACAGAGTTCAATCTAGCCGGGCGTAAAGTGCGTCCATTTCCCTCCGAATACTACCTCACTCTTTCCTCTACGCATACCTAGATCTCACACTTTTTCCTATTTTTGGTAAGCTGTACATGTTATTATCGTTAGTATTTCTTTATGGGAAGAGGTATATAATATATTGAGATTAAAATTTTGCGGGATCGCTATAATTTTAAACGCTAGCGCAACTAGCGGAATATGGAAGAAACTGCCATATATGGATATCATATATCTGTACATTTATCACTTTGTACAACGTCATTTATTGATAAATAATATATACCTTCGCATATACAATTTGTATAATGGATCTTTGCGCGTGTATCAATTTAGTGACGACGCACGGATCACATGCTACACCACTCGCAATTATTACTAATATGCCACAATTACTAGCACGTATGTCTAGCGATATATGTTTCAATCAACTACGTACGGCATAGAGTTAATAATTTGCCGAACAAAATGGAATTATGAAGTCACGTCTTAGCTTTATTATATAATTTGATTCATTTGCGTCTCAATATCTCTGTAAAATTTATTTCACTTTTGTTTCATTTATTTTGATTTTTGTTGAATTTATTTCATTTATTTTGATGGAAATATCATTTCCATTGAATGTTTTTGTGGAGAACCTTTTCATTACTCTGTCATAGGTTGACGGATTTGTATTGTACTAACTGTTATCCTAAAATGTGTTTTCGGCACGACACTGTTCAAAGATGTCAGCTGATTGATTCATAAGAATGTTACCTGTGATGCACACGCAAATAATCGTTATACAAACCATACATTAATTGCATTGTAATTTTTAAGCCCTGTGTGATAAACAAATTCTAAAAACAGAATTGAAATAATTGTAAAATATATATATATATATATATATATATATATATATATATATATATATATATATATATATATATATATATATATATATATATATATATATATATGGCTCAGTGAACTGAATATTTACTTCATTATGGTTCACTAATCATCACTAATCATGAATGGAAATAGTTATCAAAGATTAGGTATTAGAAGAAGTAGCGTAAACCGAAACAAATTATTCCTTCACTGTTCACTAACTATGAATAAAATATAGTCAAGTTCAGTGAGTAGGAAACTGTTTTTAAAGCCCGGAAATATTCGTAACGGTTTATTGAACCTGAACAAAATTTTGGTTTAAATAGATATTGGAGGTAATTTAAATCTAGTTTTAAATATCTCCCGATGATGCCAACTTGGTTGATGAAAACACGCGTCGAAGAACATGTTAATCTTTCGGTGTTAGTGAAAACTAGTTTTCTGTTTTTTATTTATTAAAAAAAATTGTCACAACAAGTGATTGACATATAGCTCGCCCTTTAGACTTTTTTTGGCTTCTGTGAATATACAATTTGATTTTATTAATATCACCTATCTAATATATCCATATTAGTCATCAATCATCAAATGTGCTTGCTTGAAATACTTTATTTGTCGAACGCGTATATAATTCTTTACTGTAAACGTATTCATAAAATACTGTGAAAACTGTCATATTATTTTGTGAAATATTTTGCATAAAAAACGCGACGGTAATCAATTTTGTTAGTATAGCAGCTTCGAGCGTAGAGCTTTGTAATACCAACGGCGTTATATCAGATTAATTACGTTCAAAACAATATTAAAGCTAAAATGACACCACGCAAATTTATTATCTTTTAAATACAGCTTGGGCACGCTAATGGTGATGATCATCATATAACGTCGATTTCATCCACGGACCTATACATTATTAATAGGTTATGCGCTACGGTAATTAAAGTATGGACATTTAGGGAAAACGGTCAGTGGGTGTTTAACCAACAGAAACATATGATAACTTCATAGAAACATATTACAAATTTATCAACATTATCTGGGTGAATTTATTGCTAAAATGGAAGGAACTGAAATTAATATTATCGGTTATGTTAATTTAATAGAATAATATTTATTTCTTAACTACTTGCATTTCTGTATAGGTTATATGAAAATGAATATTTATACGTTTTTACAAAGTCAGTTTTACAATAATACATCTCATATACAATAAATCACAGATAACATTGGAGAACAACATTAATTTTTTTTATCCTACGAGCTAAAGTAGATAAACTTTATGGTACTTTTTACAATTATTTCAATTCTGTTTTTAGAATTTGTTTATCACACAGGGCTTAAAAATTACAATGCAATTAATGTATGGTTTGTATAACGATTATTTGCGTGTGCATCACAGGTAACATTCTTATGAATCAATCAGCTGACATCTTTGAACAGTGTCGTGCCGAAAACACATTTTAGGATAACAGTTAGTACAATACAAATCCGTCAACCTATGACAGAGTAATGAAAAGGTTCTCCACAAAAACATTCAATGGAAATGATATTTCCATCAAAATAAATGAAATAAATTCAACAAAAATCAAAATAAATGAAACAAAAGTGAAATAAATTTTACAGAGATATTGAGACGCAAATGAATCAAATTATATAATAAAGCTAAGACGTGACTTCATAATTCCATTTTGTTCGGCAAATTATTAACTCTATGCCGTACGTAGTTGATTGAAACATATATCGCTAGACATACGTGCTAGTAATTGTGGCATATTAGTAATAATTGCGAGTGGTGTAGCATGTGATCCGTGCGTCGTCACTAAATTGATACACGCGCAAAGATCCATTATACAAATTGTATATGCGAAGGTATATATTATTTATCAATAAATGACGTTGTACAAAGTGATAAATGTACAGATATATGATATCCATATATGGCAGTTTCTTCCATATTCCGCTAGTTGCGCTAGCGTTTAAAATTATAGCGATCCCGCAAAATTTTAATCTCAATATATTATATACCTCTTCCCATAAAGAAATACTAACGATAATAACATGTACAGCTTACCAAAAATAGGAAAAAGTGTGAGATCTAGGTATGCGTAGAGGAAAGAGTGAGGTAGTATTCGGAGGGAAATGGACGCACTTTACGCCCGGCTAGATTGAACTCTGTGTACATTCATACATACTCGATATTCACTCTGCAAAGGTCTCAATGCGACTGAGTAGAGACCAGGTTATTTACTGCGCACATCGTGGGCGGTCCAATATCGCAGTTTTATGACTTGTTTCTATTCTTGACAGTCTGTTCATACTGTTTACAACTTTCATATTTTGACCGTGAAACAGGTTTAATTGTGCGTTTGGTTCTGGTTTTGATTAAATTACTTTCGTTCACCCTATCATGACCTGAAGTATCAATATGGGAATTTGTTAAGTCTATAATTTCTGTTTCGTCATTATTTGTCATGTTACCTGAATAAGCACTATGGATTATCTATTTGTTTGCTTCTAGATCACGTTTGATTGTTCACGTAGTTTCACTAAGTATGTATTTTGATCTAATCTCTTAAAAATATTAGCTCTAATCCACGTCGGATTATTCACTTTTCAATAATCTTTCACTATTACTAGCTTACCCAATGTTAAACCTATATTCCTTCGGCCTTTCCTGGAATACCACTTTTCAGTTTGTTTTTGTTGTGATAGAATTCCTGATGTTCTAAAACTCATCTAGAATTGTGATATCTTTTAAATATAAATCAACATCTGTCGATTCCAGTAATAACGTACGAAATCTTGTGCTTAATTTACGTTCGGATACTAATTCTGCAGGACTACGTCCTGTAGTACAATTAGATGTAATTTCCAAAATTGAGTAACAATTAATTGTTTTATTTATACATATATTTTTATGTTCCTGAAGCATTTTGTTACTATATTTTTAATTGTTTTTGCTGAATTTTCTGCTATGTCATTAAATCAGGGTTGAAAATGGAGCGAAGTCGTATATTTAATATTATGACATAAAAATTACTGAAATTCCTTTTAACAAACGGTGGTTGCATTATCTGTCATAATTTGTCGAGATAATCCATATATTGCGAAAGGAGTTCTTAAAATTCTTAAATTTTACGTAATAGATAACATAGGACAAACTGCGATCGAGTTAGAGTATGCATCAAGTACAATCAGGGATATTTATTAGGTTTCAAAATTGGGCCCATACAATCTAAATAATCGAGACCAAACTTCTGTAGGCCAAAGCTAATTATTTAAAACTACCTTATGTGGACGTTTATGACGTTTTTATATACCAAACGATCGATCTATGCATTTTCTGCAAACCTTTTGGATACTCTTATCGAGTCCTGGGCACCAAGGGTAAGATCTGACCAAACATTCTATTTTTATCACCCCATGTGAGACAAATGGAGACCTCTTAATATTGTTTTCTTAAATTAAACGGTATAATTAATCTATTTTTTTAAAGTAAATAATCGTTTCATAGTTCATTTTTGATTTTATAATAAGCTTTTAAGTCGTTATTAATATATTTGAGCCACTATATACATTTATAATTCATTATTTTCATTAAACATTCATCCGCAGCTTAAAATTATTGAACTTTATAGGAAAATTTATAGGAATATGATCATTAGTTGAAAAATAATTTATAAAATTTATGTTATAGTGTGTATTTTCGGCTATAGACTATCGACATACTTTACATTCGACCTAGTATATACAGGATGTATTGATAATTAGATAATATAACTGCTCGATGATATATTGAATTAGCTGAAAATTGAGAAATATGTTTATTGGGATAAAAAATTGATATAAGGGGTTTATCGACATAATCAAAGTAAAAGAACGACCGTAAATATATTGATCAAATTTCGATCCAATATAAAAATTTCAATCCACCAATAATAATGCTCATAGCCTGTTTCTGTACGTTGTTAAATCTTTTCTGTCCAATAAACTACGGTTGGACTATGGCTTTTTCATTTTCATGTAGTATAACGTGAGTTATGACCGCTCCTACTCCGTAACTGGATGCACCAGTGCTTAATCTAGTTGATAAATCGGGATTATAGTGCATTAACATTTCAGCTGATATTGAAATATATTTCACCTTTTGAGAAGCTCTAAAACACTACAGTAAACAATGCCAAGAAACCCCTCTTACAATTTTAGACCGTTTACAACTATAGCATTCTCGCAAAATATTTATCTTAATATATTACACAAATGTTACTCAGGAATCACACCAATGGTTAAAAATGCTTTTTTCATTTATAAAGTAATTACTTATGCAATTTAGCTAACACATTTTTAAGTCCATTTTATATTATTTATGTAACATTGAAGATATTTTCGAATTAAATTTCTCGCTTTTCGATCGTTTATTCCATTATTTGCGAATTAGCATATCCACTAGCATTATTCAAGACGAGATTTCCGAACACGGAGTTCTTAAGATCTGCGCTACTCTAAGTACAGACGAAAAGGACAGTTAAAATGCCATTTCCCAAGCGGTTTTTGTGCATTTTATGCATATCTTATTTACATTTGTGATCGCCTTTAATGCTCTATTTAAAACCACTCCGCTTGACTGGAATACGAAAATGACATGCGGTGAGGAAATTGCAATTAATCGTTTGGTATCTTTTTTTGTGTTTACTCGTGCATAATTCGTCCTTTATCAAATTAATTGCATTTATTAGTGCGTTAAAGAAACTTGTTTATTTTTGGTTAAACAGGAGCTCGAGAATGGATCAAAGGCAAGTTATGCAGCTGGAGTGCTCTCAGACGAGGAGCTGAAGCGAGCTTTGGATGGGCAAAAAAGGATGTTTCCCCAGGGAATTCCTGAATGCGGATCGGATGCGTTAAGATTTACCCTTCTGTCACACAATATTAAAAGTAAGTGTTATTCATTAATAAATTAATTGCCATTTTTCTTATTTTAGTATGAATATTAAATTGGTAAGAATGTATTATTTGCCATAATTGTATAAAATATCTTCTCCACTCAGACTTACTAGATTATAAAAATGTCTGTGGTGCTGTTTAGTTCTAGTCTTAGTAACATTTTGCAAATATCTAACTGTTCATATTAATATTTCTACAGCAGAAGTATGAAATAATATATTATTTCAAAGCCTACTAGGTTTTAATTTGGGATAAATGGAAACTTATTATTAGCAATAGACAATTCTATAAAGTATATACATATTTCTTTTAAGTTAACGTTTTAATGACTCAGTTTAGAGTCAATATAAAAATATGTATTTATCTTTATATAATGGTATAGTCAATGATTAACATCCCTAATTTAAATTTTTATACCTTACATCAGAAAAAATGTTCCCGAGATGTTTAAATGATTATAAAAGTCATCTGACTTAATATAATGGCGTACATCCACACACTGAATTCAAATAAATAAAAATGTACAGGATATTCCATTTAAAACACATAAAGTTATGGCTATTCTAGGTAAAGCGAAAAGTGCTAGAATAATCTGTTTAATTTGCATTGATTGATATTTATTTGTTATTAAAATACAATAAATTGTGTTGCTGGTCCTAATATAATTTATGCCCAGTATAGATTTTTACTTGTTATTAAAATACAATAAATTGTGTTGCTGGTCCTAATATAATTTATGCCCAGTATAGATTTTTACCTTTTAATGTATCTGTCATTATTCAAATGAACACTGAATACTAACAGTACATCAGCTGCGAGACATTAAATATTCAAAAATTAAATATTCAACTTAATAATAAAATAATCACTTTAAACAACGCTGCGAAACACTTTAAGTTCCTTTTGATTCTAAACTAAAATTTTCCAATAACATCACTATTATATATAATAGAGGTTATATCTTCATAAAACTACTTAATGAAACATAATTTTACTTTGTGAAACCATGATTTTATTCCATTTATGTTACATGCACATCGTATTCGGACTTTGCTCGACGCAAGATGATAAATGGCGTTTCTCGATTTTATATTTTATCGCAAGTTGATTATAGCTTTTCACACACCAATGATTTAATTTATTGGGCCTGCCAGGCTTTAAAGAATATTTGCATATATACTCGTATGTTATGTACGGATTTGTTTTAAATGTTATAAAGACTAATACGCTTTTGTCTTAAATATTGTGAACTAATATTTTTGATTATTTAAGTACTCGGCAAATAATTTTTAAAGAAAATATAGAGCGGAAAATATTCATATTAATCATCATCATCATCATGAAGTCATCTGTCCTAAGACTGGTTGGACGCTAACCTCCAGTTTCTCCTATCTTGTGCTAACCTACGCATTTCGCTAATTGTGCTACAACCTACATCCCTTACTATTTGCAGTAGTCTAATCTAGGCCTACCTCTGCCTTCCTTCACTCCTATTTCTGCCTCCAAAATATCGCGGACTATTCCCCCATGTCTCAGCAAGTGGCCTACCATTCTATCTCTTCTCTTCTTTATGTTTTTCCACATACTTCTTTTCTCTCCGACTTTCTCCAATACTTCTTCGTTTCTAACCCTATCAGTCCATGGTGTTTTCATCATTCTTCGGTAACACCACATCTCAAAAGCTTCTAATTTCTTCCTACTTGCTTCCCCTACCGTCCAGGTTTCGCAACCGTATAGTGCCGTGCTCCATACATACGTTTTCAAAAATCTCTTCCTTGTTTCTAAGTTTATTACCCCCGAGCATAAAAGTGCTTTATTTTTGTTAAAAGCTACTCGACCCTGCACTATTCTTTGTTTTATGTCTTTATCGCTTCTTCCATCCCAATTTATTTTACTTCCTAAATAATTGAAGTCTTTAACTTCCTCCAATATTTCATTATTAATTTGTACTTTCGTTTTTGCTCTGCTCTCGCGCCCTCTGCACACTAACACTTTAGTTTTGTTTTTATTCACCCTCATTCCGTATTCCTCTGTCAACACACTGCCTCCATTTCGTTCAATGCTGATTCTAATTCCTCCTTACTAGATGCTGATTCTAATTCCGAGTTTAGATATTCTTTAACTATTTATTTACTGCCATTGTATGTTGCTCTCTAATGACTGATCAGTCATGTCTATCTATGTATGATATTACTGTTACTGTGGCGGTGGTTATGGGTAAGAAACATAGAAAGAATATTCGAAAAATATTTAAATATAATGCAGTCATCGTGGCACCTCCGCCAAGTATTTAAAAACGATTTGTTGAATACCGGAATAAATAACTCAATAATTTTTAAAGAAATGGCGAAGGTGAAATTGCAATTTTGACATATTAAGATATATTGCAATACTTTATTTAAATAATTCTGACCACTAATATAGCTTCTAACAGTTAATCATAGTGGGAAGGTATGCTGTGTTTTTATGCAGCTTCATCCAGTTAATAGATATTACATATCGCACTTATTAAAATTAAAAAAAAATTGTAGTTTTATTATTTTTTCATTTATTTATGCGCCTTTATTTCTACGGGTAGAAGGTTTAGTTTAGTGCTATTCTTCCATCTAACCCCCCGAAATTGATACGGACATAGATAAATATATCCAGCCGACTGATGTGGGAATCAATCCCACGCCCAGATTGTCATGAGACGGCAATCTAGGCCAGCCCCAAGCATTTGGCATCGTTATCTTAGATCAATCCAGAGATCTTGAAGACCTCCTGTGAGATAATTATGGAATTATTTACCCTCAAAAGATCTGCTTTATTGCTTCCGACTTGGGAAGCTTCAATTTCATAATGAAAGATTTCATAGTAACTGAGGATTCTTATTATAATAAGAATGCGAATCAAGCTATTAATGTAATGTATGTCCTGGACAACATGGCTTGAATGCCCAAATCCATTTAGAGGATTTGACATTTTGAAAATTCTCGTGCTTAAAAATTCTTTGTGTTACCTGTGAGGTTTGCTATTGTATACTTCATTCTAATAGTATTTGTGGTTCATGCAGATACTTTTATCTGCATAAATGGATGCTATTAGACGAACCCTGCACGAACTGCATGAACTCTGTAGTTTATGCAGCGTATATGTGATCTGCATAAAAGTTCATCTAGTAGTTCATTTACCAAACGAACTGCATGTAGTAAGCATGTGATATGAAAGATATATGTTTCGAATATTTTGCCATCCTTAAGCATCATTACAGCTGCGTCAATGATGAGGGTTGCATTGTAATCTGACGTTATTGTATGTCAATACATAGACAAGTCTCAGTTATCACGATAGCTTCCGCATTGGTATCTGGAAGTCGATTACAAGCAAAAGAAGGTCAGATAGAGCATTTTCTTTGCAAATAATAAAAGTAAATGAATATTGATTGGGTCTTAAAGTGCGCACTACCATGTGAACTATATTGTTTTTCTTTTTAGTGTATGTCGCTTCGTCCGCAGATATTCATAATTCGTTATTTTCTTATCTCATTTGTACACAATTTTTGCCCACGGCATAAAACTGACTATAAATGCTATAAATGTATGCGCAATTTGGTAATTTTTGGTAATTTTCAATTCGGTATATATATTCTCAAAAATTCTTGAAAGGTGACATTTTTTTCAATAGCGTGACTGCTAAATCTTTGTTATTTATATTTTATTTATTAATATAATAAAAAAATCCAGTTTAAATTTATTGGTATTTAATTTTTATGTTTCATTATTATAGCATTTATTTTTGTCATACTTTACTTACTGTTCTACAAATCCAAGAGTTTTATATTCTAAAAAAAACAATAAGGCGGTTTTTGTGATAAGCCTAGCGAATCTTCATGAAAAACAAAGACGATTCCAGAACAAATTCCAAGTGTGAACATTGTTATTAGACGCATCGAACACTGTATATCGCCTTTTACAGTGACTGTTTTAGTGCAATTAAGTTACTATTAACTTAATTGCTATTACTTATTAAGGATTTACCACGACTCTAGACAGAGGGCCTCCTTTGTTCCCGAAAGCATTAACCAATTTATTTATTCGATATTTTATGTTTGTTCTTTAAAATAATAATAAATACGCTATTACAATTCACTTCTCTCTCTCTCTAGCTCACTCAAACATAGAAATTATTAAGAATGTAATTAACAACTTTAATTAATTTAATTAACAAATATATAGTCGCCTAAAAATATTCAGTACGGTATAACGTTTTTTATATTTTCTTTATGCCGCATACTTCCCATGTAATCGTTGTAATCGCTTTCACTATGAATTTCAACTCTATATTGGAAAATATACATTTTATACGACTATTACTAACCTGCATAATGATGTATATAGGTTAGAACTTTATGCATATTGAAAAGTTTTATGTCTGGATACCATTGTGACAATGCAATGAAACTGTAAATCTATACCTCCTATCGACGCCACGATATCTGCTTCCGTCAGTAAAAAAATAGTTGTGAAATCGATACACCACCAACGATACATTACCCGGACCCCGGTGCAAAGTTGTTGGCTACGTCTAGTGGATGCGATAAACTATA
This sequence comes from Rosalia funebris, assembly GCA_037954035.1. Classification (NCBI taxonomy): domain Eukaryota; kingdom Metazoa; phylum Arthropoda; class Insecta; order Coleoptera; family Cerambycidae; genus Rosalia; species Rosalia funebris. The sequence goes on along the minus strand of JAZFAV010000015.1, from coordinate 21,647,521 downwards.
AATGTCTAGATATGAACAATATAGTGTCGATATGTATAATATTTTAATTTTATAAATTTAATCAGGATCATATTAAGACATTAATTGTGCTTTTTTATGAAATGTTGAAAAAAAATCTGTCGATATCGAAAAATATTACTGCTATATCTTATTTTCTCTCCTGCAATGCCATAACAAATTCAAATGTAGGGAAAATATATTACAACTATATTTGTGTAACTAAAATCACCCATTATATTTGAATATCATTTTCTAGCACAGAGCTAAACCGAATTGTATATACCTGCGATTTGAAAGGAAAGTTATCCAATTACTATTAGATTTCAGAAACATAAAGTTCCCGTTATGTAAAGCTTCATTTCACCACCTGTGTAGTCATAAAGTTCACATTTGGTAAACCGCTCATTTAAATATATTTTCGAACGACGCAGACGTTTTAAATGTGAGCGGCTTTGGCGTTCCGCATCATTTATTTCGTCGCAAATGCGAGCAGGACATTTCGTTTACGATTGAGTGAAAATGCGAGATTTTATGTCTATTTATAAAAGACAATATTTTCGGAAATAAGTTAATTCCATCGATTGAACGTATAAAGGGGTTATTATTGACGTCTTCAGAAAATTATAATTGCGTGAATTTGTTTCATCTGCCATACATATTTTTTTTTAATTCTTCACGATAAGATATACAAAATATTTTATATTTATTGATAATACAAATTAATGTAATTTGTGACATTTTTCTCACACTTTGCAGAATTGCCTATTACGATTGTCATAGTAATAAATATCTATGGAAATTTAATTTATATGAATATGTTTTTATATCAATGTTTATTGGGATATACAATGTGTAATGAAATACTTTGTTCCAGATCATTTCATAAACTTCGACGTGAACGAATGCCATACGAACAAGTTGTTCTGCAACAAAATTTGGCAAGCCACCAAATTCACCAAACTATGGTTTTCAAACGTATCCAAGGAGCAAGACCTTGGTAATGCCAAAATGGACGTACAACATTTACCGCGTATGGATAAATGGGTCCTTAGTAGATTGTCCTGCATGGTGGATGCTGTTAACGAAGGGATAGAAAATTACGATTTTCATATTTCGACAGCAGCTTTGAAAAACTTCTTATATTACGACTTTTGTGATATATATCTGGTAAGTCATTTTGGTTATAATCAGTATAATGTTTTAAATACTGTTCTGAGAGAATAGTAGAATGAAAGGAAACTTATTCTTCACACTAGAATATACTCGATGTGTATTTGATCAACTAGTAGGCATCATCGGGAGATTAAATTAGTTATAGTCATCTTTCGATGATATGGTATGTTGGCAATACTTACATAAAGTATAGTAGTGATTCACAATAGAAGAAAATACCATATATAAATAATATATAAATAAATATACTATATAAAGTATAGTGGTGATTCAAAATAGAAGAAGTAAATGTAGTAGTGACTATAAATCATTTAATATTTAGTAACATAGTATTCTAACTATAACTGAGGGAAACGTTTTTAATGCTTTGAAATGTTATAGAATAAATAAATAACAACAGGTTTTTATAGAATTCTTACCGTTTTGTCAAATAACTGCTCTTTGGTGTTTGCTATTCCACTTTTCATAATTTTTAATTTGTTTTCAACATAAAGATAAATGCTAAACTATTTTTTTCTTCTATTGATATCCAGTTTAAGCTGGAAGTTTAAAAGTTACGGATTTAAGATTACTGCAATCAGATTAACTAATTGTTATTATATTATCTACATACACTAGGCACAAAAATTAAGAAATGTAAAAAATTCTTTTAGGAATGTAAAAAAAGTTTTAGGTGATTTTCAAAGGGCAGCAACTTGGACAAAAATAAAGTCGCAATTAAAGCAAATTGAAGCTCCAAGTTTCAAGTTTTCCGATATTGAGTTCAAAATTGATTACCATCAGCAGTATTTGAGTAGGTAATTATAAGAAAACCATCGTAATTTTTTTTTCCAAATTTTTGTTTGCCTTTCAAAAGGTCCACAAACTTCAATAAATTAGTTTCAGTTGTTTCATTATAAATGTTTTTTACCTATTTTAATTTTGTCCTCTTTAGTTTGAGTGAAATACAGGCGGAAATTTTGAAATGTGCGGGACAGAAAGTAGTAAATAGGATGTTTGAACTGGTAAAATACATATACGAAACGGGCGAGATGCCGGAGGATTATAAGAGGAACATTATCGTTACTATACCGAAAAAGAGAGGAGCCGACAAATACGAGTATTATTTTGTTTTCCTTGTTTACTTTTTGGCGGTGATAAAGCATGGACGGAGGTAGGGGTGACAGATTTGGTGCACTTAACTGAAAAAATAAAAAAGCAGAACAACTCCAAAAGCCATCTACATAATACAATGGAATTAGCTTTATCAGGAACAACTAATATTAAAGCGCAGCTCGATTCAGCTTATTGGATAAATGTGCAAAAGCTTAATGATAATGTGACAAAAAAGAGATACGTTTTGTCAAAAATTATAAACTGCATAAAGTTTTGTGGGGCCTTTGAACTGGCGCTGTGAGGACATGACGAAGCTGAAACCTCTCAAAACCCAGGGATATTTCGTGGTTTGATAAATTGTTCTGCTGAGCTTGATGTAATTTTAAGCGAGCATCTACAAAGTGCATAAAGAAATACAAAATGATCTTTTAGACTGTATATTAAAAGTATGTCATGAAGAAATAATTAAAGAAATTAACAAACCTTCACTTTTGGCAGTTATGACAGACGAAACAACTGATGTATCTGCAAGAACTCAGTTAGTGGTAGTTTTAAGATATATTCTCGATGGTGAACCGATTGAACGTTTTTGGACATACCTGAAACCTAGAAAATGTGACGCTGAAACTCTTTCCGAAAATATTTTAAGTGTTATAGACCCTCTAGTAGAAAATTCACCTTACAAGCCTTTTCTCTTAACCAAAGAATATGACGGCAAACATGAATGTTCTTCAAAAAGGTATTAAATTCCAAAAATTTTTCTTGTGGAAGTCTATATTTTTGTATAAACGGATTTTACATAAAAATTCTGAAGTATCAGGAAAACGCGTGACCTTGAAATTTTTCATAATTTTCGCCTGGGGCGCAATTTCTTTGCGGTCCCTACGGCGCCAGTGAAATTTGCACGCGGGCGGCCAATACCCTAGGATCGGCCCTGTGCAGAACACCCGTTTCATTTCATCACGAGCCGCCACTGTTTCCAGGCATCTCTTTTGCATTTTATTGCGACTAAAATTTACAATATGTCTGTGGGGCTGGTCAGACCTCACATAAAGAGGAAGTGAGAAAGGTATCATACCGTATATAAAAAGGATGGGAACAATTTTATAATGCGGAATGATGTTATCCCTCATTTTTAATGAGTTTTATAGAATAAATTGAAATTGGGCTAAACTTTGACCCGCTATCTAACCTTTAAACGCGTTTATTAGTCGAAACAAAAAATATTCACATGAGTACTTACATATCTCAACAAATTATTCTGTGTATTCGTCGAGTTGCACCGAATTTTGAACACATATGTATTTTTTATAATAAACTCAAACACAAATCACAAACGAGTTCAAGATCCACACACACTGTGTCCGATACACTCGACCGCACATCTCAAAACTATACAAAAATTAATTATGACACGTATATCATGCTAAATAAAATAGGAGTCTAGCTTTGATAGTTAAGTAGATCGTTTGGTTCACGGTTTATGTATTATCCAATTTAATTTAAGTTTATTTTAACTTTCATTTGCCTTTTTTTCATAAGATCGAATATGTATATTCATATTACGCTGATTCATGTAATCAGCGTAAAGAAGACTAATTTAGGTTATATCACAGTTATACCGAAATAGTAAATCCTTTTAATCTACAATCTCAGTTTGCGTGAATTTTACCACATTTGGTTAAAAACATACTGTTTATTCGAATTCATGTTGGATATGCTATATGAAAAAAAAACATTCCTACTAAATCTCTAATATATTTCTTTAATAGTGGGAAATATTTTTGTTGTGTCTACTTAAGGCTTGTAATATTTCTGTAGAATAACATTGAGAGCACTAATTAAAATTGTGTAAATGGACAACTATGTACTGCTCATCAAGAATAGGAAAAAGTGTGATATTCTCTAGGTATGTGTAGAAAAAAGAGTGAGGCAGCATTCGGAGGGAAAGGAATGCACTTTACACGCGGCCAGATCGAACTCTGTGTACATTCACATTCAATATATATTCATCGATATTCACTCAAGAATATAGAATAAAGAGGCTAATTACTGCGCGCCTCGTGGGCTATCCGATATCGCAGTTTTGAGACTTATTTCTATTCTTGATGAGCTGTACGCAAATATTACTCATAGACACCGATCCATCTCTGGATGTATCCCCACTTTTATATACATAGAACACAACAATATACAGCATTTTTGACACCCACTAGCTGGAGAAAATCACGTAGATTGTCATACGCATGGTCGTAAAGTATATAGAAACCCTGTTTATCGTTATTTTGTTTGTTTTATTACGAAATATTAATTTGAAACTGTCACTTATTCGTAGATAGATAGTTTAGGTAGACTAGTTTAGGATGAATTGGTGGAAAGTCACTGATACGAGCCAAGGAAGAACCAGTATGATTACTATAATCAACCGCAGGCTGGCTTGTCTATAATTTTTAGCGGCTTATATGTCAGTGGATTCGCAGAAGCTACACAAACTTAGGCGAGGTTTATGTAGAAGGCACACCATCCCTCGGATAGGATGTTAAACAGAGTTCTTTGTTTATTATATGTTTTTATTGTATGTTGCGAATAGCTTATCTCCTAGCATCAGTAGCGAAAATACGTTAATGTTAAACAATTAAAAATGTCGTGTATTGCAATTACATACAAGATACTCTAAACAAAAAGATATTAGTTTCTTATATTCTGAAGTATTTGAAGTATTTAAAGCAGATCATATCATTTTATACGGGATTGATGTGAACAAGAATCATTAAAGGCAATTGGATAAAGTCAAACACAAAATGGATGGACAAAAATTAGATCTCAGTAAATTACCGCATAAAAATACCCGTTCATTAAATAATAATAAAAATTGTTGGGGTAGTTGTAAAGCTGCCTTTCTCTTCAGGTTCTATAAATATGTTGTGAGGACTTTAGTATATTAATATATATTTATATTTAAATTACGTAACACGAATATAAATTTAATCAAAAGGGAATGATAATTATAAATTATATACAAATGTTTTATTATGTATATCTGTTTCAAAACATTTCATAAGATTTCACTACATAAGGTATCTATATTTACTAAACGGCTGATTTCGTGTGTATGTCACGAAATTTTTAGGTCGATGTACCAAATGTTTTTCGTTAGAATCTCGGCATTTTGACAAAATCAATATAGTAAATCGACCCTTGCCAACAACGTGGCAACTTTTGTTTTTTGATCCGAGCCTTTAGAGGCATGATCCGGAGGTGCCTTCGATATGGACGAGGAAGCGGCGCATTATTATTGCTATTTGCTTAATCGTTATTTTATTATATCTAGTTGGTACTCAAGAACATTTCTTCAAAATCGGCGAGATTTTATTGAATTAGTTTAGTGAACTTAAAACCCTACGTCATTCTTTTTATAAAAAAATACCTATTTTCAATACTGAGTATATAGCGTATAAAAGGGAGTCGACTTCCTGACCACTATTATGCTACTTTTTATATAGAGATATGGATGTCGCTCACTCCGTCATTCTAGCCAACAGATACCACGAGGGAATTGTTATATGTGGTAATAATTTTACAATTAATTTACGTATTTCGCTACACCGATAACACATAATGTATTTATTATTTTTCTAATCAACAATATAATCATCTTATAATTTATTTTTAGTGAAATTAAAGGTATCAAACTTTTGTTGTATTTTAAATTACTTGTTGGAATGTTACCCCTCTTTAGAATTTTAGAATTTTTTTTTAGATTTACTATACTGGCGATGATAATTATCTCTATAACTTATAAAACTGATGCAGCGATTCAATGTTTACTGTTCAGAAATATTATTTCCATACATCGTACGTAAACTAATAATATACATAATAAACAGTTTTAAAACCTTTTTTCGGACTTCTCCGCACGTAGAACATCTCTATCTTGAAATTGAGTGGCCGAGAAAAAATAAACCAACACATAAATGCAGAATGTATGTTTTATGCGACAGTTTTACTTTTTTTAAATAGTTCACCCTCGTGCTTTCTCATGACCCATGAACAGGGTGGGGTGTATCCTATCCACCTCAAAATCGCTAGATGTCATCTGGTAGACGTCCCTAATCAGAATCAGTCGAAACCCGATCGATCCGACACGATTTAATTGATCGGACTAACAAACAAATTTATCAAATAGTCCACCATTGTGCTTTCTCATGATCCATGAACATGGTAGAGTGTATTCTATTCACCTCAAAATCAATAGGTATCATCTGGGAGACGTCCTCGATCAGAATCAGTCAAAACTCGATCGATCCGACATGGCTTAGTTGAGTTATCGTGTTAACAACAAAAATATCTCAAATAGTCCACCGTCGTGCTTTCTCAAACCCATGGACAGGGTGGAGTGTGTTCTATCCACCTCAAAATTAATAGGTGTCGTCTGGGAGACGTTCCCGATCAGAATCAGTCAAAACTCGATCGATCCGACATGGCTTAGTTGAGTTATCGTGTTAACAACAAAAATATCTCAAATAGTCCACCGTTGTGCTTTCTCATGACCCATGGACAGGGTGGGGTGTGTCCTATCCACCTCAAAATCAATATGTGTCGTCTGGGAGACGTTCCCGATCAGAATTAGTCAAAACCCGATCGATCCGACACGATTTAGTTGAGTTATCGTGCTAACAAAAAATTTTCTCAAATAGACCCAAGGGAGGGGGAGGTGTGTGCTATCCACCTCAAAATCAATAGGTGTCGTCTGGGAGACGTCTCCGATCAGAATCAGTCAAAACCTGATCGATCCGATATGATTTAGTTAAGTTATCGTGCTAACAAGAATAAATGCCGACGACAACAACGACGACGACGACAATGACGACACACACACAGCAACAAATTTTTAAAAACCATTTTTTTTGTTTTTAGACAGAATACTGAAAAATAAACCCAAAAAAAATTTAGTTTTTTTACTTTTTCTTTACACGATTACATTACTTTTCCGCTTATAGTCATATTAATAATATGACCCTCGCATCCACCAAATTACGCATACTGACATGTTCTGCTTTTTTATCCATTATTCAATGTCGTCATGTCTTCATTAGTAAGGCTAATCACTAACGCCAGGAGACGACCATTCTTTATGATAGACAAGAGCTATTTACATAGTAGAAGATTTCAAGATTTGTATCCTAACCCAGGGTTGGCATGTCTTCTGTACAAACTACGCCCAAGTTTAGGTTCTACGTTATACGTAATCACTAAAAGTTGTTAGATCTTTGTTTAACCTCCTATATCGATAATTACCTTGTTTGTCAAGTTAGTAGAGGTAACTGCTCATGCCAACATAAACAGTAGTTGAGTTGTACCAAAAATTTGTATGTATTTTCTATCGTATGTATAGTTTTTCAAAATAGGTGATCTATACTAAATCTAACATACAAAATATATTTTTTTAACGTGAATAGTCATAACTCATCATAATCTGAAGATATATGACTCTTCAGGTTATGATGATGAATATTTTAGATCGTGATCGATTGTATTCAATTTACTAAGTAAAAGTTTACATTACTGTGACATGCCTATAATGGATACTATTAATAAATAATTTAACCGTAATATATGATATATGCTGAAGTATACTGTGTTTAATAATTGCAAGATACACTATTAAATTTTATGCGAATAACATACTTAATTTCTAATGTTGCGACTCAATTGCCGATGATTCTCGCCATGGGAGCGAGATGTCCCGGGTTAATATGCCGGTTGAGCCCTCTATTTTATGGCTAAATCGTTATGTGGCAGAAAGTAATACTAATAATGACAATAACATTAAAATACGTTTGGGGATATAGCATTTCAAATTATATATTTTGTTTATATCCATAGTAATTGTCAATATAATCCAAAGTTTTACTACCAGAGGGTACTATTGAAACTACAGAAATAAGGAGTTTATACTTCAAACCCATCTGCAAATGCCTTATATAATAACAAAGACTAAACAAATTAGGTCAAAACAGTTATTCTCCTCGCCAAACGCCGAGCGCTGAATTACATGACAAAATTTTCGTATTTTTGTCTAACAGAGTTAGCACTAAAAATACAGTGATTGTTCCAAAACCACCAAGAAAGATGCAAAGTGTCACCTATCTCAGGATACCGTTAACTGCAGACCGGTTTCAATCTTTCTATATTGGGTCTCGTCAGTGCAGTGTAAGCGAGTATACCTTCGACAGATAAAGCTCACATCTAGTAGACGTTGCTACGTTCCATCGCAGTAGAACGTACCAAACGCCATCTCTTGGTAGTTTCGAACAATCTAAATCGAAGTAAAAACTTGAGATCATCAATATAATGCAAAGTTTTACTACTAGAGGGTACTATTGAAACTACAGAAATAAGGAGTTTATACTCCAACCCATCTGCAAATGCTTTATATAATAACAAGGACTAAACAAATTAGGTCAAAACAGCTATTCTCCTGGCTATATTCCAAACACCGAGCTCCGAATTAAATGACAAAGTTTGCTATATTTTGTCTAACAGAGTTAGCACTAAAATACAGGGATTGTTCCACAATCAATGTATTTTTAGTGCTAACTCTGTTAGACAAAAATACGACAAATTTTGTCATGTAATTCAGCGCTCGGCGTTTGGCATATAGCCAGGTGAATAGCTGTTTTGACCTAATTTGTTTAGTCCTTATTATTATACAAGGCATTTGCAGATGGGTTGGAGTATAAACTCCTTCTTTCTGTAGTTTCATAGTAATGGTGTTAATAATGATTTTATACTTAAAATGCAATGTTTTAAGTCAGAATGGTTCATCCAAAACTGTCTTGATTTTAGAATATTGTTAATTATAAATAATATGTATTTTATTGTTCCAAAAATATTCTAATAATTCACTTTTTCATTCTCTTCTCAAAATTGTCAAGTAGTTTTAAAATATAATTACAGAAATATTTTCAATAGGTTTTTTGTAATAAAACCGTCTGTATATCTAAATACTTACCAAGATTGTTTACAGGTGTACTTATTTTACTTATCTTGATATCATTCTAGTCTTATTAACCTTACATAATCTATTTAAATACATAATAAGGGAGTCCTGATTGATATCCCTAGTTTGCGTATATTTAGATATATTTACCAGGTTATAACGAAATGCTTATATATGGAAACGCATCTATAATTTTCTTTGAAAATAATATGAAATTTATTCATAGTATTGCGATATGTATAGTAAATAATTAGATTTTGCCAATATTCCAGTTCACTAAATTTTTGTCAGAAGGTAATATTATAATTATTCTTCATTCTATATATTACGTTATAATTGTTTTCGTAAGTTATTCTTTTCATACGTGTTTGGTAAATAGATTTAAATTTTTAAAGATACTACAGAAATTTTCTGGAAAATAATTTGATCGTTATGGTATAAATTTGGTATTTAAAAATTTCCAATAAAAAGAGTCATGGGGTTAAGAAGAAGAAGAGCTCACTTCTGTTAATTATCTATAAAGTTTAAAAAGAATCTGTTACGAACTAAATAATCTTGAATCTTTCCTCAAAATATAATCATTATGGTAGTTTCCTAATCTATTATTATTATTATAAATATGATATGTTTACTATTTGTGGTATGGGAATCAGTTCAAATATCATATATGTTAAATCACTTTTTTTGGATTTAAACTTTTTAAAACAATTTATTTTATTTAACGGACGAACAAGAATTTTGATGTGTGAGTATAACAATAATACTATACTAAAGCTATATTAAAATTATACTAAAGTTATACTAAGATTATACTGCTCATGCAACGGGTTTGCTGCGACTTTATAAGTTTCGTTATGCTGACATCGTTGAAAGTAATATTAACATATAATTGGCAAAAGATTAATTTAAAGAAAGAACATTATAAGGTTTCAGCAAATCATCATAAACGTTGGTTACAATGTATATAGTTATATGATAAGATACGTAACAGTATTGAGTTACGTCTGGCTTTCAGATAACATACTGAAGGTTTTATGTTACCTGATAATAAAGTTATAGAGGTGTGGGAGCTACTTTGAATAATGAATTGAATACAATATATTTTATATAACATATGTATATGTATAAACCTTTAAAACAGTATACCAGCGCGTCCGCCAATTTCTACGAAAATATGCTCCTTGCATAAGTGGTAATGTTACGCTAGTACAATAAGAGTACTTTATTTCATGGTACAGTAGACACAGGTAATCATGCAAATCTTATTATTAAATATAAAAATTTATGCAAATTTGATTGTTAATTTGCAATATAGCGGCTCAATGGTCTAGGGGTATGATTCTCGCTTTGGGAGCGAGAGGTCCCGGGTTCAAATCCCGGTTGAGCCCTTCTGTTTTATATTTAGATGCCTCTATTGGATAAGTATCATAATAATATAGACTAACGATAGTAATAATGTTATTTGCCTTTGTTATTTGATAGTGCTATGTAAAGGAGTGATATTTGTACAATATCGTAACAATTATATACAATAGGGGGTATCTAATTTTTTAAACTAGTCAATTTTCGAACCCTTATCCATATCTATTTATCTCTAAGACTTAACACTAGAAAATGAATGTTCTACATCACGTAAGAGGTGATAATATTTTTTTTCTGAATAATACTACGTGAAGTGCTAATACTATTACCTAATGCTAACTAATTTATGTTGAACCTGTAACATAATCTAATACTCCGAATAGTTTTTTAAGCTCAATTTCTATATTATTAATAGCAATATTACAAATATTTTGTGGTCCACGGTATTTATGAACCCTGGGCATGGAAATGGCGGGGGGATAATTCAGTTAAGGCTTATAAAACCTAGACTCTATTGGGCTTCTTGAACGTACTCAGACATCTTCTCACCTTGGTCACCTAGTTTATCAAAATAGGCATTGATGTCGCCTAAGGGTAGTATGTTAGTGTCGAATGTGTTAGCCAACAGTCTCCAAAAATGGGTTTTATGTTGATCAAAAGGTCACAAAGCAAGAAGTCACAGTAGCAGCTGCTGGAAGTTTCATCTTTCTGTTGATATTCTACCGCGGAGGAAGTTTTGTGAGATATTTGTAACGTCTAGAGAATATTAAAATGGATTTATTCTTCTTAGAGTAGCTATTGTAGGGCGCACTACACTAAATTATCTCCTCTTATTTGTATATCAAAAATTATCATTTTGGATGTAGTGGCTATAAGTTGGCTTCAGAACCACGTGGTTTTAAAGTTGCAGTTTTAATCCTCTCCAGATGATACCAACTTTGTTAGCGAAATGCTCGTTGAGTGTAGCGTATAGTGTTTTGGTGTTTTGTGAAAAACCAAGTCAGTGTTAAAGTTGCAGTAAATCATTCTGCATTTCATATGATTAAGTCCGGAGGCAGCGATATATTTGGCCGGACATTATAGAAATCTACAGTCTTTACTCTGATTTAATTTTTTTTAATGTTCTGTAATACACAGTTGAAACTACGAGTCAAACATGTTATAGAAATTTCATAAATTTATTTAATTTATGACAGGTTCGCCGAAGATTATTCGACTTGACACTATCCACTAGGGTAGGCATTTATTCCAAAACTAGGGGTTAAAATGGGGATTTCCCAGTAAATATGCTTGCTAAATCGAAAGCATAAATTATTACCCACAAATCGCAGTAAGGTATTTATGGATACCTCTAAAATTTTAATAATTAACGATATTTTGTACAAGCGATTACATTTTCAGAAAAAAAAAATACTCCAATTTACTATAAATAAATATGTCGAACTATTTAACGAAAAAGTAATAAAGGTGTCATAAAATACGCCGTGAAATGTATTTTTAGTTGTATAGCAAACGTGAAATAGGACTCTTATTTCTACCCAACATTACTTATTAATTCTTAATTGTCGACCAAGTCTTTATGCATAGTCCGACTCTCTTCTTTAAGAATATGTCTTAACTTTAATGCAATTAGCAGTTGTATTATTTGCGTATATATATGTGATGTTGACTAAGATTTTTAATATATAATTTGTATAATTTATGGTATAGGATTGTACAACTAAAATAAATACACATTACAATTATACTCTTCTACATTTGTAACTTATATTTAGACCAAGCTTTCGAAACACTGCTTCAAAAACGTACATTTTATCATACGTTATAATGATGCGAAGTAGTGAAAAGTAAATAGACTGGCTTACTTTACATTGTAATCGAATTAGTAACGGAAATAATGTATTATAATTCAGAACACAAATTAAAATCTATGCAAATTGCATTATTTATTTATAATATAACGGCTCAATGGACTAGGGGTATGATTCTCGCTTTGCTAGCGAGAGGTCCTCGGTGCAAATCCCGGTTGAGTCTCCTATTTTATAATTAAGCTCATGCATTGCACAATTCGATAATGTTAATGATGTCATTTAATAGTGTATAATTATTTATGTATTTTTAATGATTGTGCAATTTTTCTTAGATTATAAATATTTATATTACATTCAAAAATAGAGGCCACATCCATTTAGATTTATATTATTAAAGGAGATGTACGATTCTCGTTAACTATGTCACCTGTTTTACATATTGGATGTGATAAAAGTATCATAATTTGACTCTTAACGCGGTTAGAGGAACTTAGTTAAAACGGACCATATTTCCTTTAATTATAAATGTAAAACGGTAATGGGAATACAATGGATATTCAGATCCTTTGTCTAACGAAACAATAAAAGTATAGTTTATTTCATCGCTATTTGCCAAATAAAAATTCAAAACATACCGTGGCTTGTTTTTATGGCTAGGCTCAGGTAGACTGTTCCATTTACCGGCAAGATAAGAGAGTTTTTTATTTGGTAAATAGCGATGAAATAAATAGTACAGCGTTTTGTTCTGCGCCTGCGATATACATGGATGACCTATCATATTCTTCTATGGAGGTGGCTGCAGCATAATTTGCATTGTGGTCCAAGGTGGCGGATTAGGCTTAGTATCGAGATTGTCATTATGTGATTGGTTTCTAGTCTCAACGATGGAATTAGCCACTTCTCCCCGGGCTTGAGCGTGTTATCCTCGTATCTATGTGTAACCTTACTTTAACTTTTTTGAAAGAATTTACCTCAAAGTATAATCGTTATGGCGTTGTGACCTTCCCATTTTACTACTACTAATGTAAAAATTACGTGTTTATGATTTGTAGTATGAGCAGTAATTACATTTTTGCAATATGTCGCATGATTCACGTCAAGTGATAAGCCACATCCAACGAATTATAAGAAAGTATGTTATTCACGTAATATGAATAATTTGTTGTAGTTGGTAATGTTATGAAATGGCAAGAGCGGTGTTCTATTTCATGGTACAATAGACACAGGTAGTCGACCAACGGATATAATAAAATGGAAAAATGTATGCACATTGGATCGTTATTTTAATATATCGCGGCTCAATGGTCTAGGGGTATGATTCTCGCTTTGGGAGCGAGAGGTCCCGGGTTCAAATCCCGGTTGAGCCCTCCTGTTTTATAGTCAGTTGCATCCATTAGGTAACTTTGATAATAATATAGAGTAACAACAATAATTGTGTTATTTGACAATACATATGTAAAGTGGACAGTATAGTACAGTATCTTAACAATTATATATATTTTTATGTACAATAGAAGGACCTAATATTTTAAATTGGTTTAATTTCGAATACCAAATATAAATTTCGAATACGAAATATTTAACATGCAATTTATACAAATAGTTTTATTATAGAGGATATAGAAGTCAATTTCAACTTGCCCACAAATTTTTTAACTTTTTAAAAAATCCTGAGTTACTTGCCTCATATGTAACTCTGATTTATGTTGTCAAATTTATATATTCGGAATAGGATATTAAAAATTGAGTATATTTATTATAAATCTCATTTACGACTTTTCAGAGAAAACATCACGTTTTAATTTAATTAGTGCTATACCAGAGGTGACAATAACTTGTGGCGTATAATTATTATATGTATAGTATATTTTAAGAGTTACTTTATATTTTGTAAATTTTTAAAATGAAGAAAAGCTCCTTGGGAGCTATATTTTATTTATGTACCGGCGTCTATTATCGATGGTATCTGTGGTACTTAACTTAAGGACTAGGAACCATATCTTGAGATTCTATCAAATTGTATCAATAATTCATTAAAATCAAATGCTCATGTAGCTAACTAACTTATTTTACTAACATAAATATATAAAATAACTAACTTAAATATATACACTCTGTATTTCCATGATACTTCTTATTTCAACTATTTTACTAACGCATAAATTTTTTTTTTTGTAAAAATAACAAATATATTAGGAATAATAATTAAATAATCAACAGAAATTCACAATACGTAAGATTATATTAATTTCATAATACGGAAAATTTAATGGCAGCATTAAAAATGTCAATATTTTTCATTAGAAGAATTTGGAGAGATAAAAAAAGCCTTTGTTTTAAAACTTTGAAATGAGTATACCTACACCTCATGATCCATGAAAAATGTTAATGTGGGAACTTAGTTTAAAGGGGTTAAAGAAGATATATTCAAATAATTCTCAAGTAATATTATTTTGGAAGGAATTATGGACATATATCCGAATTGTACTTTAAATTCATACATTATATAAATAGTTTCGTTAATTTCGGCGCATCCACCATATTATACGATATTAACTGATGACAAATTAGTCTTATTTTATGCTGTAATAAAAACTATTAATAAAATAGATTTTATATTGAAAAGCATATTTCATGATTTTTCTATATCGTGACTCAGTTGTCTAGGGGCAGAAACGGGTATAGAAGAGGTATAACACGGGTTTGCGGCTTGAATGCTAATTGAACTCTCTTTATATTGGAAGAAGTTAGTTAGATACAGCGACGGTATCGGTATTGGTCACAATAAAATTGCAATATAGATTATTTAATTATAATATCAATAATAAAGAATACGCTATTCGAAAGTACATTTAATAACTACAATATATGTGCACCTATTTTAAAGCAATGGAGATACATTTAGTTAATTAAAATGAATAGAGTGATCCATCGAAAGTTAGTCCGCTGCCTTTTATTTTGAATCCTTGGCATATTTTATTATAACGTATAGAAAATCTGCCGTATTAAAGTCAGTTTATTCCTTTGCAAATATTTATATTATACGTTGGTGGTATCTTATACTATAGTATAAAATACACATATAATATTTTTTTAATATTATCATATAAGACATACATTACTACGATAAATTAGAGAAGTATTAGAATTAGAAGATTACCATGAAATTATGCAAATATTAAATGATCACGAAGAAGGAGATGCGGTACAGTTATATAAAAAGGTCAAATATGTACACAGTCCAAAATACCAAGAGTTGGTAGATGAATTTTATTTTATTATTTTTAAAACAAAAAGGAGCCACTACTGCTGGCCAATTAATTTCATGGATTAGAGTGAATAATAGATTAGGATTAGAAATATACTTTAAAGATCAACCAGCACAGTTGGGTGGAATATATAAATGTTTGACAGAATTGTCTCAAAGTGTAGGAGTGTCTATGGAAAAGATAAAAAATACCTTATTACCAACGTCCAAAGGTAATGTCGTGTTGAGTGATTTATTTTTGCAGAATTTTTTAGATGAACGATCTTCACCAAGCTTGCTGGAAGGCCCATATGAGACTATAGATATTAGCAAAGAGAATACAAGTTATTTGATTCAATTATCCCAATTCTTTAGAATTTCATGTCAGTCTGTTAAAAGCATATCGGAATAAAAATGAGTTTATTATCAAATAAATTATTTTCGTTAAATCTATAGAATATATTTATAATTTTACTTATGTTTTTAATTTACCTATACTGACTTAATAAAAGTATGTGAATATTTATTATAGATTACCAAATATAGGGTAGAATTGTTTTATTAAATAGAAAAGAATATTTAATTACACGATTATATATTTCACATTTTAAAAACACCTGTCTATTATCTTAATACACAAAATTTATTCCATGCATGATTTATCATATCATCAGTTATAATAATTTATATAGTATGTATTGCTGTACTTATATAATATGTAAGTGGTTAAATACAACGATAAAACTAAACCGAGTTGTATTGAATTTCTTGTACCCACATCAATTTAAATATATCAAGTCTACGCGGCGGTATCTCAGCTGCCGCCAAGTTACTGGAGTATAATTGATGCAGTACTCACGGTGGGCACTTCACTAACAGTATAAATGTTAATATCAACTTTTAAATCTAAAGTATCAACTGCATTATGTCAGTTAAAATCCGGTTGCAACTACTTTTAGAAAACACTTTCATCCAGAAAAGTATATATTAACAAATTCAAAAAAAGTTAGTTGAGCAAGATGAACACAAAATGTGTATGTGTCTATTTTTCAAGACGTATACAAAACTAAGATGATGAATGAACGAATTTCAACAAGGAATGATAAAAAGGAACTGGAGCTATGCGGGCGTATGTAGCACTATTGGATACATATCTAAGATAGGTGGCTCTAGCCCACATTTCACGCCTCAATCTGTATATATACAGCCAAACGAGAAATGTGGGAATATTAGTATGTAGAATGAGGTTATCAACATAATGTCCTTTTTACGAGTTACGAGCACCTCTCCTTCATTTCTCAATTCATTTTTATCAGGGCTCACGTAATAAATATAATGAGCGAAAATGAGAGCAACAACGAAGGAAAATCAGTGTCTTCACAGACGGTTATAAGAAAGAAGGATCAGTTTGTGGAGTATACATATATATATATATATATATATATATATATATATATATATATATATATATATATATTACGTTTTGTGACGGGAATTCTGACTGGACACCGTAAGATAAGAAAACACCTGGAAACATGAAGACAAAACTGCTTTGCTGTGGTTGCTCTGCCCTTTCGACTAATTAGAGAAATCATCTTGGAAGAGCATTGACTAACTATGGCAGATATTAGGGAACCTCCCCTAGGTGACGCCACTACATATTTCACAAATGTATGACGACCTAGGCAGGATGATCGAGTTTTTTTTAGGGAGAATGCACAAGAAGCTTAATGGGGCCTAAGTGCTGAGGTCCTTGACCGAACTGCCCTGCCACCATTTCTAGACTCCTGAAGATGTATTGATATGTACCAGAGTTGGCGATGTTATCTTTTATTTTTAAGCGAATCACCTCGTATATGTATATATTTTTAAATTTTACTCTATACTTCAGTTCAGTTATATAGCTTGAAGACATTATTTTTTTGCAAAATATTCATAATAGTATTATTACGTGATATTTTTAGAAACTCTTATACATCTTTATCGATTAAATCGACGCAATTTTTTATATGTATATCATTACCGTCCTCATTTTTCTGAAATAAAACTACTGTGTTGCAGAATATGTTTATATTTATCCAAGTGTACCATAGCTTAAGATTATAATAAAATTTGTCGTTCTCCACCCGTTTCAGTAGCTATAAAATATATACAATACTTAAGGAGTGTGTATGAAAGATAAGCTATATAACCAATAAAAGGCCGATGCTGAAGCATGAATCCTTATTAGTCTTAGTGTTATGTTTTCTATATTTCATTTTAATCTAAAGGATTTTTCTGGACAAGTTTTCTGTACCACTATAAATTTCTCCTACAATAAGTTGAACATCCTGTATACCATTCCTTTTTTGAAATGTTTTGTGTTAAGTGCTTATTATACACTTTAATTCACATAGAGTCCAAGTTATGGATACATTTATTTTGAACATTTATTTTGGACTAAAAGACATCAATATTTAATTCTAAAATGATATCTGAATACATTTTATATTCAGATATATTTTCCCCATGAACCTGATTGGAATAAAAATTACTCATTTAATTTGAATAAGCGGTATAAAAGTGTGTATGATACCTCGTTTCAATGATTTCTTGATTGATAGTCAACAATGGAGTTTTTTTAAGCAAGATATTAAATCTGTAGCTGTTAGTCTTACCTCTTACTGGGTAATGAATTTTAATGCGAAATAACATATATATATATTTGGAATATTATATAAGGCTACGATATTCTAATTTTGATCGAACTAACACAAAATGTAAAGATTTGGAGGTAGCAGTGTTATTAAATGATGTCGTGTTTGTAATCAGGAATTCAAGAGTTTTATATGCACTAAAAGCATGATGATTACAAACAGAGAATGATATTTTATCATGAAAGTACACACCGAGGTAGTTAATGTTTTTAAAACGTATTAGAACTGTACCACCAACAGAGTAGCTAAATATTAGTAGTTGCTTCTTTAAGATATAGACGCAAATATTACATTTATTGATTATCCTCTGAAGACCATGACATAGCAAGGTCGATGAATTTTTGCCTCAACCTCAATTGATCATCTAAGCAGGTCATATTTCAAAATAGTTTTAACTCATCGTCAAAAAGACACATAAGCATTAGGGATAAATCGTTAATAAATAACATAAAGAATAATGACCCTAAATTAGAGTCCTGAGGTACTTGAGAGGACGTTAAAAAAGTCTCAGATTTTAAGCTATTATATGAAACAAATAATGTACACCTGGATAAATGTGATTTTACTAATTGAAGATTACTACTGAATCCATATAATTCTAATTTTGAAATTAATATATTATAATTCACCCTGTCAAAGACCTTAGAAAAATCAGTATACAGCACGTCTAATTGACTTTTATTATCTACTAGCTGTATCCGGTAACGCGTTGCTCTGGCTTTTTACCTGTCATAGGTGTGACATCTATATAATATCAGGTACATAAAAGCACGCGCGTATTCGAATGCAATGTTGTGTCAACATTTCAAAGCAATTCAGGTGAAGAACTTAAGCAGATTTAAGAATTTGAACTAAACGAACATTTATATTTTTATTTATATGGATAGATGTGATTTGCGATTATGTGACTAAATTCTTCAAAATTAGTAACCGTGAAACGTTTTGCTACGAGCCTTCGTTGATTGGGACATAATAGTTATTTATGTACCAAGGGTGTTACTTAGATGATAATGCCCGGAGGTCGATGTGATCCAGCCCGAGGGCCTTTGGCCCGAGGGAAGAATATCCACCGATGGGCATTATCATCAAGTAACGCCAGTGGTGCATAGAAGACTTTATTTTTCAATTACATCGCGAAAATAAAACTAAATTCAATGATTCTTTACATAATTATTGAATGGGTAGGGATTCTAGGATATCTAGTAACATTTGCGTTGTTAAGGAAGCTGTTTATTGTGTACTTGTCATTATTTAAACGTCGCGTCGTTTGTACTTTTGGAAGATGGAATTTATTTCACAAAATATTGTTAAAAAAGCCGAAAAAGCAACAGAACAACTGTTGCCGGTGAAATCAAGAGCGGTATTTGACAGAGTATAAAATATTTGTTAACTGGAAAGCAGAAAATTCGGTGACTGGTTTAAACGAGGTGGTCATGTTGGCTTACTTCCAGGAACTGGTATGTAGAGTTATAATTTTACCTTATTTATATGTGCTACTCTATTAATAATTATCTTTATATTTATTTTAGTCGGAAAAGTATGCTACTAATTCTTTATAGACTAAGTATTCGATTTTAAAAGCGACTTTGGACAAATGAAAATACTGGCATTTCCAAATACAAGCGTTTATTTTCATTTTTAAAACAAAGATCTAAAGGATACCTCCCAAAGAAGTCGAAAGTTTGACTGGAGATCAGGTTTTGGAATTCACTTAAGATGCTCCTAATGAAATGCTTTTGCTGCATAAAGTAGATAGCCAAAAATTATTTGTAGGTAGAACCCGTTTTTATGAAAGTGAATCATTGCAGGTTGTTCTAGTTATGGGTGTCTTTGGTGCTTTAAGAAGGGATGAAATGGTTATATTGACTATCGACGATATAGAAGATAAAGGACCGGGTATGCTGGTGAAAGATCCCGAAACTAAGACGGGCTTGCTATTGTGGAGGAGACACAAATTGGTGCTTTGAAGTTAATCCATCAATATGCGGCTTTGAGACCAGGGAAAATGAAGGAGCGTAGGTTCTTTCTGACATAGAAATAATCACTACACAGTACAGCCAGTGGAATGAATATACTGGTCACTGTTTACGGCGAACATCGTCTACGCTTCTGGTTGAGGCAGGCGCTTCATTTGAACCTTTAAAATTACATGGTAAATGGAAAAGTACAACTGTAGCTGAGGGATATATAGCAGAAAGTGTAACCTCAAAAAATCGAATAGCTCAAATGGTTTCAAGTTCAGTGAGTGGCTCTTCATCAATCTATCAAAATCAAGAAGAGTTAGTCAACACTTACGTGGATTTTCATGTTCAGTCGCCTTCTGAAGATTCGGTTGTGTGCGATGCTGTAAGAAACGTCAGAAATCCAGTTGCGTATTTTCCGGGAACATTCCACAACTGCCAGTTTAACTTTGGAAAAGATTTTGCAAAGTAATTGGAATACGAATTTCCTTTTTTTATGTTTCAGTTATAAGTTATATCGCTAAGTTGAATAAATACATAAGTAAATAAGCAGGTAATTTAATTTATAATCCGGGGCATTATAGGGGGCATTATGGATATAACGCCCGCTGTAGTTTTATGCAGTTGTTTGTGTCTCGTATCTTAGGCATTATTGACATATAATGAGTAATTGAAAAATAAAAAGTTTTATACACCAAGATAAATGTGAATGTATAATAACATTTCGAAAACCTTTACAAGATTTGACAGCATAGTGATTGGGCAATAATGTTTTGTTAGATAAATTGTCACTTTTTAATAGAGGGCAGATCCTTTCTGTTTTCCAAGCCTTAGGAAAAATATGGGTAGAATATCGGATTAAATAATATGAAAAGTGGCTCTATTACGGCCCCTGAACAATGTGTAACCAGAAAATTCGGGATCTTATCCACAGGTCATTTTGTTCTTATGTTTTGTTGATGGTTGACGAATATCTGCCTCTGTAAATTTTAGTATATTGATACAAATTAAGATATTTAGTAAATACAAAAATTATTTAGGGTTACTTCACTCCCGAATTTATTTGATATATTTGAAAAAATGTATACTTAATTGTCTTGATAATGATTGCGCAATTATTAATATTGTTTTCGTTATTAAGACAATTTTTGTTTTACAAAGAATTAAAATTTTCTCTTCAACTGAGATATCACACGCACCCATCCATTTTGAATTTTAAAGGAATAACTGTTTAAAGGATGTTACATATAAATCGTAAATTACATAGAAAGTGAACTTAGCCCCTTACGTATGGACCACAGTGTATTTGTATTTCCTGAATTATGATAATTTTAATCAATCATATCATATTTAGAAACAACTTAAAATCGTTATCATTTAGGTTTTTCTTGAGCAGCGCTAGTCTCTAAGGAACTATTTATTGGTTTTATAAAAAAAATTAATACTCCATACATTATAACTTTAAGTATGTTAATTATAAGCTTTAAATTAGCTTTAATTTCTGTCAGAAGAAAAATTAAGAACCAGCAAAAAATGTCTCCCCCGTGACAATGTTCGCACATTGCCGTGACCAGGATTCGAACCTGGGTTACTACGGCCACAACGTAGGGTCCTAACCACTAGACGATCACGGCTATGGGAGACGATAATATTAGATCAAACTCCGATAAAACGCTCTTAATTGTGATCTACTTTGAAAGGTGATTGAACCGTGTTACAGTTTATAGATTTATTGTTGGCAAAGCGTGACTTTCACTTTTTTAAATGTATTTAAGAAGAAATTGGTTCAGATACGTTTTATATAAAAACCTTTTCATGATATGAATTGATGTCAAATCGTCGAAGGTATTTACATAAGGCTGATATACGGTATATTAAATAGATGGATAAATTACAGAACCCTGTTAATTTTCATGTTAACGAAAGCGTATCAAAGGTGGGAAGCGATTCAAATAGCTGTGTATGTGTTAACTTATTTTTAGAGTTTTATGTATATGTTTACTATACGCGGAAAAGTAATGTATTTGTGTAAAGAAAAAGTGAAAAAACAAAATTTTTTTTTTGGGTTTATTTTTCGTTTTTCGGCCTAAAAACAAATAAAAAGGTTTTTAAAAAATGTTTGCCGTGTGTGTGTGTGTCGTCGTTCTCGTCGGCATTTATTCTTGTTAGCACGGTAACTCAACTAAATCGTGTCGGATCGATCGGGTTTTGACTGATTCTGATCGGGAACGTCTCACAGATGACACCTATTGATTTTGAGGAGGATAGAACATACTCTATCATGTACATGGGTCATAAGAAAGTACATTGGTGGACGATTTGAGAAATTTTCTTGTTAACACGATCACTCAATTAAATTGTGTCGGATCGATCGGGTTTCAACTGATTCTGATTAAGGACGTCTACCAGATGACACCTATTGATTTTGAGGTGGATAGGACACACCCCACCCTGTCCATGGGTCATGAGAAAGCACGATGGTGGACTATTTGTGATTTTTTTTTGTTAGCACGATAACTCAATTAAATTGTGTCGGATCGATCGGATTTTGACTGATTCTGATCGAAGACATCTTCCAGATGATACCTACTGATTTTGAGGTTTATAGAACACACTTTACCATGTACATGGGTCATGAGAAAGTACAATGGTGGACTATTTGAGAATTTTTTTTTTGTTAGCACGATCACTCAAGTAAATCGTGTCGGGTCGATCAAGTTTCGACTGATTCTGATTAGGGACGTCTACCAGATCATCTATTGTCCATGTCCCACCCTCTCTATGGGTTATAAGTCATGAGAAAGTACGATGGTGGACTATTTGAAAAAAGTAAAACTGTCGCATAAAACACATATTCTGCATTTATGTGTTGGTTTATTTTTCTCGGCCACTCAATGTCGATATAGAGATATTCTACGTGCCGAAAAACCGTTTTAAGGTTTTAAAACTGTGTATTTGATCATATAACAACACAAATACTTTTTTCCAAGTTGTTTACCTTCTACTTTTATATGAGTTGCTAAATACA
This sequence comes from Rosalia funebris, assembly GCA_037954035.1. Taxonomy (NCBI): domain Eukaryota; kingdom Metazoa; phylum Arthropoda; class Insecta; order Coleoptera; family Cerambycidae; genus Rosalia; species Rosalia funebris. Next base: position 21,624,145 of record JAZFAV010000015.1, on the reverse strand, counting down.
TTTCAATTACATTCTACTTTTATATGAGTTGCTAAATGCATTTCAATTACATACAATTCTTACTTGACATAAATTGGGTAAAAAATTAAAATTATAACTATGAATAATATTAACAAATTGAGTCTATTCAATTACTAATATCGGAATTATCGGGACAGATAAAACAATTATTACAGAAATTTATTATTATTTCAAATTATTTAGTATTATTTTTATACACTTCCTTTAAACAGATTTCCTGAAAGAAGTTTAATGACGTTAAATCTAGGAACTCGGGAGATCATGTAATTGAATCTTCTTTACGTTTCTATAGATATGAGGCTGTCTAATCGAAGGTTCAGAGGTTCCTATGCCTTTCTTAAATAGACCTGTATAAGATAAACCGGGTTTATCTTATACAGGTCTATGATAGGTCTATAAAAATATTCAAGAATAAAGTTTGCTTTCAATAGAGCTGATAGAAATATCTAGAAATAAAATGAATTATAATATATGTATAGTGCTAATATCCACAAACATAAACCAATACATTGAATTTATTTCAGACTTCTCTGACTCACTATACAAGAAAATTACAATGGTTATGTTTATTTACGTTGTTGATGACAGAAAGAACTTACTTTGTATTTGTAGTGAACTTACCACAGGGAAGTTTAATGACGAAACATGAATCAAAACCATTATACGTAACATTCAGCAAGTCAGAGTTACTCGAGTTTTTAATAGAGCATATTACTATTCGAATACGATGTCTGATTTATGTGTAATGGAAGCGTACACGAGCGTTTCGCTACATAAAATTTGTGTTTCCCTACTTGCGTTAGCGATGCCATAAAAGTTTTATTTACCAGCTTACTAATCGATTATAACTTCAGATTTTAACGCAGCCCCTTTAGAACCCGTTTGATAGATCACCGTGATTTATTTTTTCTTTTTAATAGTGTTTGAAATTTGCTTTAACACATGATATATTTTACGTATGAAAGATATTATTAAAGATATAAATATTAACCAGTTGCGGTGATATACACAATATAAAACTGCTATGCACTGTTATAAACTTAATTGTCAGAGAATTATTTTTTATAAATAAATTTATATATAAATATAATCTCTACTTGTGGATTTTCATAGTCTAATATATTTTAATTATCATAAAGCTATTATACACTTTTTAGGACGGAAACCATTTAATTAAGAATTGCAGTAGTAAACCTCTTAGAAGAAAATCAAATATCAATGCAGATACTTAAATGAGCTTCCATTTGAGTTTATGTATTGAGAACTCTACTATCTGAAATGCACAGAGGAGTATAAATGAGTCTGGATTACCGTGAGATCTAATTGCTCTCAATGCGTTTGAAGCCAGTTCACTTGTATAAACTATAATGAGAAGCAAACTTCGGTCTGATATAGAAAGTTCTTTTGATGTCGATCTACATAATATTATTCAGTAAGTCTGTGTGACGTAATTAAACATCGAATATCATTATTCTCAGGAAACGTGTTTATAAATAATATAGTGGAATACTTTGATGTGCATAGTTTTCTATATGTTATCTAAAATGTGTTTTGTGTAATAGAAATGGAAGATGACCGTGGCAAGTTATAAAACAATTTTAATGAAATAAATTATTGGTATTTACTCAATAACTTACCCTTCAATACATCTGTAAATTTAATCGTTTCACTTTTCTAGAGATCGTTGTTTCTCTTAATTTCAGTTATTATCTGAACAATTGAGCGTTACAATGGTCTGACTGATGCAATCGATGCATTGATACTATTTTGGACAGATGATTATATTGTAAACGTCTCTAAATTTAATTCTGTATTCTTGAAGTGATTCAAAAAGAGATAATGAAGTTGTACTATTCCTTTGTAATGTCAAGGATTGATTACTGTTCATTGGTATAATTGCCAAGGTATATTGTATTGAAAATATTCAGCGTCTTTCAGTGAAGTATTTATGTTTCTTTGAAGATGACAATTTTCCCCAAAGAGGATTTTCTAGTGATATTGGTACAAAGATTTGGCATGTCTCATCTTTAAAACAGTGGAATATTACATTCTACATTTTTGTCTGTATAAAATTATTCGTAATATGTTCGACTGTTTGTATATCCTGGAATAACAAAATTTTAATTTGCTTCGCATAGAAACTAAAATTTAATATTTTTACATTATCATCTTGGCACGTTTCGGACTATTTTATTAGAAATTTCTCTTATATACTTTGTTTGTAAAAAATATAATCGAGAGTAAGGTTAGTTTGATATAGAGTTTAATATATTTCATTATACACTTCATGCTCATTATCTGTACATAGTTCAACTGCAGTTATAACATTATTATATACATGTGCCATTTTATTTATATTTTTCCTTTAAAATAACTTTGCTGGCCAACATAAATATCTGTTTTTATTACATATACTATAGGTAATTTATTTTTTATATTGAATTGTTATGTATTCAACTGTTATGTTTTGATGCACTGTGTTTCATGTATTTGGTATTTAATGTCTTCATGTTGTAACTTTTCCAACCTGTAACCTGTTAATTTTTGGGTGCGTGTACCTAGAAACAAAATAAGATGAAAATAAAATACTCCAGCCTAGTAGCGGTAGGTTGCTAGTCCAGTCTAGTTCTTGGGCATTGATGCTGTACTTTTATGTTAAAATGAGGGAATTTTAGAGTTTACAACTGGAGTGTCGAGTGTTGTTAGGGCGATACATTTTTTTATTGACCTTTCTACTTGTTATATACTTGATACTTCCTAATAAAATTTAAAAATCAATATTTTGCTACAGGTACTTGTAAAATACTAATTAGCAATGGTCATCAAGACCGTAAACACCGTTGGCGTTGTTTTACTGGATTGAGATGATGTAGTCGTTGTTTAGTAATACGCCAGAATTTCTGGGAGGATGTTGCTTGGAATTGCAATTTGTTTGAGTTTACGTAATTAAAAACACTAAAACAATTTTATACAATTACTTACTTGCATAAAATTGATACTGACTGAATAAATCGGCCATAAGAAGTATTATAAGAATGTATCGGAACATGCAATAAATAACAAATAACGATAATAAAATTCGGGAAAAGAAGAGTAAGTCAATTATATATTTCCACACCCATTCACATTAACACTAGCCAGAATACTAATGTTCCTTGTTTCGGTCTGATCCTTTCCCCGAACGGCTATTTTTTATAGCTTCAAGGAGAAGCACATTCATATTTTTTCAAGTTTTGAATAATATGGAACCCCGCCATTTTATTGTAGGATTGCGCTTCGCTACTAGCTTTTCCATTTTCTATTATTTATCCTTCCCTTCAAATTACAATATTTCATTAGATTTAGAGTGAGTCAAAATTATGCTCTATTTTCAAAAAAGGCGATAACGCTCAGATTTAAAACTATAGACCCCATAGTAAGTCTTTGCAACTGTGGCAAATTATAAATAACTTTGAAATATTTTATATGGTCTTCTTGGTTTTCATGTGGAAACTCAGATTTATAATTATGAACATGGATTAATATCTGGCAGTTCTACAATTACCAATTTCGTAAGTTAACACACTTGATAGCATCCACTCTGGACTAAGATAGTCGGGCTAATGTTGTCTTATTTATAATTATTTTTACTTTAGTAATTTATATTATTAGAGATTATTATTTATTTTAATTGGAATTTGGTCTATCCGGGGTGTATTACTAAATAAATAAATTAATATATAAATATGAAGGATTTTTCAGCGAAGAAGAAGACCTCTTTGAAAATACTTCGTAATATTGTCTTTAATATAGTATATGGATGAAATACCAACATTCCAGTTAATTATTTGCACCTTTGATCAATCTTGTAAATATCCATTTTTGTATTACTAGGACCATATTATATTTAAGCATCATTTATAAAGTTATAACATGGTTCTATTTTCGAAAAGGAATAAAATGTTTTGTTTTATTCTTCCCAGTTCGCCGATCCTATATTCCTCATCTCACATCATCAGTCTATCTCATGCTACTATGTATTACGGTGATTAGTTATATGCCCCATTTTGGTGTTACACGTTACAAGTCCATACTTTAATTCCCCTTAACTCAGTAATCCGCCTAATAGCGTGCCGCATTCTGTATATAATTTAGGTGAACGTTTGAAATAATGCAAAAATTTATAACAATAAATAAATAGGTATATAAAAAAGGTATTATCACTTATGTATACATATATTTGAATGAGATGATTTATTTTATTTTGGGCACTTTGCACGAACATAAATGATATCAGATACACATATAGAGCTATATTAGGTATACATATTGTCATAGAAAACTTTTTACAACAAAAAATAATCTCCACCGTGACAATGTTTTCACATTGCCGTGACCAGGATTCGAACCTGGGTTACTACGGCCACAACGTAGGGTCCTAACCACTAGACGATCACGGCTATTGGAGATGTTGATCTCAATATTTAATTCAAAATTCAATTGTCTTACAGTGCCAACCGTAATACGCAATGCATTTGTTACACTTGAAATATTTTACTTTCACTTACGAGTAGATCTCTATACAATTCACTTTATCTAATACAGTATTACTAGGTACAGTAATAATTCCTATACCTAGTCCATTTAAAACATTTCTTATGCAACCCACTACATTGTATATATATATATATATATATATATATATATATATATATATATATATATATATATATATATATATATATATTGTTTAATAACCCAACTAATCTAGTTTGTTAATATTAATTATTAATCAAATTATTAATGAAGAATTAGTTAGGATATACTGCGCGACTAACGACAACCATTTGTTTGGAATTTTATATTAAATTTTAAGAACCCTTTATATAACTTACCAACAATTGAACCATAAACAAGAGTTTAAAGGTGAATTTAATTTCATGATGAAACTAAAGCGTATAGTATACGACAGATACATTAACGACATGCAGATTTTCATGTACACATTCAAGAGAAAAGATTTTTTTTAAGATATATCTATAGATTATCCCTGCATATTTATTTTGAATTATTGAATTGCTGCAATTCCTTTTGGACTTACTAGAGCTTGTAATGAAGGGCTTTTATCGTATTACGTTAAAAATAATAACTAATAACTAAAACTTCCTATGGAATGTACTTCTTTTTAAATGAAGCTACATGTTTACTCTAATGACAGCATAAACAGGCAGACGAAAAGATAAATTCTCATTGGATACAAATAAATTATTCATAAAGACCACAGAAGATCTGGTTCTCAACGTGCGTTTCGCCTACCAAGATGACATCATTGCTAGATGAATAAAATCAATTTTAATCATATCCCGATCGAGTTCATGGAAACCTGGTATATTTTTGTTGCTGAATCGAAGGTTCCAGCCCCTTCCCAGGATATTTATTCCAGGAAAATATGGATGGAGATATCTATGTAAATTTTTTACAATTCGACTTATAGCCGACTTTTGTCGTTTTGTGCCTAGATGGTGATGAGCCATATTTGGTTCATGAAACATGGTTTATGGTTGGTTCCAGTAATATGGTGCTCCTGCACTCTATGCTGCAAATTTAAACTAATGATTTCCAAGTATAGGCAAACCTAAAATCTCCCAACATAACCCCTTTAGGTTTTTATATGTAGGGTTACCTGAAAAATATGGTTTACGTGAATGAACCAGGAAACACTGAAGATTTTAATGAGAGAGGTTATTCGTAATATTCTGCATGAAAATTAGTTTTTATGAGAATTCTGCTCAGCATCGAATAGGTTATTGTCAAGTTCAGAATGATTATTTATCGCTATGAATACCTATTGTAAATATTTTTGTTTTGTTCAGCTTGTAATAATGGAATTAGCATGCAATAATGCATATTCAGTTTGCAATAATGTATATTCAGTTTGCAATAATGTATATTCAGTTTGCAATAATGTATATTCAGTTTGCAATAATGTATATTACTTATATATATATATATATATATATATATATATATATATATATATATATATATATATATATATATATATATTCCTTATTATATTTTTGTTAAATTCGGCCAAAGAAAGATTTTAAACAAGGTATTACAGGGGATACCTTGAAGCTGTTAGCGCTTAAAGTTAAATTATCTAATAGCCCATACAAGTGTTTGTTACACTTTTTTTAAATGAACTAAACCACTGAAAAAAATATTTTATATATATTCAGAAAAAACCCACAGAATAGAAAATGAATATCAATCCTGAGAGTGTTTTAAATACCAAAAAGTTTCACTAAACTATTTATAAAATATTATACCGTTTTTATGTATTCTATTTACTCTAATATGTACCATCGGGAAGTAATGTAATGAACAACTTTCGATAGGATCCGAAACATTCGGGATGATATGATGAAATATAGGTAATAACGAATTAGTTTTAAAGTTAATTATACTTTTGTCGATAAAAGACGTGACCATTTTGAGTCAAGAGTGTAATTAACTCATTATAACTAATTTAGCATAATTAAAATTAAATCATCATTGCCTATACTTCCAGGGAGGGTCTATCAAAATTGTTTTCTTAGATCCTTTCTACACATACGCCAAAAAATTTATATTACCTAAATTTTCTTAGCTGTTTCAGAGGATTTCGTTTTCTTGAAACTTATTTCGTACAAATTCACTTATCCTTTCCTTATACACGAGGCCCTAATAGACATTTCATGTTCTGCGCCAAGTTTTTTCCTTTTAGTTATTGACCCTTGATTCTTTTCTCATTAAGGAAACAACGAAACGAGGACTGAGAATTTCAAATAGCCCCTCTGCCGCGGGATATTGTTGGACTCTTCTGACTTCCCTTGACATCGGCCTGAGAGCTCTCGCGCCGTTCATGCCCGTCTTGTCTCAGCATCTGCACCGTCATTTGCCTTTATATCCTGACCAGGCAGATAATGTGGGCTTTCCGAAGGTAAGTTTAATTTATATTACGTGGAAAAATAATATAAAAAAATGAACATATACGAAGGAGCTGGATAGGAAATGAGAATACATAGTAATGAGATAGAAAAAGAACTGCCAGATGACGGCATAAACAGAACTATAAAAAATAATAACATTTACATGCTTCACACCAGTTATAACATACAGAATTGTTATAAAGTTTCGCAGCATATTCATAATCTTGTTATTAACTATTTGTTTAAATCTAAAATACGTCAACCTTATTGTTTAAAGACGTTCACTAGCGTAATTTCTTTCAGAATTCATGTTTGAGTTGTGACATCATAATGTTTTATTTTTAATTGCAATCATCTCTTTTTTTTAACAAAAATGTATTCCCTTAAAATTTACAGTGGTGCCAATATTATGGATTTCATATTTACCATTTGTTTAGGTGTTTTTTTTTAAATATTAAAATAAAGCATATACGACTTTATTTGTGACATATTTTATGGTTTCTCAAAATAGCAATCTGCAATGTTCAATAAATTCCGGGTTGATATTTTCTATTTCAATTGAAATTCACTGCTTTATGTGCACTGTTATGTGGTGACACTAACGGAATAGAAAATCATCGACTTATTGGCATACCTTCGGAATTTTCAAAGATTTTTTTAAAAATAGTAAACATATATTTAATAAATGTGTTTTTTTTGTAAACATAAAGTTTTCAGTAAAAACTAACATGGCTTAAAAAAACGTTCTGTAGAGACAACAATCTTTAACTACATTTTAAACATAATTTAAGATAAATAAATACATTTGGGAATTTACTTTTGATATGTCCAAAACATATAACCTACATCATGATATATCAGTAAAAAAGTTAAAAAAAGACGTTATGCGTGACTCAATGAAATGGTTTAGCTTATATTTATCAAATAGAAAGTAAAAAGGGTATCCCCATGGGTGCAATGTAGATGTGGTTAGGGTGTATATAGTTTCAAAATCTCCCAGTTCAGCTACTCTGGTAAACTAAACTGTGGATAATAATATTTTATCAATAGATAAATGTTAGCCAAAATTAGTACACAACCTCGTAATACAAACAAATTCTGTACTAAAATTGATAGAAAGTTGAACACATGGAAATGACGATGTTAAATAAAGAAAAAATTATCTTTTTTATTATCCATAAGACAAGTAGATCAAATATAAATTGTGATACGATTTGTGTAAGTGGAATAAATACTTCCTCAGCAAAATTTTTGGGATTGATAACGGATTCGTTAAATGGAAATTACATATTGAGGAACTGACAAGAAATTTAACATAATAAACTATAACTTGAATGTAATACAAAAATATATGAAATACAATGTGTTAAAGACGATTTAACACATAAGTGATTTAACATTTAAGATCGTGATTACTTGACGATAAAACATTGAATACAAAAATTGATAATGTAATTTTATAGTTCATTAAACGTTGATAGTTTTGTAATGCTTGTCTTAAATTTAACGTTAGTTATTAAAAAAAAATAAAATAAAAAGAATCCATAAGTATCTTTTTAAAAATATCTACAATTAAGGAGATCCCCATACTGACACCTTGTCTTACAATTAGACACTATATATTAGGTTATTATTATAATTAAATGTAGGTAAAATATAAATAACTACTTTTGTTTAGAAAATATATTTATAGAAACCGCTGTTTCATAATATAAATATAGTATAAACACATTTAATGACAGACAGATTTTTTCCTGCTGTTCCGCTCTACTGCATCACTGGACGGCAGGAAAGTTATCATTCCAAGTATTCTTTTCTAGAATTTATCTTGGAGGGACGAATCATTAGAGAAGGATGTTCAACTAATGATGGATGTTGTAGTGGCCATAAGACGACTGAAGAAGATATTTAACGTCACGGCTAAGTATAAACCAGAGGGTGAGTAATGTGTATATTAACACAGGTTTTACATGTACGTAACTATGTATACAATTACCCGTATTTGTTTTATTATATGTACCAGTTTTTTTCTGATACATTTAAATATAAGAAAATTCGTTTAGACCTTTACTTATATTGATTTACACCACCAACATTCTGAGGAGTTATTATGATCTGGACAACATATTAATTAAATTATAATAACGGGTGTCCCAGCGAGAGGTAGCCGATTTAAACTTGCCGCCATTACTCTTGCGGCAGGTTTTGGAAGTTGATGCTTCGTAGTTATTACGTGGAGAATATGCCATTATAAAATGGAGCACTATACTGTTCAGCAACGCATACTTATTGTCAAAGCGTACTACGAAAGTAATGGTTCAATTGGGGGCACTGAAAGAAAATTACGTGCAATTATGGGTCGTCGTGAGGCACCTGCTAAGCGGACCATTCAACGCGTCATGGCGGAATTCAGGCAAAGTGGCTCCGTGTTGGCTACGTTATAGGAAAAGTCTATGTCAATTATCCCGTTACGATTGAACAGCTGAAAAATAACATTAGCGAAGTTATTGCGGACACGGGGCCACAGCTATACCGCGAAGTGATGGAAAACTTCAACAAAAAATCCACTGCTGCCAGAAGCAGAGGCAGCCACAAGATATTGTATTTCATGTCTAATGGCATAGTTTGATTAAACAATTGAACCCAAGATTATTGTAGAAATGTTATTTATTTGCCTAATCATTACAAACATAATCGGCTACCTCTTGCTGGGACACCCTATATTATCATTATTAACTTAATTTCATCATTATCTTAATTTCATCATTATCTTAATTTCATCTGAATGTTTACAAATTTTCTTTTTATTTTAAAGCAAATTTATGCTATTATAGAAACTACTTATTAAATTTAATAGACAGAACATATGTCTGACTGGAATAAAAAAATATTTTCTGATACCCTGTTTTTAATGGAATATAAAAATGCGAATAAAATATGTAAATGTATAATATATAAATGTGGAATACTCTAAATAATCTATTTACAGTGACTTTCAAAAGTAAAGCTTTTTCTTTGGTTTTAAAGTAAACAGTGAAAGAACCGGTTAATTATGATGACAAAAAGTTTGTAAGATGTACGTCTCATTGTTATTTCTTTAAATGATACTCTTATTTTTTATATTATAAATTGGTAACTCTGTGAAACACAAATTCAGTGGTATAAAAGTAGATATCTCTAAAAGACATACGAATTACTATGCAGAGGAACAATAAAATATTTTTTTATGTCTACTTGAAGTACATTTAAATCACATAAGAACTAGTTTTCGTTATTGTTAGTAGGTTGTTCCTACAATTAGTATGTGGAATCTTTAGGTTCGTTTTAATTGAATTTCAATCTTATTCGGTATGAGAATATTTGAATAAAAAGATAACATCGGTTTTAGTTAAATACAGATTTTTTTTAGATACAGTCTAACGCTTATTCAACTATGAACGGTAAAAATTATATAAATTAGAAACTGTCTGAAAGCGTAACATCTAATTATAAGAAACTCATTTGCAGAAATCTAAACGAATGTACTTTTGTGCAATGTTCTTAATAGGTTTCACTGTTATTTTATAAACATATTGAAACGACTGAGTTAATTAGTTGTTCATTAGTCTATGTATCGCTTAATTAATTTATGAAATAGATCAAGGAAGCCGTTGCTCTGTGGTAGTTCATAATTCCGACGCAATTGAGTAAAACAACTACTAAGTTTTATACCACTATATAAATATAGAGGTATAAAACTTAGTAGGTAGTTGCTTTACTCAATTGCGTCGTAATTAACTTATCTTTAACAGAAACAAGTAAACTTTAAATTAAAAAATTTTATATCGTGCACACTAAACTTATATGGTAATACACTGAAAATGAATTATAATAGTCAGAAAATAGTATTTATTTGCTGACTAAGTTACAAATTATACATTGATTCATTTAGTGGTATTGTCCTTACACCAGTAACTTATCATAGAGATCATCTAGTAATAGTTCGACAATCAACGATAGAATTTACCTCGTACAAGAATTCTATATTGTCTGCATAAATCAGATGGAGACAATACTACACGTTTAGAACTGATATGGCCCAAACACTATAGTAATAATATATGATAAAAATAGACCAGCAACTATAGTATTCCATAATTTAATATCAGTAAGGAAAGCAAAAGCCAAACAGGTCTAATTTATATAGCAATATGGTGTGGTCGAGCCTTTCGAATGCCTTCATAAATTTGGTATATATCACACCTAGTCTAACTATACTCATTATTACTTATATGACTTCTGCTCCAAATACCAATATATTTTTTACAAACGAAATTTTATTATTAGTAAATTCCTAAATATTTTCTGGGTCAAGACTAACCCAGTCTAGACCAATCAACTGTCCAGGGAGCTGTCCCGAGGAAGTTGTTTCCAATGAATGAGGAAACGTTAGCACAAAGTTCTTGTTCCACTTTGAATCAAGAACCAATATGAATTCATGGAGAATTTTAGTCCCTTGGTCTTACTTAGATCCTCAAATTCCAATAATTTATAATTTTTACAATTTGAATTTTGCGTATCGATATCAGTAATTAAAAACATCGGAGCTGATTGCGATTGCTGGGATAAATGGGTTTTGATAGTATTGATAAAGTTAGCGTGACTAATATAGTTTCTTGAAAAGTTGCTATGAAAAAAAAAAATTAACCATGAATTCGTAAGCTTATAATTGTAATAAATTTGAAAATGTCATGTGATGCGTTTCTATTCACAAAATAATGCTTTATAGGTCACTTTATAGGTGAATTTTATAGGTCATTTCACTTTTACAGAGGTTCTCATAAATGGCATAGACTGTGTGAACAATGAGGAGCTATTATAACGTAATAATTTATGATCAATGTTACTTAATGAAGATAAGTTCTTAATCTTCATTTAATTTTCTCCGTATATCTTAGAATAAGTGAAATATGAAATGATAGTTTACTAACACACGGGAAATCCTGTTCAGTTTCGTTCTCTTGATTAGTGATTTAATGCATTTCTAATAAACACCGTTATTTCACGTATCAAAGAGGATTTTTGTCGACAAATTGTTTTCCCCTCGTTTGATAAATTTGTTTCTTTAACTCTTATAAAAGTAAATTATTTTCTAAAATAGATCAAAATATATTTTTAACTTTCCCCAATTTCAAAGATGGAGGGATCCGAAGCTTATAAGTTTGAGTAATTAAAAGTCATTTATTATTGGGCTGCAACTCGGAAGATTAACGGTATATTTGAGAAACCAACGAATTTAGTGAAGACATTTCCCAGAAGTGATGGTGATTTTCTCTTGAACCACTTAGTGTTATCGCTTATCACTTGTTAATTCCAAAGTTTAACTCTCTATTCCTTTTTCTGGAACGTAAAACTATTAAATGAAGGTGTAATAAATATAAGTATAAGTATGTTACATTTAAAAAATGCGTATATTTTATTAATTATTCATTATGTGATATTACTTGACTGAATATGGAATATATAAGTATTTTTAATAAATGAACCAGAAAAGGGAAATAATCTAGGCTAACGAAAAGAAATTACAATTCTAGTATTCACTTGAGTTGATCAAGTCTGTTGATATGATTGTATGTTTATATCCATATCCACATTCAAAAGGAATTACGGCTCTTCAATTTGCTTAAGTTAGTATTTAGACAGTCAGCTTATCACTGAGTTTCTAGGATTATTCGAGTTCAGATTTTATCGATTTTTCTAACGTATTTGAATGAACTTTTCTAATGGCGACACTAATGTATTTGTTTATTTTCCAGTTCATCTTGTAAGCAATTCAAGTATGCTCCGAAATTTATCCGAACAAATACAAGATTTATCTGCATGTCACAAGGTGACCAGTACTAATGAAATAGAAACTGATATACCGCAAGGCAGTGTAAGAGATAATGTTGGAAATTGCGATATTTATATGGTAATACCAGACGAGTTACGAAAGGCCATCCAGCTAGATTTACCTAAAATGGAGATAAAGAAGGGAAAGTTACTAAAAGAACTAGAGAAGATGACGAAAATGATTTCTGGTGATACCTACACGATTAACGTAACACGGGAGGTTCAAGAAGTTCATTCAAAGAAGGTAAGTCCATCTGTGTGTGAATATAAAGTTTCACTAAATTTTATATACACTAAAACTAAAAAATGTAATGAAGTAAAGTTATACTCATTTAATTAAGCAGAAATATTGTCATGTTATCATTCTTTAGTACCTAAAGAGCGAAATTCAATAAGACAACTGGCCATGGGTCAATAGTATATCTATTATTATCAAACAGAAAGATTGTTATGTTATCATTCTTTAGTACCTAAACACTGAAATAGAATAAGACAGCTGGCTATGGGCCAATAATATATTATTATCAAATCATCACTACCGTCCCTATTATTCCTGTCACCACCGTTATCATGATTACAATCATCTCTATTGGTATAGTATCACTATTATTGCTAACATCAATATTACTACTATTATTATTTTCCAGCAGTCATTATTGTCACTATTATCACCGATATAACCAATACCACCGACTTTAATGACTAGTTGCGAGGTGCACACGAGAGTACTATATTCTGTCTTCTTTTATGTCCTTTTAAATTATATGTTGTATTTAAAGAGGAGTTATTTGCTCTTCTCAGAATCACCAAGCGTAGAATTTTATCGATCTTCAAAAATCATCTCAGTGAACCCCATTTCAACCAATATGACCATTTCATTTTATTAAAATAGTACTGTAAACATTTATTTTCTTTTTCAGATTGCCACGTTGCAGGAAAAATTGTCTCGAATAGATTATATCCAGGGTTTGTCCAGGCAGCAGAAGTAATTTTAATTTTAATGTACTCCTCACAAAATATATTGTTTTATTCTATCAAATTTGTTTCAATTCTTCCTTAAGAACTCCTTTTGGGACAACTTAATCGCCTAATAAATCCAACACAGTATTTGTGTGTTTTACAGGAAGAATTAAACTGAATTATAAGGGACGATTTTGTACGTCTGAATTTTACGTTGTGGTGAAAGGAACAAATTGGTCTCGTATTTCAGCGGAGTGCATTTTCTTTTTAATTAATGAAGGCGATTTGTAATTTTTAAATGATGCCAAGCATAGAAGGTTCAGGTCGGTATAATCGCCGTAATCAATAGTAGAAAATTTATTAGAGGATTTGAGTTATTATTCGAAGAAAGCCATATTATTGCGTAACATTTATGTTTTAACAAATATCTACAACATAACGTTAATAAGTATGGGTTATGTTTAATATTTCATAGATGCTTATTTTTCGATTTATGAATAGATTAGCTTTTAATGCAGATTTCATATACAGGAACGGTCTGGAATGTGTATTGTATATATAAATTATATAATAGCAATTACTAATAATTGGCAAGTGATATTAATTATAACTAAGCCCCGGATTTGATTGCCGACTTGACGTAAACAACAGAGGCGGACTTACACTGAACAGCAGGTTACATATAAAAATTATTCACATATCAGTTTACCTTGCGTTTATATCGTTGGTTGTGGTCGTTTGAGAATAAATGAGGACTTGTAAATGTATTTCTAAAAACGCTTGGTCAGATCCGGGTGCAGGGTAAGCCATCACGTCACCGCATTGTCAAAACGATCTGGACAAGACAGTAGTTCCTCAAAGTAACATCACCACACACCTAACACTATTCACAGGTATGATCACATGAGTATATTATTAGTAGCTGCTCTACATAAATGTGCAGCGGTGAACGAGCGACGTCTGTCAGTAAATATGCGTTTATAACATGACAATGACCGTTCTACACCAACGGATCATACCAAAGATATGGATAATGTTGTAGAGCCTTCATGTTGATTTTTGAATGTCTGGAGACATAAACATCTTTCTGCTGTAAAATATGTACTATAACTGCTATAGTAGAAAACCCCTGGTTGTTATCCAAAACTGCAGTAAATTTTTTCTTTATTGCCCTCGCAGTATGTCCCTCCAATTGAGAAATCTATTGCCTAAGGTCTCAAACAACGTTTATAGCATCCACTATTGAAAATTAATCTGTCTGTGTTCTTTTTCCAACTTTTCAATGTCAATGGATTTTGGTATACGTAAAAAGATGCTATGTACAGGGTTCTGCACATAACATTCTACCCTAATTAACTGTTTTATTTTTTAAAATAGAAGAAAATGGTAAATCGAATGTTGTAGGAAATTCTACTACGATCTCAGATATGTATTTAGAAAAGCAATCGAATTTCGCGTTTCGGAAATCTAGACCAAACTTATGTTTTTTTAAATAGAACACCCTATTTACTTTTCCATTTTTGAAATCTACGTTCTTTTCCGATTACAACAATATATACATGTTATATATTTGCTCTAGTAGTTTGCACAATATTGCCCTTTGAAATATCGAATATCAAACAGGTTGTACTTCAGTCAATGTTTGGTGTGGTATTTTTCGAAATTCAATTATTGGACCAGTATTTTTTGAATGCCGTTTAACTGGTCAAAAATATTTAGATCTTTTAGGAGGAGAGATTTCTGATTTAATAATCCAATTAAATGAGCCGAATATTGTTTCGCAACAAGACGGTGCTCTAGCACATAAATCAAATGTTGTCAAGAGACATTTAGATAATACTTTTATAGAGTGGATAGGTTCAAATGGAAGTATTTTATGGCCTGCCAGAAGTCCTGACCTGACCCCACCGGATTCCTTTCTGTGGGGCACTTTGAAAGATCGGGTATATACGGAAAGGTCAAATAACGTAGAAGAACTTAGAGAAAAGATATCTCGGTAGATCAGACACATGAACGAGATCGGTATCTTGGCTTACAAACGAAATTTGTTAAGGAGGTATGCTCTCTGTATTGCACAAAATGGAGGTATTATAGAACACCTTCTATAATTTATAATTATAGTTTGTAATAAAATGTTACGTTCCATCCAGAAATATGCTTTTTAATATAACTATGATCATCAAAAATGAAATCTAATTTAAACTATCAAACTCTGTTTATAATAATTGTTTCAAATTTTCTATGTCGATCTTGATTTTGTTTGATATTCGATATTTCAAAGGACGATGCTGTGCAAACTACTAGAGTAAAGATATAACATGTATATATTGTTGTAATTGGAAAAGCACGTGGATTTCAAGAATACAAAAATAAACAGGGTGTTACATTTAGAAAAATATAAGTTTGGTTTAGATATCCGAAACGCGAGATTCGATTGTTTTTCTAAATACATGTCTGAGATCGCAGTACAATTTCCTACAACTTTCGTATTTACCATTTTTTTATATTTCAAAAAATAAAACAGTTAAGGGGGGTAGAATGTTATGTGGATAACCCTGTACAGGGTCCGTCAGGGAGAATGACACAAGCTTATTTTTGAACGAATTTTAAAATTTATTGTTTTTATACATTAGTTCTATTGCCATTGAAGAATACATAACATAAGTCATCATACTCCTCATTCATATTCCTTTGGAGCATGACACGAGGAATCCTTTCAATTTCGCGCGCTATTATTTCGGAAAGAGCTTCAAGAGTTCGCGGTTTGTCTATGTAAATTTTAGCATTTAAGTAGTCCCATACAAAGCAGTGACAAGGTGACAGGTTTGGTGATCGAGGAGGCCATTCCACATCCCCACGCAATGAAATCAGGTGCTCAGGTAAACGTTCCAGAGAGCACCACAGAACGACTAATGAAATCAATGAAAGTGTTGTAAATGAACACGATGTGCTACAGACCACGGCTCCATGGCTACTGGAATGACATCCCGCACCAAGTAGATATCAACCACCCTGAAAACATTCGCTCCACGAAGGCGTCCATAAAAGTCGTATCGAAAACACCATATATTTCTGGCGAGCCCTGTATATACGCCAAATCTTGCTGAATAGCTGGATTCGCAAAAATCTGTTGCACATTCGCAATAGTAATAGCATAATTTCGGTCCAACTGTTGAAACACACTGGTGATATTCTCAAAATTGCGGTAATAATATGAAGCTGCCTCGATTCACGTTTTCCACCGGGTTTTTACAGATGTTGGAGGTACCTATGGGGAAGCATTTCTGTGAATAATGCCACTCTTTGCGGGACTTTTAAAAAACACTTGTTTGACATTCGCTATTATGCGATCGACATACTACGCGATGAATACCATGCGCTAGCCACCTTACATGTAACATATCGTAATTATATGTTCCGTTCAAAAGTTGACAAGTCGATTTCATGTATGATGCAGCATCCGTAAGAAAAAGTAGAGCCATGTTTTTGTTTTCCTCGTGTTTAGCGCCTCATACTTCTCTTAGCGTCTCATCAACTGATTTTGCCACGTCTTCAGCATTTGTCTTTGTCAATATTTTTAATGCTATCACATATGATTGCGTTGCCGATATATCGTTCATTTCTCCTATAACTACATTTGCCACTTGCAAGCCGCAGGCATTGACAGAAACCTACAAATATTTATCCTAAACTTCTGTATAAACAGTAGATTTGACAGTAGCAGCAGCTTGCGGTAGGTAATTTTTTCGAATCGTCGATTCTGTGGGCGCGTTCTCCATTTAAACATTCCTCTATAAAGTCTTTAAAACTAATATTGTCTAGTTGAGTCCACGAGATATTACACCCAATCATGAACTTAACCAATTCGCTATAATACGTCGTGTGTCTTTCACAAGCACTGCTCTGTCCGGTAATCGCGGTTTTATGTTTTTTGGAACACCAATATCTAACAACATATACGCTATGTATGTATCATAATGGGAACACCGTTATGAACTGCCGTCATTTAATACCAACCCCGAAAATTCCTTTATCCAACGCTGTATTGGGGATAGGGTTGGTTTTGGTCGAGAAATTTTAAAATATTTATTGTCAAACTGTACCACCGTAACTATTTGTATGTAATACCGTACACAAATCAAAATACTACAACAGTTCCGAGTTGTGTACAAACACACGCTACTCTCAAATATCGCAGCAACTCATCGGACGGCATTGTGTGCAAGATATTTCTTTAGTTCCGCCCTCGAGTACTTTACTATTAGCACATAGCACAATGCACCTCCGACAATACTTTCAACATTTCTAGTAAAACAAATAAAGCAAGAGATAGCAGGCGGTCAATGAATAAATTTTATTTAATATAAAATTGTTGGTTGATGTCCTATTAATTTATTTAAGCAGTTAATTTACATTACAAAAAAAAACAGCTACTGACATGGAATATTCTATTGTATAATTTATTATAAGATTGTGATATTTCTTTACGGTGTTTGTATTTCTAATAAATTCTTCAGAACACGTATAAGTTCGACTCTAAAATGTCCGCAGACAAATCGGGGATTTAATTATAACTCTTAACATTAACACTATATATACCTTTCGGGAAAAAATCCTGTCTGACAACAATAATTATTAACTTAAATTTAAAAGGGACATTTTAAATAAATAAAGGAAACCCCAACGTCTTTCGCTCTCCGGATATCAGATAATAGAATTGGACTTAACGATTTATTTCTTATTGGGATGTCTGATATTCGGATAAACTATATTCCATACGTGATGGCTTGAATAATATTAGGTGGATAATTCTTGCGTAAACAAAGTGAACACAAAGCAGGTGAGTACCGCTAGCTACCTACTCGTTAAACAGCAAGCAATATTCTTCCCGGGCGACATCAATAGATTGCATTCCCTCCTGAAAGGATTTCCTCCGTGACATATTTCCATAGTATAGATATGTACAAGACTTACATGAAGGCAAACTATTTAACCATCTGAAAAATAATCATCCCCATAATCCTGCTAGTTTGTATATTAATTTCCTATGTGGTAAAATCTGTCAATGTTATTGTGTTACTTACATACATCGTGTATTGAATACATTGAACCATAGAAGAATATGTTTTATTATTTATCAGATAGATGGCCATAGTACTAACTTATTTAGATATAATTTTCTACCGTATCTGTTATGCTTGAATCGTTTATGAGCTATGACGTCTTTCGATTTTAATTTCCTTTTCCAAAGTTAAAATATTTGTCAGTATTTTGTCATAATTATATTAATTTATGTTAATTATTAGTTTAGTATTACTTTACCACCTAACCGCTAGGGAGCGCATTTGTGTGGTTTTGCTGAAAATCAAGATTTGCTGTATCAGTTATTGAATACTGACACATCTCTCAGTGATAGAACCAACTGCAGTCGAGTTTTTCAGTTTAAAGTCATCGTACGATGATAATAAAAGGTGGTCCAACCAAAACGCACGATGTTAATTGTAAATAAAACAAAAAGTTTTCAGAGAAATATCTTAATATTTTTTATTATGATAGAAGGATCTATGACAATTATGTGTGAAACAAGATATCGGCCAAATGCTCGCCACGGCTTCGATGGCATACCTCTATCCGATGGTCCATATTTTCAATGACTCTGAGACATAATTGAGGTTCAATGTCGTTAATGTGCCGAATTATCTCATCCTTTAGCTCTTGAATTGTTCTTGGCTTATTATAAGAAAGAAGTCCAACGGTGTCAAATCACATGATCGTGGCGGCCAATTAACATCGCCACGACGTGAGATAACACGGCCATTGAATTTATCGCGCAAAAGTGCCATTGTTTCGTTGGCTGTGTGGCAAGTGGCACCATCCTGTTGGAACCACATATCGTCCAGGTCCATATCCTCAATTTCTGGCCACAAGAAGGCCGTTATCATCTCGCGATAGTGAACACCATTCACGGTAACTCCTTGGCCGACCTCATTTTCGAAGAAGTACGGCCCGATGACGCCGCCAGCCCATAAACCGCACCAAACAGTCACTCTTTGTGGATGCATCGGCTTTTCAACAATCACTCGTGGATTCTCATTTTCCCAAATGCGGCAATTCTGCTTGTTAACGAATCCACTGAGGTGAAAGTGTGCCTCGTCGCTGAAGATGATTTTCTTTCTGAGAAGTCACCATTCACTTCTGTCTGTTCAACCAACCATTCGGCGTATTGACGACGCTTGAAATGGTCAGTAGGCTTCAGCTCTTGAGTCAATTGAACCTTGTCAGCGTGTAAATTCAAATCTTTATTCAAAATTCGCATCAGTGATGTTCGTGAGATGTTCAATTGTTGGACACGACGACGAGTCGAGGTTGACGGCTCTTCTGCTACACTATCGCGAACAACAGCAATGTTTTCCGCAGAACGAACTGGGCGAGCATGCATAGGTGTTTTCACATTTCCTACAGACCCAGTTTGCTGAAATTTGCGCACAATTCCCCCGATTGTGGACACATTTGGTCGATTATGCTGACCAAAAAAGTCACGAAGTGCACGAAATGCATTTTGATTTGAACACCCATTTTCGTAAAAGGCTTCAACAATCTTAACGCGCTGCTCAATTTTATACCTCTCCATGGTTGAATTTGTCAAACACTGAAACAAAGAAATGTCAAATTAAGTTGGGCAAAAAACTTGACGTTAAGGTGTGACTCACAATTAACATCGTGTATTATGGTTGGACCACCCTTTATTATAGGATAAATAGAAAAAAGAAGACATTCTTAAGCTAGTTGAAAAAAAAATACTATTTCATAATTCTGTTCATCTTTTTATAACAGCGTTTACATTTACGACACTGTATTTATCTTACTAAACAATAATTTTGATAATAATATTTTGCTGCTTTAAAGTTTTCCTTTCTAGTTTTAATAAAATCTTACAAATACTATGGCGTATGAAAGAGATAATAAAGCCAAAAATTAATTATATTGTGACTGAACAATGGTACAATTAAAATATAATAATTTTTCAGACTCATCGTTATAAATATTTATAATTCAATAATAATGTCAAAGTTAAAATACTTTCCTACATAATTGCTTTGAAACAATGCAATATATTCCATTTTAACATAATACACAAAAATCAATTCCTGCAACGCAAAACCTTTCATTCACTTTCCTAAAAATTATTATATTTTGAGTTGTGTCGTTATTGCAGAAGACCATCGATGTGTTTATATATAATATAATAATCTATAATGTACACTTGCACACAATGATTTTCCGCCACGAGGATATTTACTGTTCATCCCAACTTTTAATAACATTATATCTTATAACATACAAATTTTCCGTATATTTTAGAGGGTCTGTTTACTTCATTCTTAGGAACTGATTATTGTTTGCTTTAATGGGATCACTTTAGTTATGCCTGCATTGTCGTAAATCTCGGCAATTTTAGAATCCATGTAATAAATTTAAAACGGTGTGTTTATAATCTCTACCCTATCCTAAATTGGGTGGTGTTGGGTCGTGAATTGTCCGACGGAGCTAATCCGTATCTAGTCTGGAAGCAATTTTCAACTTCATGTTATTAGAAACGGTATAGGAGTGTGTAGGTTGTTTGGTAATTTAGAGCAAAGCTTAATTATCTAATGTACATTATCTAAAGAGAAGATCTATATACTATGGTTTATGGCTATTTTTTTATTTGGCGAGCGAAGAACAATATGACAATAAAATCTGACGAAGAATTTAGTTTCAAGAGTTATCGTTACAAGTTACAATCCTACCTGAAAGCTAATCTTATGGATTAACAAACTTTATATTAAAAATATACACAAAATAAATTAACAGAAGACGAAAAGTATTATTGAGTCGTTTGAAAATCGTATCTATTTTTTATTGATGTTTCTTTCTTTTTCTATCGATTTTTTTGAATATTAATTTAGTTTATGATATCACTTTTCTTTGTTATATTCAGAGACAATAAAAGCAGGGTTATATATATATATATATATATATATATATATATATATATATATATATATATATATATATATATATTATATATATTTTATATATATATATATATATATATATATATATATATATACATATATATATATATATATATATATATATATATATATATATATATATATATATATATATATATATATATATATATATATATATATAACCCTACTTTATTGTTTCTTCTCTCTTTTTTGCTCTTCTTTATTGCTTAGGGTATATGTATTCATATTTCCAGTATATGTTAATTAAATTTACCATATTTGTAACTACTTATGTGTTTTTTTGTGTTTTTTATGCCTCATGACAACTTTCGTTAGTCTGATACTAACAGAAGTTGTCATGAAGCACAAAAACACAAACTACCATATTCATATGGTTTTCTAAGATATTGTTAAACCTCTTTATCATGCCATCAAATTGTAGATACATGGATGTTATTCTGATTTATACTATTGTTCTCTTAGTTTTCTTATTCATCAGTTGCCAAATTCTCAGGAAGTCGTCAAAATTAAAAATGAAAAGAATGCTAGCAGCTCTTTAGCATAAATCTACATATTGTTTTCAGATGCATCTCAGATGCATGTTACTGTAGTTGCCTCTTGATTGGACATGCATTCAAATTTAAAATAAAATTTCAATAATTAAACTTCAATTTAGTATACTATTTTATTGAAAAATACGATGAGTGTAAATAATAAAATTAACAATACTATACCTGTTTACATTTAGCAACCTAGAGGTTGCTGCCGAATAAAAGCTAAAATATTTATTTTTTAAATTCTTAAAAAAAACCTTTTCCTTCAAATAACGTCTAACTCACTTGAAAAAATACAAATACGAAACCGAAAAGAGTTTTAACGCCAATAAGAAAGTTTAGCCAATATAAAAAAATAGCCAATTGTAAAGAAAATAATTTGGTATTAAGTTAGTTATTAAAAAAATAAATATTCTTCGTTTAAAACCAAGCAATTCGTTTGTTCATATTTTCATTAAAAATATCTTGCAAATAATTTCCTGAAATAATTTAATTACATCTATAGGCGCTATAAATATGAACAACCACACAAGTTTATTATTTATACTATTTTCCAAACATACACCATTTCACTTCATTAGATAAATTTAGAAAGCCAATAGCGAAATAAACGAAAGAAATATTACAGCCCTTTATTAGCTATCATTACACTTCATTTCCTACTACTTAGAAGCATATATTTTAGCAATTTATAATCCCTAATATACCTAGTGCAGTTTGGTTAAACCGGTTCCGGGTTTTGTTAGAAGCAGGGTCATTTTTTGTAGGAAAAATTATCCTGTGAAGCGTCGTCGGTTGAAAACAATATATTTCTTGCCCTCAACCTATCCCAGTCTCTTAGAACGATAAAGCAAGTTCTCACAGCGACACTTTGAGTGATAAAAGAGCAGTAATAAAATTTAAACCTTTCAATTTCCGCAGCAAATCGATTTACAGTTTAGCGCTTTCTCGCGAATTTACATCCAAATATTGCAAATTGGACATCTATGTAATGGCTTGAAGTTTCTCCTATTTTAAGTAGACTTTTACAATAAGGTTCTCTTCATTTTTATCTTTTTAAGGTATTTGATATACTTATATACATTTTGAGTCTATATATTCCATTGATTTAAAGTGAGTTAACTCATATATAAATTAGATGATGTAGTAAGGAAAAGAGGAAACTAATTTGTTTTAATGAATATCAAATAATATTAAAAACACATTCTCGTTTCAACTTTATTGGATATTTCAGTTCTTCTTCTACTTCTTCTTGTAGTACCATATCCTCATTGGACGTTGGTTATCACTAAGGCCCATCTGACCTTATTAACTGCCGCTCTGAATAATTCGGCTGAAGTATTACCGGTCCATTGTCCAAGTTTTTGAGTCCCCTTCTGCCGTTCATTTTTCCTTGCATAATAAGTGTTAACATGTTATATTTACTATTTATCATAATATGACCAAAATATTCCAATTTTCTCTCTTTGACAGCTTTTAGCACTATTGGTTGTCGTCTTATTATATTTAATACCTCTTTATTTGTAACACGATATGTCCAAGATATTCGTATCATTCTCCGATAACACCACATTTCAGAAGCAGTTATCTTTTTGCAAGAAGTATCCGTCAGCGTCCATACTTCAACGCCATACAAGAGAACGGAAACACATAGCATTTGAGAACTCGTAATCTAGTTTCCAGATTTCTAGAAAACGCTTCTCGCTTTCTCAATACAAATACAGATTTCCCTTGAGTGGTCCCAGTTTTCGTTGAGTGTACAGCCCAAGTATGAGAAGTTCTGTATCCTTTCCAAAATTTCTCTGCTTATATTAAATTGTTCTAGGATTTTTGCTAATGATCATTACTTTTGTTTTTCTGATATTGAGTCTCATTCCATATATTTCGCAAACTGATGCGACGCGGTTGATTATGCGTTGTAATCCTTCTGGACTGTCTGCAAGTAAAACAGTGTCATCAGCATATCGAAAGTTATTTATGGGTATGCCATTCACTACAATTCCCCCTTCTGTGCCATTGAGCGCTTCTCTGAACAGGTGGTCTGAATATATGTTGAATAACAGGGGTGATAAGATACATCCCCGATGGACTCCTTTCTTTATGTCAAATTCCTCTGACCTCTTATTTTCTACTTTAACAATACCCTTTTGTTTAGCGTAATAATATTTGCTATTATTCTAAGATCTTGGCTACGTATTCCAGATGTTTTAAGAACATCAATAAGCTTTGTGTGATTAACTTTATCAAACAGTTTTTCAAAGTCTAAGAAACAACAATAAACATCGATGTTAACATCTCTAGTCCGTTGTATCAGAACTTGCGTGCTAAACAGTGCCTCCTAGAAGAGAAAAAAAATCTAATATTGCGGAATAGAAATAGAAACACCATAAATTTATGTCTTATGAGTAACTAAATAATTAACAGAACTTCCAAATTAGTTTTTGAATTATCAGTTTGTTAATGATATTGAAAATGTAATTATGCACTATCAAAACTTATTCCTTGCTTTGTCTACTAAGTAGAGCACGCCACAATTGTACCATTTCATGTGCGACTCGACAGGTGGTTTACCTATGCACGGCGCACGACTCTATATAATCCGCTAAAGAAGGCTGAGTTCTGCGAAACTGCGAAGTTTTAAAGGCAACATATTATTTATATTATATTAAAAGATGTACATTGTAAGCGTCTTCTTTTTAGAGCTACTATAGAGTCGCGCGTCATGCGTCGGTAAACCCACTCGTCGAGTCGCACATGAAATGGGACAATTGTGGCGTGCTCTACTACTAAGCTACTGCCGTGGTTAATGACAAAATGATAATTAAAATGAAATAATGAATTGATTTTGATGCAGCATGGAACTTAAGAAAATTATATAAGTGACGCATGTTATTGTACACAGAAATATCTTTTTCGGGAAAAGACAACCACTTTGCCAGCGTTGAGATATATTTTATCTCACAAATATGAGATAAAAAATGTTAATAAACACAGCTCTTCTGGATAGATACAAAAATGCTAGCTATTTGCTATATGCTAACTTCTAACTATGCTAGATGCTAGATTTTAACATCCCCAATAGTATTAATACACATAGCGATACTTTCTCTTCAGTGGTCCCATATTATAGTATATAAGTAACATTGTATTTATTGTATGTAAATTTGCATCACATTTTTCTTGATTTTGTTCACCTTGTTATGATAATTAAACATAAGTGCAGTTTTCCAATCATGTGTTATCAAAGCGATAAAGTTATCTACTGCATATCTTCGGTAAACATCCAGAATGATTTATCAGTCACGAGGTTGCTTCAGTTTCCTAAGATTAAAAATAAGTGCTCTCAAGACTGCACTTTTACCGGGCAAATATTATGAAATAGTTCATAGGAAATTTTGGTTCTTCTAAGATAGTATTTTTTCATCAGTGTAATACGTCTTAAGTGATCATTTGCCATATAATGCTTCTATCGTATATATTTTTTTCAAGCAATATGGGGTGCTGAAAATCCACATGATGTTCACGAAAAAGAAATGCATCTACATAGATGCACGGCTTGGTGCACAATTTGGAGTGGCGGAGTAATTGGACTATACGTCTTTGAAAATTAAGCTGGTAATGTGGGAACGGTAAACCGGGAAAGTACGGAACAATAAATGGAGAACGATATCGTGACATGTTGAACAATTTATTCTTTCACTAAATTGATGATTTGGATTTGCACAACATGTTGTTTCAACAAGACGATGCAACATGTCTTACAGCACATGAAATCATAACTCGGTTACATACATACCAAATTTCCTGATAATGTCTCGCAGAATGCTGATATTAATTGGCCTGCAAGATTATGCGATTTAACATCACTAGACTTTTTTCTTTGGGGTTATGTTAAGGGGAAAGTGTACGCCATCTAGCCAGCAACAATCAATGACTTTAAAGCAAACATTCAACGTGTTATTCGGTAGATAGAGCCAGTTTTATGTGCTCCTGTTATGGACAATTTTACTAAAGGAATGATATCATACCAGATGAGTCGAGGCGGCCATATGAACGATATTATTTTTCATTTGTAGAGCGTAATTTAAATCTTATGGTTCCAACTGAGACACCCTATATAACTGTATGCTATATTGCAAGCATTTTTTGTATCAATATCAAGTCTCATATACCAGTTCCCAAATATACGTAAAATATTATTAAACATTAATTAAACATGTACAAACGTGTTTAATAAAAATAATATGTCAATCGTATCTTCAATGTCAATGTTGAATAGTATTTGGTAGGTTGTGGATAAGGTAACAGTCAAGGAATGTTATATCAAGTTAACATTATTTTCAATATACCTTAGGTCGGATTTATTTTTAAACTTATTTAAAACTAGTATAACATACATTTAGCTACGTAATTCTTCTTTGTTTTTATTTCTTACAAAACATCCATGTTATTACAACATTATCTATTTAAATGTATTTATTAGGTGTATACCTGTAACACGCTTGATTTTGTGATAGACAATCGCTTCATAGTTATGGCTGAAGTGATAAAAATATATATAACATTAATAGTAAAAATTGTTACAGACATATACATGATAAATATATTTATATACCTGATGATGTAATAAAAGCAGAGATTGCTCATGTAACGATCCATTCTGCTAGTTCTGAAGAAGTTTACAACCGAAGCGTGATTTTTCTTATTTCCGTCTAATATTTCAGACTTATTTTATTTTCAAACGACGAATTATTATATACCAAAATACGGAAATATGCACCAAAATGTATATAATAATATGTATATAATGTATAGAATAGTATACAATACTTTTTATGTTAAATATGGAGTATCGTAATATGTAAATAACAAAAAGTTTAATGTGGCGGCATTTATAAAATATGTTTCCATCACCCGAGAATATAAACTAAATACGGTGGATATTTAGTACAGTGTTTAACATAGATCTAATAATAGTTAAGCGCTTACTCTACCATCTACAAAATCATTAGGTGACCTGTTGTATTCCCCTACAAAGGTGTCTGCAATACCGTCATTGGTGCTCTGGTTCAGGGTGGATGACTAGATCCAGGGATACACTGGATATACTCCAGAAAATACTCCAGAATCTCTATGTGTAAGCTGCAATAGCCGCAATTTGGAGGACAGCAGATAATGTCTTTCATCATGTATATCTGAACTTTAAAAAACTAATTGAGGTGCAATAGGATGTTCTATTCTAAGATTTATATTATAAAAAATTAGTTGTATATGACTTCTTTAAAGCTGTAAGGTAGTGATTTGAATGTGTCCGAATACCTAAAATATACAGCATGAATTAATTGTGTAGTTTCTATATACATCAGTATTACGTCTATGTAGGTTGGAAACCACTTATAAAAAATATTTTTGACGTTAGTTAGAGATTGAATATCCTTTGATGATCTGATTTCAACGATTTATAAAATTTATGATCTAACTAATTGATTGAGCAATTACCAGCATAAAACTATTGGACAAGACTTTATTTGGATGATTAAGTAAATATTCCCCATTTACTTGTTCAACAGTAGTAAAACTCCTGCCTAAGTTTTTCTAAAACAAGATGTTCCTTATTTTTGTGTTTATTCTTTTCTTTTAGATCATCATTATTATTATTACATATACTTTATCCTCGGAATAATCCAACAGAAAAAATCGAAAGACGCAATACCTGATGATCTGGGTGGTCACTTAATCTTCCTCCAATCGATTTATTAAGAGATATTTCATTTAAGCATTACAATTGTAGCGTGATATTATCTTTCTTCTTGAAATAAAACAATTTCACTCGGCATAAGGTACTTCATTTGGGCAATAAGACTGCAGAACATAACTAATTTCATTCATGACGTAACTTAAATATTTATCTGTTATCAACTTTCCCTCACTTAAAATAGGATTCAGATAATGGATGATGATGATAACAAACAAAAAATCCTGAAAAAGTGAATATGTGGTCCGTCATACTCGATTTAAAAATTTTGGGTTGATATTTCGTTGATGTGAACTTAACTGGTGTAAGACATTTGGATTTTCTTCAAGACAACCCTATTTCTGCAGTAATAAATAATATATGCAGATTTAGAGGAATCTGATCTTAACAGAAATGACTTTTGCTTGCTATAAGATGGTGCACCTCCTCATTATATGGGACCTGTCTGCGTTTACTTAGATGAGATGTTCCCGAACCGTTGAATAGGGAGAAGGGTACTGATTGAGTAGCCAGTCAGTCTTCAGATTTAACACCACAAGATTACTTTTTATGATGGGGATACTTAAAAAGCAAAGTATATATTACTAGAACAGAGAATTCAGAAGATTTAGAATGGTATACGTCAAACGCAAGAATTCGTCACGAAATATAACAAATACCTCCTCAAGTTATTTACAAAGTGCAAAAAGAGTTTATTAATCGTTTTGGCTACTATCATGCTGCCAACGGCGCACAATTGAAAAATTTACTTTGGTTGATTTTTTAAATAACTATTGCCATTAAATTTAGTATTTGAAATTGAAAAATCGTTTTTGTTCATTTTTGTTATCTAACCCCTACTCACGATAATATAATTATTACCGTAGCGTATGTAAAAAGTGTGTTCTCTCATATTTCGTAATAAAAAAGAGGATTCTAATTAAGAAAGTATATGTTAATTATATTTTAAAAAAAAGCGCAACTAAGAATAAAACTTAACGGTTCTAGAGTTTTTTTCAAACGTTATTCTCCGAATTTGTAACATTTTTAAATCGGTTTTCATAAATACTCTAAACTCATAGACTTTAGCAGATGTATTTAACATGTACATGTTGTCCTTTCTACGACGACAAAAGCGGAGTGTAGGTTTTATGCTTAGCACAATCATAATTAAATCTATGCCTAGGTGTATAACTAACTTAAGTCCATCATTCTCTTACAACAAAGCGGGCATTTTCGATGTGCAAAACTAAAACCGCCGTTGAAATGGTATGGGGAACGTTTCATTGCCCTTTGTATTTGGAACAATCTCATATAATTGAGTAAAGCGTTAATCATCGTATTACGAAGGATGTTTATGAGCTCCGATTTAATCTATTCTCACGTTTTAAAACTATCGTTATATGGTATGACAGAGCCTCTATTGAATAGCTACAATTGCAGAATTAATTAAACGTATTATTACTTGAAATTTATTAAAGATTTAGTGCGGCTGAAATATTGCGAATTTATGGGATCATAAATCGAAAGACATATAAATTTAATGAACAGTCTTGGAAGGAACGTAAAGATATGAAAATGGAAAAAGCATTTTTCTCCGATATAATCTTTTCGATTTATTGGCTCCTATAAAGTTCTTGCATATTTGACATATGCACGAGTTATTCTATATCATTAATAACGTAACAGTATAGTAGATATTTACGTATCAATAGCTATTTCTCTATAGTTATTAATACTTGGTATTTTTTTTTCAAAGGAGACAATATTCTTTTTTGGTGAATTTATGTTCGCAGATAGTAAATAACTATTACCACATTTAGTGATTACTGACAAAATGGCTTAAAATGTGTATAAAGAAAAATGTGAGATAATATAGGTAAGGTATGAGATATTGTATTAAGGTATTATATACTAAGTTTACTGCATGTAGAAGGGAAGAAACAACATTTGTGTACAGGAGAGGATAATATGGTTGCTTTAATTCAAAATATGAAACAGATGTAAGTTTATTTATTTACAGTACAGTTACATTTAAAAAAGTAACAACTCTACTTAAACTATATTGTTAAAGTGACTAATTGTAAAAAGCAGGTACAAAAGAGAAAACTGAACTTTATAGCATATTAAAGTCCTACTACCCTGGTTATTATCTAGTACAGTTATCCCTATCTACTCAGTCTATACTATATAATTTACGATAGGTATTGACTTAAACACATTCATTGGTAATTTAGAAAAGACCTTTAGAAATTTTAGAAAAAGAGTTAACTTTCAAGATCATATGCTTGCCACTTGAAATATTTTAATGGCGACGAGTTCACTCTAATGAATTTCTGCACTTCAATGGAGAAATCCACTGAAACCATTAATGGCTTAGTGTAGTAAATATTCACAACAACAACGAGTTTTGTTGTATTATTCATGACTTTTCGAAAAGTTTTCAAACTGGACTGTTAAAATTATTTAGTATTTTAGATAAACCATCGTTTTCATGAAATCTAATTATATATTTATTAGCGGTTTGGTTTACAAGACTTGTTTTGAAAGTTACTACTCATAAAAATATTTTACAATTCAATTAATGGACCCAAAATGTAATGTTGGATTTTATGCTCAAAATATTATAAAATAACATTTTAATTTTGCTTTATAAAAACACTGAAGTCTACAGAAGTCTAAATTTATTTAGTGTGGGATAAAAAAAAATTAGCCCTTTTAATTCGTAACTGATATTTTATCGATTCATTATGATGCAGTAATTTTTCAATAGTATTAGATAAATGAAGTAAAACAAAGTCTAAGAGATTTTGGAGTTTTTAAGGAAGAAATCCGATCCGATAGGACTTGCACCTTGACGAAGTTCTAGTGCAAACTAGAACGGGTTGGTCGGCTTGCGCGTTTTAATGATTTAAGGAGCCGTACCATAGGTTTAAGCATAGTGGGGGGGTCCTAATTGAAAAACCAGACTAAGACAAGTCCCTGAAGGAGGGCAGCAGCTCTTCCAGTAGTTATAGTGGCAGAAACCGTGGGGGTTGGTATGGTGCTATGACACACACGACTGCGATGTGGAAGGCAAGAGGAAACCACCACATTATAATCCTCAGAACAGCTAACGAAAGGCTTATCCCAAATAATGATGGCGTCTCCTGGGGCAAAAAACACCGGAGGTAAAATAATCCTCCGTTCGGATCTCCGGGTGAGGACTGTTCCGGAAGACGTGATCGAGTGCAAAAGTAGGGTTAGTAAGAAGTGTAGCATTTCACGAGTCGGAGCGTGGACAGTATAACGGAAACATTTGAAACAAAATTGACAAAAACACCACCAAATAAAAGTAGAATAAAATTAAAACGGCCAGAAACCCATAAGAGACAACAAAGAAAAAAATTATTGTAAGTTTATTTTTATTATACATTTTCAAAAAACTTGGTAAATGGTGCATTGCATTTTTCTACAGATATGGGGCAAGCGACCTATCATAAATTCCAGAATGCAAACACCGAAGTTATTTGGAATGTAGGACTTGTAAAAATGTGCGATGTAAAAACATTTCACGAACTATTTTATAAAAGAAAGGATAAACTATACCAAGACACAATAATACATAAATATTGCAGTGTTGATGAACCAGTCCAAGTCCAGCATTAGAGATAATACCAGAGGAAAAAAAAAACACTTACAATTAAGTACAGCATTCGGAAATTTGATGGAAAAAGGGCGAAAGTTTGTCGCATTTTTTTTTAAGTATCCTAAATATAAAAAAAGATAGAGTCCAGGCTGTTATGAGACGATATTTAGCAAATGGGACTCCCCCAAAAGAAGGTCGAGGTGGTGACAGAATAAAAAGTAAAAATGATAATATGAGGAATGCAATATCAATATTCATAGAAAGTCTCACTTGTACCGAAACTCATTATTGTCGAAGTAGAACAGTAGTTAGAAGATACTTACCGCGAGCTGAATATCCGAAAATTGCGTAAAATGTAAAATGTGTCAGCGGATGAGCAATTAAAAGTTAAAGAATCTTTCTTCAGAAATTATGTAAACAGTCACTACAATATAGGCTTCGGAACACCTCTGACCGACATGTGCTCAGATTGTCTAAAAACAAAAGAAAAGTTAAAGACTGAAGTAAATCAAGATATAAGAAAATAACTTATGTTGGTTAATAGGGTACATAAGCTAAAGGCAAATTTTACTGGTACATGAAAACTGAATATAATGACGTTCAATGTTTTTCATTCGATTGTCAGAAAAATCTAGCTCTACCCAAAATATCTGACCAATTAGCTTATTTTTCACAACAATTCAATTTGTATAACTTTACAGCTGTAAAAGGAATATCATCCACTAAGTTAAATCCTTAAAATGTAACTTCATATTTGTGGAGAGATCAGCAATTACCAAAAAACTCTAGTGTCATAGCCTCAGCTCTCTTTGATGTACTCTCAAAATTTGACTTTTCTGAAGAAATTACTACAGTTCATCTTTTTGCTGATGGTTGCGCTGGGCAAAATAAAAACTGCATTGTTATTGGAATGCTCATTGCATGGCTCCGTAGGCTTGCTCCAATCCACATTTCCAAAATTGAATACATTTTTCCCGTAGTCGGACACTCGTATATGCCCCCCGACCGAGTATTTGGGTTGTAAAACAATACTATAAATTAATAAGAGAATTTTCCAGTATCCGGATTCTAGGAAAAGACTGGGATGCTTATAAATGGAAAGAAGTAACAACTTCAATTATTAAATCCCCGGCAAATTGGCATTTTCAGTTTAACTGTGCCAAAAGGTTTATTATGACAAAACAGGATAACAATATTACAGTGCGTGGAGAAGTACATTACAGATCCAATTGTGGGGTTTCAGAGGGCATTATGAAACATGGGAAAACAGCAATCATGTTAAATCCTGATATTATGCAAGAAGGAAGACCGGTAGATCCTCAGAAAGCGGCTTCTGTAGCGAAATTGTTGAGTAAACATTATGGAGATGCGTGGAGAGAATTGCCAAATTTAAAGTTTTATAAGGACATAATTGACCAATAATCAGTAGGCATTTCCAGTAGGCAAATGGCCCTAGAAGATGCTGACGATACTAGTTGCTGCCAAAATAATAATGGTCTTGGAATAGACCAAGATTTAAAGATATAAATTACAAAAGTTGTTATAATTAGTTTAATTTTAATTCTAAAAACTTAAATCTAGTTTGAATTTTTTTTTAAGTCAGTCTCTTTTTTGTATTCTAAGATATTTTGCAATTCAATTATTATTTGGAATATTATTTCTCTGTTATATTATCAAAAATAAACCTGCTGTACAAAAACTGTTTATTAATTTTTTTGAAGTTCACATGCAAAATCTACCAAGTCATTCTTTGAATATTTAATATTTATACACCTAACCCGTTGTTCGGGCTTTAATATTTCGTGTGGGTAATAATTGAATCCAGGAAAATTTGAGGTATTTTAAAATCAGTACATTATTCATTATGGTACGTTATTTTTAAGGTGGAAACAAGAATCTTTCTTGTTAAATAAATGAAACGATCACGAAAACGCGTTACACGACAAGTAGATATCAATAAATGCGGATGGTAAATCTTTGATTACCCCAATAAACTTAGGCCTGGATGTCTTAGATATAAATTATAGACATAATCTTATATGTAATAAAATATAAATTACAGAATTTTACCTTATCTTCACATACCATTTATTCTTTTTGGTATTAAAGTTGTTAAATACCATTAAAATTTTATATCGTTATTTTCTGAGAGCGAAAGTTTCAGAAGTTCACATCATAACAGTATATCGTGCCATAAAAAGAAACTTGTATGTGATTCATTAAACATTAATAACTTAATTCAGTATTGTCATATAAAGGAATATAAAATGTTTTCACCTCAAAATTTACCACTCAGAGGACATATCATAAAAAATAGCACGATTTAATATTCATGAAGAAACCTTTTGAGACTACTTTTGGTTAAATCTTAGGTCTTATACTTTCACGCCCACCTTCAAACTTCAATTTTTATTTTGTATTGTGTTACTCATTATTCTGATGACAATATTCTATTCGTCTAGCAGATAAATTAACTTATTGTTTCATGAAATTTTTTTTTCTGAGATATCTGAATTTAATAAAAGTGTAAAACTAATTCAAAATTACAACTCATGTTTCAAATTCCTGTTCGAGAAATATTCATCTTATTTGGCAATACTATGTTAATATACAAGAAAATTGTTTAATATATCTTACATATATCTGATGGAAATATTAGATACAAGAAATGTAGAAATGCATATCAGATTCATCTATATTGGGAATGATTTTCCTTATGTCCTGAGAAAATTGGAAGGGAACGTACCTATATACAGGTTATTACTATACTTATCTATATGTTAAATAGCAAAGCAATCTAAAACATCCAGTGTATCACTATTTATCCCATAGAGTCTTAATCGAGCTTCAATATACATACATGAAACTATGTATGTCGCGATTTAATCCTTATTAGAAGTTGTCAGTGCAGCGTAGCCACAAATGAGTTTCTTTGAAACTTAGCAGGTAGATTATCACAGTGCTACACTATATGTACAGCTACTTGTGGTAAGTCACTCGTGAAATTGTCTCCATGTTTCCAAGTCGCTGCATTAACTATTCCTCATAAGGATGAAATGGCGGCATACATCGGGAATAAATAAAACCTGACAATCGTTATAGATTATTTTTGTTCTCCCTCCACTAGGTTCTTGTGTGACCTGATTGTGAAAGACTCGGTGAACTCGGAGAACTTTAGCGAAGGCGCGGTGAATGGTGGTGTCTTGGACACCCTCCACAAAGTCAGTCATATCCTATACCGTTAATATACTACAGTTAAATAACGAGTGGCGAAAGTTCTGCGATATGCATTCCCTTAATTTCAACTCAAATATTTATAAAACAAATGAAGTGACATTAAATATGAAATACTTATTAACCAACTACGAGTATACTTTTTGTTAAAGGGTAAACCGGTTTCTCCTTTAAACGGAAAGCTGCAGCTGAAAATTGTAGTCTAAATTATTCTCCAATGTCTTATATTTTCCAATTATTTTTCCAATATCAAAGGTAATATATATTGACTGAATATGTTTTATACACTTACATCATCTGTATTTGTTTAATATTTTTCATGAATACAAATGGAATAAAGTTGAATAGGATCATTTTGTTAGTATGGTGAATTGGATAGCTATTACGACTATTGTACGAGTATTGATAATTCGATTTTATTAACTCCCACAAGCATAGAAAAGATTTCTGATAAAAACTGAACTTTCATACTTAAAATACAACCTCATCGTCAACAAGCATATAATAATTTAATAATAACTCATTAAAAGTAATAATAATACAATAAGTTCATAGTGGATTACGGGGATATAGTTAATTGGACATTATGATCATGATCAATCTTCAGATTAGGAATTTACGGTCTCTATGGCAAGTTTGAATATGAATGTAGAGCAATATTCCTTAAATGTATAGTTTCAAATATATAAAAGGCTGCCCTTTACCCTTTTTATGACTCATTTAAGTGCGTTCTATATTCAGAAATATTCATGCTTACTGGACTGGTTTCGTCGATAACAACTATTGTTGTAAACAAATTATATAAGATTTGGTATGTTTAAAACACAATCTTTCTCTGATATAACCGATGTATATGTATGTCTGCAATATTCCATTTGTTTGCTCATCATGGAAGGTATTGGTCGAAAAAATACCATATATAAAAGGTTTCTGTCTTCATTATCTATTAAATTTCATCATGTTTCTTGAACAATGGAAACCCGAAACTATAATTTTTTAACTACTTTACTATTACTATAGTCTATATTTCTTTAAATCAAAAAGATTTATAGGACGCAGTATGGTAATGTTTTCGGTGCCCACTCCGTTGACTCCATATCAAGCATACCAACGTGAAATTTTGGATGACCATTACTCGTTTACGAAACGCGAAACCGACGAAAGTCGGCGAGAAAAGAAGTATGTAAGAAAACATAAAGAAGAGAAGAGATAGAATGGTAGGCCACTTGCTGAGACATAAGGGGGAATAGTCCGCGATATTTTGGAGGCAGAAATAGGAGTGAAGAAAGGCAGAGGTAGGCCTAGATTAGACTACTGTTCGCAAATAGTAAGGGATGTAGATTGTAGCACAATTAGCGAAATACGTAGGTTAGCACAAGATAGGAGAAGCTGGAAGTTAGCGTCCAACCAGTCTTAGGACTGATGACCTCATGATGATGATGATGATGAGGCATCCAGGTAATTCAATTTTGGCTGAATTCAGATAAGGCATTGAAATCGTGTTTGATCATCTGTTGTTTCGTTTATTGTGACAGTGTATATGTATAATTATATATTATTATAAGTGGACTTCGACTGACAATTTTATGTCTCGAATTTGAGCAGAAGCAAATTGATTACTCCTGATAAGGAATACTACCACTATGGGTGAATCTATCATTCGACTAGATAATGTCAGATATGATATCAGATATTCAATGACTATAAGTATAATGTTATTAATAAACTTAATTTAAAATAGAAACAGTAACTATGATGTCATACATCGGTTATTCCTAATGTATGACTTCATAACTTCGAAAGAATATCGCTGAATCAAGACACAAGATGTACGTGACTTAATGATGCTTTAAAGGATATTACTTGTTTTTATATAGATACACCGCATTTATTTTCATGTACGTAGAGAATATTTCCCAAGTCATAGATACAATAATACAGGGAAGAGGCTATGACCTTTAATGTGCCCACCAAATAAGAGACAGCAACTTACTGGAGATAAATTTTCCAGAAACACTGAAAATTTATATGTTACTGACCGTTTATTTCATCAACTAAGTTGGCATCATCAGGTGATGATTATAATTGCTTTTTAAATTGCCTCTAACCTCTATTTATACGTAAATATTGTTCAGCTTCAGTAAACCATTACGAATATTGTTTCGATGTCGTGCACTATTCACTGACCAACTCACTCAATGTAACTATTTTTATTAATGATCGGTGAATAATAAAGATATAATATGCCGCAGCTTACTGTACCACGTCTTCTAATACCTAACCCCCTATAATTATTTCTATTCAAGATTAATGACCTGTAAACAGGTAAACATTTAGTCATTCACCATATCAACCAAAACAACGGACTTATCTTTGTTCATGCTATTATTATCTCAATACTTCCAAGGGTAACCGAACATACTTTTACCTAACTTTAAGTTACGAGAGTCTATTGTGATTGTTTTCGAAAACGTGTTAGATAGTAGAAGATTTTTTTAATATTTCATACCTTAAGTGGGCCCTGTGCTCCTTAATCCTGATTCTAGTTGCTATTTTTGTCTGTCCAATATACTCTGGCTATAATTTTGGCAGCTGATTTCATAAAATCTACGAAGAGAGATAAAGTAAGAAAAGAACAAAAAATGAAATATGCTAGATATGGTTCGATATATTGATAAGAATAGACTACATAAGTGCTGATTGGCATCAAGTACTGAATAAGGGGGGCAATTTATAGCAGAAAGTAATAGTAAATATAACTT
This sequence comes from Rosalia funebris, assembly GCA_037954035.1. NCBI lineage: Eukaryota > Metazoa > Arthropoda > Insecta > Coleoptera > Cerambycidae > Rosalia > Rosalia funebris. The sequence goes on along the minus strand of JAZFAV010000015.1, from coordinate 21,586,410 downwards.
CGTCGTAGTAAGGAAGTTTATATCAGCTCTCTTAGTGTAATAAATATATTGTAAGATAAATAACTTGACAATTGCTACATTTTCATGCTCTTGAGATTAGCAAAAGTCAGAATTTCACAATGTCGTAATGTAAAGAGTCGTAATAGCCGAGTGTAATAGACAAGCGTAATATAAGTGTGTAAAAAATTTACATAATCCCTATGAATTTGATTGTGCCGTATATTTTGCTGGTTGTATGCCACTCTACTGTACCAGCGTATCCTAGTTTACTACTATGTTTTACTAATCAATGTATTAATTGTGTGAAAACTCCTATTTATGTCCGCAAATATGAATTATTTTCTTAAACTGTGTAAAATTATTTTATGAAAAAACAATTTAATTCAGAAAAAATGTAGAACAATTAGCTTTTATAAATAATATAAAATAATAAAAATAATATTATTATAATTATATTTAATGACTCGTTTTTTCTGTAACCTTATGTTAATTATAATGTACATGTACTACAGCAGATAAATGTGAAATGTCAAATTTATAAATTACAATGAAAGAATAAACAGTTTTAAAACCTTAAAACGGACTTTTCCGCACGCAGAATATCTCTATCTCGAAATTGAGTGGCCGAGAAAAAATAAACCAACACATAAATGCAGAATATCTGTTTTATGCGATAGTTTTACTTTTTTCAAATAGTCCACCCTCGTGCTTTCTCATGACCCATGAACAGGGTGGAGTGTATCCTATCCACCACAATAGATGTCGTTTGGTAGACGTCCCTAATCAGAATCAGTCGAAACCCTATCGATCCGACACGATTTAATTGAGTGACCGTGCTAACAAAAGAAAATTCTCAAATAGTCCACCATTGTGCTTTCTCATGACCCATAAACATGGTGGAGTGTATTCTATCCACCTCAAAATCAATAGCTGTCGTCTGGAAGATGTTCCCGATCAAAATAAGTCAAAACCCTATCGATCCGACATGATTTAGTTGAGTTATCGTGTTAACAAAAAAAATTCTCAAATAGTCCACCGTCGTGCTTTCTCATGACCCATGGACAGGGTTGGGTCTGTCCTATCTATTTCAAAATCAATAGGTGTCATTTGGGAGATATTCCCGATCAGAATCAGTCAAATCCCGATCAATTCGACACGATTTAGTTGAGTTACCGTATTAACAAAATAAATGTTTCCAATAGTCCACCATCGTGCTTCCTCATGACCCATGGACAAGGTGGGGTGTGTCCTACGTACCTCGAAATCAATAGGTGGGAGACGACCCCGATCAGAATTAGTCAAAACGCGATCGATCCTACACGATTTAGTTGAGTGATCGTGTTAATAAAAAAACCTTCTTAAATAGACCCAAGGGAGGGGATGGTGCGTGCTATCCACCTCAAAATCAATAGGTGTCATCTGGGAGATGTCCCCGATCAGAATGAGTCAAACCCCGATCGATCAGACATGATTTAGTTGAGTTATCGTGCTAACAAGAAATTTTAATACCGACAACAACGACAACGACGACACATACACAGAAAATCTTTTTAAAAACCATTATTTTTGTTTTTAGGCCGAAAAACGAAAAATAAACAAAAAAAGAATTTTTTTCCATTTTTCTTTACACGATTGCATTAATTTTCCGCTAGTATAATTGAGTGCGGAAAAGTAAATAGATGTATATATGATATAAATTCAGATATTATAATAATTATTATAAATTATTTATTTTCATTGTAAATATAATAACGAATATCCAGAAGTTCATTATAGAAACATCTGAATGGTAATATTTAACTTCATTTAATACCTAATTTAATTCGAATTAGTTTTAAATATATTTAACACTAAATATTATTATTAAAAATCGTCTAGATAAATATTGAAATTGAAAATATGGAAATCTGAAGAGAATTTAATTTAGATTTCTATAACAAAGCATTATTTTCGTTAGCTTGTACAATTAAAATATTTTAACATATATGTATTTTCAACATTTATTTTTGTTTTATAATATTTACTGCATAATAAATATGTGAAAAAGTACAAGTATTCGTGTTGGTTGATTCTTTTTACCAAACCACATTATAATGCATTCGATCAAAGCATAATTATTTCCAAACAAATCGATATAATGCAATTTATAATAAAAACTACTACAATCAATATACATTCTGGAGGGAATTCCGAGAATTGCAAGATACGTGAACATTTTATCTTTTTAGAATCTCGACACCGAAGTATATTGTCCTGTCAAGATAAAAATGATATACTAAATGATGAAAAATTTATTAATTAGAACATTGATTATATTTAGTAATTTAAGGTATGACACAAAATAGATTATATTTAATTAAACTAGGTATTTATTTTCTACGATAGTACGTAGTTATTTTTAATAAATAACTACATACATGTGTTGGAATTATAGTATATTATGTTTAGGTACCTTGTTATTAGAAACAAATTATGTACACATGATAATATTTAGTTTTATTTAAATATATAATAAAATAAGAGAGTATTGGCAAAACAATATTTTCTCTTAATAAAATAATAATAGGAGACTATTTTTATGGCAAATATAGTAAATTAGCTAAAATTTAATATAAAATCAGACAATGTCATAACAAAAGGTGACAAGGGCAAGTCAAACATAGAAAAGGTGGCAAAATGAAAGCAGTAAAGTAACTGTTACCGAAAGTTACTTAAAAGAAGAGAAAAGCATAATAATGTTTTATGATAAAGACGACTGATTGATTATGTTACTATATTCACTACAATATATGCAAATATAAAAATGGGTTCTAGGTATCAAATAAGTTAAATTTTTATCATGGTATAATAGTATGACAATTTACGCAGGTCTAGAAAAATGCAGTGTTTCATTTAGAAAGATAAATTTAAAAGCATAATGAATCAGAAATATTAAACATTTTTATTTGATATATTTTTGTCCCTTAAAATAAAGGGGAGCCACATTGCTGTTGCCAATAACTTTAGGACTTGTACACGAAATTTATTAAATCGATGGTTCAATCAAATACTACCATATCTCAAAAATTTACAAAATTCTTATTTTGAGTGATGTTAACATAAAAAAATCATACTTTTAAGTAAAATGCACCACTATCAAAACTAAACATTGGTAAAACTGTAGTGCCGACTTATGGCGATATGTATTTTATTTTGTGATATTTTAAGGGCCGTAAGTGGAAATATAGTGATTTTAGACTGTTTATTCTCTTGATACATACGTCAGTACAATAATTATTGCTGTGAACTATTTGATTAAATTTGTATTTAATGAATAATACCACTACTTTACTAATAACATTATTACTTTAACAATAAATTTTTATTTATTTATTTGATAATGTTACATTCTGAAACCTGATAAACGTTTTTAAAAAATAAATAAACAATGCCTTTCAGTTATGGTGCTTGCTTTCTAATTTCATCGGAATAAAAAAAATCGAATATATAAAACACAATATGACATTTAAATAATTTAAGCGCCTTGGTCTGTCAATTAGATTTGTTGTATATTGTAAGATGTGGCGGTATTAAAAAGTAGTAACGATTATTTTTTTAATTTGGTCACATTTTGGACACTGCCATTTCCACATTAAAAAAGCTATTTTTTTGTTTAAAACGAGAAAAGCCATTTTTGCCTTTATTTGGTAGAAGTTATATTATGAATTTGATAATATATATATATATATATATATATATATATATATATATATATATATATATATATATATATATATATATATATATATATATATATATATATATATATATATATATATAGTTTATTACACCAATTATTCCAGGTTAAATATACACATGCGGCTCTTGAAAAACTACAATTTGTTAGTGGTGGCATTTTTGAATAGGTCATCTAAATAATTAATTAGTTCTTCATTTGCTGACAACTTTAAATTATAAGCTGGTAATTTTAGAAAAAGTAAGTAAATCTAAGTAAAATTGTTTTTGAAAACTTCAAAGGTATTTTAAGAGTTACAGTATATGTAGTTATTGAAACTAGTTCGGAATATATTGAAAAAATTATTATCCTGCATCACGAAGGCTAGGTCCCCAAATATTATATAGATAATTAAAAAAGGAATTGTCGTTGTTTGATATTTAAATTAATTGAATAAATTTAATAAACGTGGAATAATGAAATGTTTATATCCTGCCTTGCAGGAAGAACATTAAAATTGATTTCTTTATCTTAACAGATTAAATTATCTCATAAATATAATGCAGATTCTTGTAGTCTTGTAGTGTAGATATTTGTTGAATTTTGTTTGCTATCTATATGAGATATTCACCTAGTACTTTTTTTTCCTTTAGATTAATTCTCTTGTATGTCCCTTACTTCCAAAATGTATTTCTTACTCAATTATTTAAGAAAATATTATTTTAACCCTTAGTTGGTGTATCAGGGTCAAATTGACCCGGGCAAAATTTTAATTGGTAACTGCATTGTGCTTTTACGCTATAGCGCGCCAGCGGTCTCGGTACCTTCAAGTCAGTTTAAACTGCGCTCTGAAGTGTGTCGATCGCTTGTTTGCTGCTATGGCTTATATCAGTAGTAAGCATCGTAGGGTCAAATTGACCCTGAGTCACTAAATGCATTGTAATTCTGTGAGTACATCGCGGATTAATTCTTCAGGATAAAACTAAAATTACTGCTAAAGGTACACGTTTTGGCGATTCTAAATTTGAAACTACTCTATTAAAATGGTTGGCCGAAGATGGTAATCCAAATAGTTATGTGAGCACTGATGCAAAGGATGAGAATGTCATTAAAAGCGAACACAATTTTGAGAGTTTGCAATCAGCATCTAACTTAGATGAATCAAACAAGGAACATCCCGGTCTAAGCCATTTTATGTAAGAAATTTCGTTTTTATGTTTATTGTGCAAAAAAACAATTTATACTGCAGAAAGCTCATTTGCAAAGAATGTCAATAATTAATAATTAATTATCCACATTAAGTTTTAGCTTACGTTAGAGTTGCACGTTTTTTTGTAGGAATAAATTTTTGTTTATATTTTCTTAAAATTACGTCTTTATAGTTTTTATTAAAATTTTAAGGAGGTCAATTAATAATTAATTTGTTATTGTAAAACACTAATTAAATAAATGTGTTAAAATTAATAAATAATTTATATTTCTTTTTGTATCAGAAGCTGTGTTTATTTTCTTATAATGTCATTTGATTATTTTTATTTTAAAATATACTACTTAGTGATCTGCGCTATTTATTTAAAAGTTATCATATTTTGTCAAAATTCACATTTCAAATGACAGGGTCATTTTGACCCTGATTCACTAGGTATGTTGCTAAAAACAGGCTCACCAACTAAGAGTTAATAATTTGAATTAATTTCGATTATCCTCTCAAGTAGTATTTTTTTACAGAAACACGAATGTAGCAATAGACTGCTTGACTGCAGTATTAATTCTTTATTCATTATATTTCTGCTGCAAATATGATTGTAGTATAGTGTCTCTCAATAGGAACGCTTGAAATTTGTTAGGTTATAGTGGCCATGTTGTTAATACGAGATCTTTAAAATTTATTGAAAATTATTCAGTAGTGTATGGAAAATCACCCTGGAAGGTTATGTCGTTCAACAACGTGTGCAAATCATCAAATTTTATTTTCAAAGTCAGTTCCATTTAAGAGACGTTCCGCGTATTTTTATCCTCGCCACAACCGTCCCGCCGACGTCGTTGTTTGGTGGCCAAATTCGAGTCAATCGGTTTAATAAATAATCAGTCAATATCTGTACGTCACCGAAATGCAAGGTCTGCTGAATACATCACTGATGTGCGTAAGAGTGTACGGGAAATCACGAGGTAGTCAATTACTCGTCGTTCACAAGAACTTGGCCTTTCTTCAACTTCAACTTGGCGAATTTTACATCGGGACTTGGGTCTGCACCCGTATAAAATCCAACTTACAAGAACTTAAGGTAACCCACCATAGTCATCGCCGTGTGCTCGCTCATTGGGCTCTGGAGCAGTTGGAAGTTGACCCAAATTTCACCAAAAAAAATCATCTTTAGCGGCGAGGCCCATTTTTGGATGAATGGATATGTGAACAAGCAAAAGTGTCGGGACGATACCATTCTACGCGAGATACACCAGCACCAAGAGAAAGTCACTGTTTGGCACAGCTTTTGGTCTAGCGGGGTCATTGGTCCGTACGCCTTTCAAAACGAAACTGGCATTGCCATAACCGTCAATGGCGAGCACTATATACAGATCGATGATAAGCAACTTCTTGTGGCCTAAACTGGATGATATGGATACCGACGACATGTGGTTCCAACAGGATGACGCTACGTGCCACACAGCGCATGCTACAATGGATATTCTGCAAGAACGATTTGTGGGCATTGTTATCTTACGCAGCGGGGTCCTGAACTGGCCACCGAGATCATGCGATTTAACGCCTTTAGACTTCTTCATTTGGGGCTATCGCAGGTCTATGCGAATAAACCACAGCAAATTCAGTCAGATTTATGCGAATATGTCATCGAAAATTGGACCTCCCGAATACCACCACGCAAAACTGCAGCGGAGATATGAACGACGTTATATTCCATATTTAACGTCATAAATTATTCTCTCAAATAATAAAAGAAACATTGAATATTTCACACGCAACTTGTTTATTTACATTTAAAAATTACACTTTCTTATTAAATGACGCTTTAAATATATTTTTATATTACTTTACTAAGTTATTCTTAACGAACTTAGTCTAGATCTACATAATGTCTCTTCATAAGCGTTAAAAAGACAAGACAAGAAACAATTTTCTAAAACTTCGTTGATGCTATTATCAACCAATAGCATCTCCTCTAGATAGGAACTAACAAATCTCAGTATCTTACACTCAGATGTATTTCTTATCAATATATGATTTCCAATAAAACAGTTTTTTATAAGAAGATAATACATTTATATAAGAGTTGCAAACACTTTCAAGAGTTATTGCAGACTAGTTTGTAATCGTGAACGAATTAAGGATTATAAAATTAAGCATCATGACAAGTAAGTTGGATTTTTCAATTTGTTAGTGGTTCCATTTTAATAAAAATAGTGTCTATTAAAATTTGTAGGTAATATTAATAATATATATATATATATATATATATATATATATATATATATATATATATATATATATATATATATATATATATATATATATATATACTCTTTCTTGCATCTAAATATTTTCCATCAAAATACCAAAACTATATCACGTATTATAGTTGTGGATATGAAATAGTGAAACAAAAAGCTTAATAATTGTAAACCAAAGTTCACAATTAGTAATCTCCACTAGTAATTGACAAACATAGAAATAGTCATATTATATTTTGTTTTCCCTTAGAGCTCAGAGTTTATCAATATAATTTAAATATTGTGTTTCATTTGGCCTAACGAAATGTTGTAATATTCTTCAATTACTTTTAATAATACGTTTTGAAGTTTTCAATAACTATTAAAACATAATATTGCACTTGCTTTTTTATTGGCAGAAGTTGCAGGTGATTAGAATTCAATTTAAAGTTAATTCGTAAATACATACATCTCTCCATTCACTTTAATCATCATATATTTAACAACAAACTAACACGAACTGAAAAAATTAGTATAGAAGTAAATATTCAGTTTTTAGTGAATATGTGTATGTGTGTAATTGTTAAGGTTCAGTCATGATGATGCGCTGATATCGTTGGCCTTTCACAGAACTAATAACAATTCTTTTAAATCAACATTCGTTATTCAACGTGATTATTTTTCAAATTTTCACGCTTGCCCACCATTCATGAAGCACCTGTAAACCTTTACAATCAATATCCTGTATTCTCCTGCGATCTGCTCGTATCTAGCACATATTTCTGCTTCACCTAATGTAGATCTCTTTACTTTGGAATATTTTCAGCTTTAGAAACAGACGATAGTTTGAAGGATGAATTTTATGAATAATGCATATGATCAATCGACAGATTTATGTAATAAAACCAGAGACTTGTGAAGTGATGTATTGTTTTGTAAAAAGAGCACCTTTGGATATTCTTCCATCCCATTTCATTTTACTTTCCTTCATGCAGTTTTCTCAGGATTTTGTATTATACTGTCCAGTTTTATACTTTTTTAAATAGGATATCATGACCATTCCACTGTTGTCTCAATTTTTGGACTCGAGAGGAATTTGGTATAAACATATGAGGCAGTTGTCAAACAATTCCTTATGAAGCGCGCAGAAATATGCAGGATTTGTCAAGCAAAGATATGTCATAGCAACCGCATGCTATTTTATTTATCAGGAATTAAATATTAATATCTCGTTGTAAAACATTACAATGTCATCAATGATACAAGATTATTAATAGATATTATAGCACTTATAGCATTATTATCTTATAGCACTAATGATTCAGTTAACATTCTTTAACATATTCTCAGATGTCGAGGACAAACTCAGGGTAATCAAAATTTAATTCTACAGAGTAAATAATTTTAGGAAGACCCTCTAATGTTTGTATAATCTATTTCATATATAAGGAAGTGTACAAGGCTACGTCGCCGATACGATACAGTACTATACGAATCTTTAACAAAGTTCTCTTCATTATTTAAAAAAATCCTACACATGCTCACATTTGCATGTAGAATTATTAAATAGTTCATTCAGATATGAGACAGACAGGAAAGCTAGAGAATCTGAAGATAGAAATGGATAGGTTAGGATTAGATATAGCAGGTATAAGTGAGATGCGCTGGCCGGAAGTAGGAGATTCTTGGAGCAGTGACTATAGGGTAATACACACAGGATCGGTAAATGGAAACGCGGGAGTAGGAATCGTTATGCGGAAGAACGCAGGGCAGTGTGTAGATAGCTACCTACAATACAGCGAGAGAGTAATGATGGTCAGGTTAGATTGGAAGCCAATGAAAACAGTAATAGTGCAAGTATACGTGCCTACTTCTAGCCATAGTGAGGAAGAGTTAGAAGGCGTTTATTCGGACATAGAGCAGGTAATAGGATTTGTGAAGGGCCATCAAAATTTAATAACAGTGAGAGATTTTAACGCAGTCGTAGGTGAGGAGAAAGAAGGAGAATTTGTAGGTCCTTATGGATTAGGAAACAGAAACGAGAGAGGTAGCAGACTGATAGAATTCTGTGAGAAGCACAAGATGGTAGTCGCGAACACATTGTTCAAGTATCACGTTAGGAGGAGCAGATGTAGACAGCGACCACAACTTAGTTGTCATGAAAGCTAGATTAAAGTTCAAAAATTTGAAAACCCGGAAGGATAAGAAACGTATAAATGTAGACATATTGAGGGATCAGAATATGAAAGATAAGTTCGAGGAGAAAACATATCAATTAATAAATAAAGCGAGTAATGACGAAATCAAGAACGCAGAAACTGAGTGGGAGGGTATCAAGAATAGTCTAGATTCCGCGGCTACGGACGTTTTAGGACACGAGGGAAGGGAAGCTAGGAAGCCCTGTATAACGGACGAAATCTTAAACTTAATACAAAAGAGACGAGGCTACAAAAACAGACGAGACGAGGAAGGACTGAAAACTTATAAGTAAATAAAGTGGGAAATCATTAGAAAGTGTACAAAAGCGAAAGAACAATGGATATAGGATAAATGCAAAGAAGTAGAAGATAAGCTCCAAGTAAGACCGATGAAGCTTACAAAATAATTAAGAGGAACTTCAGGGATATAGGACCAATAAGTAGAAACGTTAGGAGTCAATCGGGGGACATACTGATCGGAAGAGAGGAGAAAGCGGATAGATGGAAGCAGTACTTAGTAAATTTATACGAGGTTCGGGAATTAGGAGAGATATTAGAAGAAGAATCTAGCATCGATAGGGAAGATGTAGGAAAACCTATATTGAGAGAGAAATTTGAATCTGGCGCTAAGAGTAATGTTAGAGAAAACAATAGAAAAAGGAAAGAACGGTTATATAGGATCTGTAGATTTAGAAAAAGCTTTTAATAATATAAGATGGGAAAAAATGTTCGCGATACTAAACAGCGCGGGAATGAAGTATAGAGATAGGAGAGTAGTACACAATCTATACAAAGAGCAAACTGCTGTTATAGAAGTAGAAGGGGAAGGAAGGGAAGTAGGTATTAGGAAAGGAGTAAGACAAGGATGTACGCTATCACCACTAATTTTTAATCTGTACATCGAAGAGGCGATTAATGTCGTAAAAGATAGAGTGCATTTCGGGATTAAAGTACAGGGACAGAAACTAAAAATGCTGAGATTGGCGGATGATATAGCATTAGCATAGTATATAGTATTAGCATCTAGTAAAGAGGAATTAGAATCAGCGTTGAACGAAGTGGAGGCAGTGTTGACAGAGGCATACGGAATGAGAGTGAACAAAAACAAAACTAAAGTGTTAGTGTGCAGAGGGCGCGAGAGCATAGCAAAAACGAAAGTACAAATTAATAATGAAATATTGGAGGAAGTTAAAGACTTCACTTATTTAGGAAGTAAAATAAATTGGGATGGAGGAAGCGATAAAGATATGAAACAAAGAATAGCGCAGGGTCGAGTAGCTTTTAACAAAAAGAAAACACTTTTATGTTCGGGGGTAATAAACTTAGAAACAAGGAAGAGACTTTTAAAAACGTATGTATGGAGCACGGCACTATGCGGTTGCGAAACCTGAACGGTAGGGGAAGCAAGTAGGAAGAACTTAGAAGATTTTGAGATGTGGTGTTACCGAAGAATGATGAAAATACCGTGGACTGATAGGGTTAGAAACGAAGAAGTATTAAAGAAAGTCGGCGAGAAAATAAGTATGTGGAAAAACATAAAGAAGAGAAGATATAGAATGGTAGGCCACTTGCTGAGACTTGGGGGAATAGTCCGCGATATTTTGGAGACAGAAATAGGAGTTAAGAAAGGCAGAGGTAGGCCTAGATTAGACTACTGCTCGCAAATAGTAAGGTATGTGGGTTGTAGCACAACTAACGAAATGCGTAGGTTTGCACAAGATAGGAGAAGCTGGAGGTTAGCGTCCAACCAGTCTTAGGACTGATGACCTCATGGTGATGGTTGAGATATACTAAATGTTTTAAAAATTGGAAATATTTTCAAGCAAGGTTCTTCAAATAGCGGCCCAACTTTTTATCAATTCCCTTATGGTTCTTCAACTCTTGATTTATTGAGAGTTTATTATTCGGAAGCCTATTAAATATATTATTACGTTATTCTATTTATTAATGTTAATTACTATATAAATAGGAATCTACAGTATCTAAAGATATTACAAGATTATAATCCGGAATGTAATTTTGAGGCAAAAATAAATAAAACATTGCTATGTTATATGTTGGCGAACATCATTACAGACTATAAAAAGGGATGTCGATAGGAACAATTGACGTTAACCTGAAAATTGAGGGACATTATCAATGTATTAATACTGGAAATTTTATATTTCAGGTTATAATGTTTCTATTAATTTGATTCTGTTTTAAATGCTAAAATCGGACCATGACTAACAACGCTACGATGGAATTAAAAGTATCTAATTTCTTGCCACAAAGTACTTTAATATAAGAAGTAAATTAATTTTTCATTAGACTAGAAGGTTGTTTATATTTGCACACATTTGTGTTATTATTGGAGTAACAGTTATTTATTTTAATTTGCAGGGGCCTTTCTCATTCCCACGGTGGTTGCCCTTACGACCTTCTTTACATGTAAGTATAATTTTATATCTATTAATATGGTTTTGGGAAGTGATAAAGAGAAATCGATTATCTATTCTCCAAGCCTCATCTTCGACGAAATATAAAAATGAATAGTAAGACCAATGTCCATTTTTCTAATTCGTACTTTTTATAACATATGATAAACTGTTAGACTATAATGAAGAAACTTCACTTGAGATTTTGACTGTATTCTAGCAACATGGAAATTCTGGAGATAACATTCTCCTAGAGGCATCAGATGTGTAAAACAAAATTATGCTTCACAGACTGCACTGGGTATTTATAATAATAATAATATTTATTTTCCTTAACACATACTGTATGTATAGAAATCGCCATAAGTTAAAAACTAAATACTCCAATATTCATTAAAATACTAGAAATATTTACCACCTGGATATACTTTTAGTTTTAGTCACATTTGAGTTTTTTCAGCTTTTTAAGTAATTTCAGCGTGCGTTCCTTATATGTTCTCACAATCAGTATTTAAATTTGTATTTTATAAGTTGATGTCAAGTAATATTTTTAATGAATTACAAAAATAATTAGACTAATTAAGAACTTAGTTGAGAATTGTATACTGAATTTTTAAGCAGCGGATGTCTGTATTTCGATCAAGCGAGTGTTATGAAGGAGATTTTATACGAAATTTTTCAACTTTTTGAAAATATTTGAAATAATGCTTTTAGAAAAAAATACAGATATTGTAATTTGTAAATTGATGGTGTCGAATATAGGTGGGTGCCATAAAGATGAACAATTAAATTAATTGTAAGGCCTGGAAGCATATTCATTAATCAAATGTTTCCAATATCATACAGGGTGAGTTAGAGAATGCTTTCTATAAGTGACTTAGAGAAATGCACGAAAGTAAATTTTTTTAAATGGAATGCCCAGTATATTATTACTAATTCGGAAAGGTGATACATTTACCTATTTAAAAGTGTTAATGTCCCCTATACCTAATGCGCACCGCTTTCGATTTATAGGCACTTTCTGTAACCATTCCAGGAATATTATATCTTTTGATATGTTGTCATAACGGGTGGGCCATGAAATTTCTATTTTATCATCTTGTAATGACAACAGACATGCTATTTTTCTAAATAAATTTGACATTAGTAATATTTGCACTTAATTTGAATAGCTGTAGCACAAATATGGCAGAAAATAATTATACAAACGCAATTTTAATGGATTTGTTTATTATTCATGGACAGTGCAATAATATTATCAACAGAACTTGTAGAATATTTAATGAGAAATATCCGAATTTGCCGCAGATGAACAACAGAAAGTTTCTACGAATTCAAAGGAATTTTATAAATTTTGGTTCGTCATTAAGATAATCAAGAAATTTATCGAAACCTGTGACATCTGACGAGGTAAATGAAATCAATGTGCTAGTATATTTTCATGAAAATCTCCAGTATTCCATATGTTGTGCTGAACAGGATTTAGGATTGCCATATTCATCCATTCGAAGAATACTAGCAAACCATAAAATGCATAATTATAAATTTACAAGAGTTCAATTTCGCATGCCTCAGGATTATCTAGGGAGAATAGAATTTTGTGAAATGTTGTTAGTACGTATGCAAGAGGACGAAAGATATAATATTCTTGGAAGGGTTACAGAGAAGTGCCTATAAATCGAAAACGGTGCGCATTAGGTATAGGGGACCTTTACATTTTTAAATAGGTAAATATATCACCTTTCCAAATTAGTAATAATATACTAGGCATTCCATTTAAAAAAATTGACTTTCGTGCATTTCTCTGTCACTTATAGAAAGCATTCTCTAACTCACCCTGTATGATATTGGAAACATTTGATTAATGAAAAGGATGCCCCTAGGCCTTGCCTAGCCACAACTGAAGAATTATCTTTCAGTTGCTGCGTAGGGAGGAGAAAACACGATTCACTGAAAGTAAAATTTTTGGCAATACATTCAGAAAAGAATTATTATCTCGATAACGGCTTGAGATAGATATAGGGAAATATTAACAGAAGTTACTCATAGAGAGACGACAATCTAAAAAATTCAAAAATATACAGGATATTATATTTAAAATAACGATGATGTTGCCGGTTTTATGTGTAAGTGGCAACACCGCACTCTAGAAAATATTTTAGTTGCATAGATCATACTCAACTATTTTGGTAACCAATATTTCAAAGCAATCGGTAGATTATTATTATTATACGTGACAAGAATTTTAATCTGAAGTTATTGTTAATATTATCATAGTTTAAGGATTCTGGGTAATTCTGATTTAAATTTAAGAAAATTAAGTGGTTTTGCACAATTGTGTAAACTAACTTATTCTAAGAACTTTCGATTAGATCTACACAATATTTAATATAATCATTATTGTCTATATACAAATGAGACGTCTCATCATTTATCATTTATAAGATATATCGATTATTAAATTTCATCATTTATCGCCGCGTTCTACTACCTATAAAATAATTTAATTTATAGCTTAATATATCTATCGCTTTGCAAATTATAGTAACTTTAAAATGTTATAAAAAATACACTATTGCTTTATATAACTGTCTTTATTTGAAGATAATTGATAGTGCACTAGTGCACTATATCAGTGCACTATATTTCACTAGATAATTACTAACCTATGCCAATTAAAAATACACAAATATTGACGAAAATAAAACAAGGAGGAATTTTAAAAACAAAATGTTTATAAAAGACTATAAACGGCTGCTCGACACAAGTACATTGGCGATTGATATTAATTATCATGACAAGATCAATGTTAGTCAATCATTGCTACAATAGAATGGAGTGGTTGAGAATTAAAGTGGATTTTTGTCATACTTTGTAATGTTGCATAATATATTGTATAATAACTGATATATTTTTTGGATTAATTTATTTTAAATTTATGCTTATAATTACGAAGATACATTATAAAGAGATACATTTAGGTAATATTTTCATTCTGCTTAAATTAATAATTCTTCAACTAAATACATTTTGAAAACCAAACATAAAACTTTAAATATTTATTTTGGGTATAAACATATTTATGTATAGTGTTCTAAAATAATACCTGATTTTATATTATACCATATTCTGGAGAATATGCTATATTTTTATACAATCCTATTAAAGCAGCTTCATGTTAACTTTTTCGGTAAAAGTCATTAATTACATAACAAGAACAGAATAACACCTTACATTATTTACTGATTTAAAAAAATTAAAGTGGGTATTGAAAAAGTTTGCACTCCCAAAAACTGAATAAACATACTTTTCTTTATATACACATACTACTTTTTCTATATGCAACCCTGATAAATTCAAAATAAAACACGCTTTATTTATCCCATCATTTTGTCTAATACTACGGTAAAAAATAATAGTACTATTTGAACTTTCGTTATATTTGGAGGTTATTAAGAATGGTTGTAAATTTGTACTGTCAAGTGTGTTCATAAAGTAATGGATAAATTCTTTAAAAAATTATAGAATAAATTTTGGGAAAGACTCTGTAACCCGTCAAGTTTTATTTTTTTAGTTGCTTACTTTTTTAATACATACACGATCATTCGTGTAGGAGGTATGATGCCATCGATATTTTTTTTAACGGCAACTCCTCTTTTTTATCATGGAATATGAAAGATATTTTTTACATACACTACTGTAATAATTATATTAACGAGAAATTAAAAAAATTAATAATAATGATTTTTCAATTTGAAAATACTAAGTTTAATGGCATTGATTATTGAGAAAATCAACTAAATTAAATGTTAAAATTGTGCACAGTTCGCTACCGGACAATAGTCAAGACCATTAATACTAAATTCTTCTTGAACATTGTCAATAACATCAGGAGGTATACATTGCATTTCTTGCTTTTAAATCTTCTAGTTTCTCCAACCTAGTAAGGTATATTTTGCCTTTTAAGTATCCTCACAAAAAGTAATATAGAGGTGTTAAATCTGGCGTTAGGACTATTCAATCCGCCCCTGCTATATATCCAACAATACAAGGAACATCTTATCCGAATAGGCACAGAGAAGTGCTGCATAATGAAGAGGTGCACCATCTTGTTTAAAGAAAAAGTCAACAAGATTTTGACAAGATTTTGACTGATTTTTGATAAAAAACAAAGATAGCGAATGTACCCAAATTCGCAGTATTTATACTTAACATTGCTTTACCATGATTTGGTCAATGAGTTGCTGGTGAGCTTCAGTTATATTGAACAATTCAACTGTTTCTCTTTGGATGAGCATAATGTTTCGAAATTCGCTAATACAAAGAATTTAAATTCCTTTTCGTGCAATTCAATTAGCCATTTTTTTACAAAATAAAGTTACTACTCAATAAACATTCCAAATACACTGTTTATACCAAACAAACGAAAACAATGATTATTTCAAAGAAGTAACTCCAAAAACCAAAAAAATATAGTCTATTTCTAAATAATTTTTAAAATTATCAGTAAATATAGTATTTTGAAATTGCATAATCGATTATTCCTTTTCTTATCTAACCTATATTGACGCTAGTGCAATTATTATCGTAGCATATCGTCCTCTTTCACTTTCCGTAATAAAAAAGAGAGATTCAATTAAAAAAAATGGATGACTATTCTCTTATACTGTTCACAATGTGTATATTAATTACAGTCTAAAAACACGCAACTAAAAATAAAATTTAATAGGTTGGAGAGTTTTTTCAGAATGTTATTCCTAGAATTTTTAACGAATTTATTCATTACTTCACGAAAATACTGTATGTACTTTACAGTTACTTACACATTTGGCTTAATCAAATATGGTTTTTTAAAATGTTTAAAATATTATAAATATATACTTAATACAGATTCGGCAAATGTATATGTTTTCTATTTTCCACATAATTTTTTACCTTTATATAATATAGGTACATTATTTATTATTTCTGAATTTTATTAACATATCTCTTTTATTTCAGATGGGGCACTGTTACATGGTAAGTTAACTGACACCAGTAACTTTATTAAATAGCTGAAATTATTTCGAGAATTATTCTTAAAACTTTTCCTACACTTTTTTTTAGCTGAAATTAGCACTACTTCTGCACCTGATCCCCGATGTCCATATCCATCAGACGATATAACATTTTTTAACGATCCTACAAACTGTTCTCGCTATTACGAGTGTTATGAAGGAGATTTATTTATTATGGAATGTTACGAAGGACTGTATTGGAACGAGGAAACTTTAGCTTGTGACTATCCCGAAAATGTTACCTGTAGAGTATGTAAGTAGATAAATATTTAATTGAATGCTGTAAAGAATATAGATTTTTATTTAATTTAGACTAGTCATGGTTAGTGCAACGTTAAAAATTTAATTTGGCACGATGGAGATGGTCATCAGATCTATGGGTGTATTCGAAATTAAAAAAAATGAATATTTATAATTTTAATTTACACAGCTAACAGATTTTGTAATACATACACTGAGAAATCACTTAATGTAAAGTACATGGAATTAGGTTTAAAATACATTCAAACTATTTGTATTTGGAACCTATCTATCAAAGAAAGTTAATACAGAGTATATGAAGAGACCTTTTTCGGTCCAATTAAGTCGCTTTGCTTTCAAAGGGAAATAACTTTGGAAGTGTAGCAGAAAAGTAGTTTATACTTGACTCAAATATTTCTATTGTTGTACCTTGGATAAAACCATTGATTTTTATTGTACGATAAATTGATACTACAAATACTCATATTCATTACTAATACAATACTAATAAAAATACGTGTTGTTTTTGGACAAATGTATCAAATGAATAATATCTATAGTATTATAACTGTCCTTATCATCGTAATTATTTACCTTCAATGTGAAAAAATATATTTTAATATCAAAAGAAAAAGAACTGAATGACATCATGAAGAAATTGACAAATTTTATCCTATGTTGTACCCAGCCCTTGTCTTCAAGTAATATTGATCACGATTTTCTATAAATTATTAAGAAATCTAACAGTTTAAAATTTTCAAATAATACTACTTTTATCACTAATATCACTAACTACTATAAACGTTACTTACACATTTGATCATTTTTATTTATCCATTATGGAAATACGTGTACCTTTTATTTTATATTATATCTCGTCATTACCGTATACTGTGCTTCATCGTGAATAATTCAATAAATTGCAGTAGAAACCATATCCACACTGCCACATAAATGTCTGATCATTGCACGGGTTTCATTTAAACAATTTGAAGATATGGATTTCATTAAAGCTCATGCCGTTGGCTTCTCAACTAAACACCAATAATTGAATGATATAATGAAATGTTTTATTCGAAACGGATTTCTATTTGCTGTAACTATTATCAAAATAGAGTTAAAAGTATATCTACTAAAATAAAGGTATGCCTATGGGTTAATTTCCTTTTTAGTTTAGAGAACTTTCTCTGTAAAACGATATGCTATTTTATTCATTTATTTCAATACTCCCACTGAAATATTGTAACGGAAATCACCCAGTTATAATGAAATTTTACTTTTGTTAACAAAGAAATGCGATTTTATTTACTAAAAATTCTCAAAGAGGCCCAAAAAACATACGTAAAGTTATCAACCCTATATTGTATAATTTTAGTTGTTTTAAATGGATTTACAAGCCTCTAAATAGAATAGAAGATAACTTAAGGATGAATCAATGCGAGAAATATGTGAAATACGTTAATGTCGCAGTACTGTTATAGAGTAGTATAGTGATATATTACGTCATGATAAGTATGAACTATATCTTAAAAATAGCATCTTTGTCCTACGGTGGCATTGATATTCGATGCCATTAGCCGCATCCTCGACCGTCCATTCTAGGTCTTTCGATGTATGTATTTTTATTATCCATGGTTATTATAATTACCAGGTATCACACGTTATCGGTAAATTACAATGGTAACAGGAATCATATGTTGAAATTAGATTTTTTGTATATTTGGGTGTTTTTAAGGTATTTTAAAGGGCCTATAAAAATTATGTTTCGTTTGACAGTATATTCGTTTGGTTATTATCTAACAAGTTAATTGATCTACTAGCTTATTCATATACTGGGCAGTATATTATACAACTGTTGCACTGCAATGATAATCCTTTTATAGTAAATGGAGCGACATTAGATATATACGAGTATGTGTGATCTTAAGTTTTGTAATAATAATTTGTTCGCTTGTATATAAGTGTAATCAATACATGGAAGGTTTTACATAAGACCAATTCTTCTATATGATGTATGGAAACTATTCCATGGGTTCTTATATCCTATTTTTCCTTCTATTCTACATAATCTATTCTAATTAAAATTGCCAAATTGCCATGAAAATATTGTTGTTTGACAGCTAAATACGTTCCTCTACCCTTTATTACCTGGATACCAATGTATCTTGATGTAAATATAAATTTCATTTTTTTGTCTATGGTTTCGCCAACGAAACGAAATGTACTAAGATGTTTTGAATTAATGGGTAGCTGTTGAAGGTATTTTGAGGTGATTTTAAACAGCTATATGAGTCTGTATATTACATTATTACATTATGTTATATGGGTTTGGGCCTCATCAGCCACTGATCGCATGGGTAGTCCCTTGGCGATCCTCTCTTATTCGGGTCATTATCCAAAAATGCTATCCCATAAAAGGACCAATTTAGGCACGTCTTCCGCCTTAAGCCTCGCCTCCTCTAGGATAACAGGGGTCCCTAATATAAGGTACCTCTTCTCCTCCAGTGCGGGGTAGGTGTAAACAAGATTAATCGAGGTTTCCTCGTCTTCTTTACAGTATCTGCAGGCCGAGCTATCAGTCAGCCTCAGCGTGTGCTTATATGCATTCGGACTACTATGGTAGCCCGTTGCAACTCCCATCAGGGTTCTGGCTTTGTGCCTGTTCAATTTAATGAATTCTTGGGCCCATTTCTCAATCTCTGAGTATTCAATGAAGAGTTGGGTTATTCGACAACCCATTACTCCTCTCCATCTTTTATTGTGCTGGTTTCTTGCCCAGCGATTGATGAGGTCTCTGATCAGATTCCGACTTATTCCTACTGCAGGTTCTGGTCCATAAAGGTTCTGTCTGGTCCCTAGCCTGGCAAGATCATCTGCAACTAGATTTCTCTTAATGCCATTATACCCAGGTATCCATAAGAGTTCCACCGGTCCTTTCCCTACCAAGTGATTCAATGCTTCATAGCAATTATAGACCAGCTTCGACTTTGTCGTTGTTGAATTCAGGGCTGCCAGCGCTGCTATCCAGATACATACCTTCTCCTGGGTCCGATTTTGGTCGGTTTCCAGAACTTATATATAATTCTGTGTATATAATAAGCTATTGTTTATTTGACAACTCGCTGTAATGCAAAGCTTGTCATATGCATAAGATTCTGCGGTGAATATACTTGCCAATTTTGAAGAATTCAGTTGTTCAGGTCATTGTTAGCTATGAAGGTACATCCCAACACTATTGTCTGTTCTTAATCTATCGGTATATATAATATCTCAATCCTGGAATCAGTTACTTCTTTTTAGGTATATTTTCATTCGTCGTTTATTTCTTTGAAGGTGGCATATTTCAAGCGACATGTTGGTGCTTCCATTCAGCAAGGAGAATTCCATAGACATTCTGAAAAATAGTCTATGGAGAGATTAATGAGTTCCTCGATGCGTCTGATTAATTGTTTTGTGATTGTGGGATTACATGTGTGGCAAGAAATTGGACCTAAAAATAGTCTCTTATTCTACGAACTATAATCGGACTCAATTTTATTAAATTTACTTTATCAGACCACACGCACCATTTCTGTGATTCCAAAAACATAATGATTTATGCCCTTTCGCAACCTCAATCTACTTTTAGTATAGTTTTTTCAAGAACCAATGGTTTCCTTGTGACAGTGCAGCAGAAAGAAAAGCACCACGTAGCTCTCTTCTGCACTAATCAGAATTTTTATAGTGTACTGTGAATTTCCCTGATATACATATGCAAACGGAATTTCGTTGGATTAATAAATAATGCTATTCTCCTTTTCAAACTTTTCATTGGACGTCGTTTTTCGGAGTGATTTTTATGGGTGTTACTCTTTTTTATGTCTTTTTTTATAGCCTACTGCTATATTTGAAATTGAATAATTTTTCTTGAGATTCCATACACGTATGATCTTGTTTTTTCAAGAGAATAGATTCTAGATTTTGCCATTGCCGATAATATAAAAAATATATCGATACTCGCATGTTTATTAAATCAGTCTTCTGAACTAAAAACAGGCACACACAAGTTAAAGAGTTAACTAATTTTATATATTGACAGTTCCACGTATTGGTGTATACATAATCCTTAAATAGTGTGAAAAGTTGATGTCGACCTCTACTGTCTCTAGATCGTAATTTGAGATAACAGAATTGAAGAAAAAATTTTTTATTTTTTATTATTACATGCGTTTATTTTAATTGTGATTTCTAAGGGCTAACGGCCAACATTAAACAATTTTAGGGATCTAAATAATTCCTATAAATAGTATTCTTATTAAGTAACAAAATATAAATTTATAGAAAAACGAACAAGGACACATAATAAATGTAGTGCTTATTGGAATTAACTTTGGTGAGTTTGAACAGAAACGCCAAAAAATAATTAAAATATGTATTCTTAGTATTATAAAAATTAAAATCTGACATGTAAACTTTTTGTGAAACTCTGAGAAATTCTGTGAAATTCGTGAAAACAATGTCATAATACTATTCTGGAAACCAAAATATATTGCTGGTAAAAGTATATGTACAATTTAAAGACTCGTATCTTGTATCGTTTACACCTTACATATAATTTATATCTAAGTTATGTCTATAAACATCTATTTCTTTTTCCAACAGCTCCGCCAACTGAGGAACCTTCTACAACAGAAACCACAGAGCTAACAACAGATTACACAGGTAATTAATATTAGTTGTGCTAGAGATCATGTTATTCCAATATTATTTGTAGTCATCCTAATTAATTTTAGATATCTAGAAGGTCGAGTAATGAAGAAGTTAAGCAAACATTTTATATATTTCAATAATAACAATTTTGATTATTTTTAACGAACGCGTTGGCTTACGTATTTTACGTAACTTAGTCTTAACGAATTTACTCTTACTTTCATATAACTGCAAGAAATATAAATTAAAATTATTGTTACTAACTTCTGATAACCCGTTTTTTAATGCCACAGTGGATTAACCTTTTAAGAACCAAATTATATGGGGATAAATACAACTACAAGATAACATATATATATATATATATATATATATATATATATATATATATATATATATATATATATATATATATATATATATATATATTTTTTTTTTTTTATGTACCCATTATTTTAGAATTATGTAAATAGAAATGCTACACGTTTAAATATAATTGATTATTGATTGAATTAATTACTTCTAATTCTATAATTTAATTAAATGCTCTAAGATGACAACAATAAGTAAACATCGAAATTATCGAAAATAAATATATCTCTACGAGATTGATTTAATATATCAGCATATTGTGGTTTTCTAAAAACTCCTTATTTTCGGTTTTGTTTCTATGTCAATTAGTGTATTTATTAATGGTAAGCACAATAATACTGATACTGTTAGGTTCTTATTTATTTCACCAACAGATACACAAAGATAAGATTTTATCGATGAGAAGAACTTAAATATTTAATTGAATACTATACCATTCCATACAACATGAGAGTTACCATCTTATATCGGAAAAATAAGAGGACTTATTATAGATTAATAGAATAAATTATTAAAACATATGAGTTGCACTTAAGCGCATCTTATATATTTTTAAGCTTGAACTGTTGAACAACTATTGATTCGAAAAGGAAACAGATAGAAGCAATATAAAATTTACTTTGCATCGAATATTAGATAATCATTTTAAACTTTTTATGGACTGCATTAGAATTTGAATATTTAAAACTCAGTGGTATATTAGACGTATATCGAGAACGAATAATTTGTTTCTTTTAATTTAATACTATGTAGATGTCCTTGTTCTACTGTTCTAAAATATTTACAACTTTTTATCACTTCAAGTATAAATGTATGTTCATCAAATTCTGCTATTTTAAATAGAACACCCTATATTATAAACTTATATTGAATTGAGTATTATCTGCAACCGCAACAGGATGAAATAAACAAATTTACATTGATTATTACGGTTATTGTGATTTTATGAAATTATGTCGTATGTTTTAGTGTCTAAAAAGTATATTTCTATTAGAAATTTCGAAAAATGCTACAAGAATTCGTTAAACAGATAATTACGACAAGAAGTAATATTTATAGCGTGATTGTAGTATAAATTGTTTTAAATTTGTCTCATTTTCACAATTAGTGTTAAGAAATAATATGAGAAATTTTAGTGTTAATGCTGTTATGGTCAAAAAAGATAAATAGTTAACACTTAAAAACTATAAAAGTTAAGTATAGTACATGCTTAATAAGTTAAGATGAATGGATAAGATGAACATAGCTATTTTGACATGGTTGTAATCATTTAGTATTTACCTGTCGTAAAATATGATAATAAATCGTACATAAGCATGATTTTTGTGAAACAAAACTAGTGCTTCACATAAATGAAGTTTCTTTATTTAATATTTCTTTATAAGAATAGAGTTCAAATGGTTAATAAATAAATCTATAGTAAACTGAAATATTTTAAGAATAAAGATTGAATACTATGGCATTAGCAGTAATGAATCACAACTCTTTCATTCGTACTTAATAGGCAAGAATATCCGCTCTACTACATGTAGAAGGTGCACCGCAAGAATCTGTTTTGGGTTCAGTACTATTTATTTTATATATAAATGTCTTACCAATTGCAATTGAGCATAGCTCTTCTACACATTTTGCAGATGACACTACTGTAATATCTCGAGGAAATGAGGAGATGAGCAGTAAAAGTTTGCCTTCAACCAACACTTGGTTCTCAGTTAATAAATTAAAACTTGACACGGGTAAAATAAAGAAAATAACATTCACGCCCAATAAAATTGGATCAAAGTTAGAACTGGTGAAGCTGCTAGGGATCACACGTGACTCTAGTTTAATTTGGTCTGCTCATCTAGACAGCCTATGTTCGAAACTAAGCACACAGGGATTTGTCATAAGACAGCTGCAATACCTGTAATATTTTTCATCATCACATCATTTTTGATTTTTCGATTTATATCTAGACAAAAGAATTTAGATATGTTAATTCAGAGCTTGATTAATTAGAATTCAAGTTTGTCGAGTGCAATTTTCTTGAGTCGAATAATACAGTTGACTGTCATCTACATATAAATAAATATAACAATATTTTAATCCATTTTTAATCTCTTTTCTTTTAATGTAGGAACCAATATTGAACCTTGAGGTATATCCATGTCTCATGTTAAGACATGGGAATATTTCCCATTTGAAATAACCCTGTGTTGTTTCCCCATGATATACTGTGTCATAATATCAATTGAATTGTTATCAAATCCAAAATAATATACTATAACAAGACAAGGTTGATAATTTAACATATCAAATGATTTGTTACATATGGTCCAATAAAGCCAATAGTGTAAATTTATTATCTGTTCAAATATTAATATCGGCTATTATCCCTACTAATGTAATTATTTTGCTCTATACTTTGCAAAATATTATTTATAATTATATTCTTGAATTTGTAGACTTAATGTTAATTTTGTTGCAATTGGTACAGTCGGTAGTAAGCTAATAGTGTTTCATGTCTTTAATATTAGTGACTTTAGACACAGGTATTATGTTAGATAGTTTCCACATTGACGGAAATACATTATTTTCTGTACATTAATTATTCAGTTATGCTACTAATTCAAAAATATGTGGACACAGGTATCTAAGTATCAACGCCATTAGCGCCAAGTGACTGATTTTCTATTGAGTCTAATTCTAGGCTTATTTAATTTACACTTACCAGTCTGAAGTTAACTTTGTTAACTTCATCTTTTATATGTCACCCCGCATTTAAGACAAAGTACCTAAGCTACTTGATTCAGAGTGTTCACTTGATTCACCTTCAGTTCAGACCTTTTTAGAATAGTAAATTTTACTAGTTATAACAAATTGCAGTCAAAATAAATAGTGAGTAGGTGTCTAACAACAGAATTAGGAATTATAATTTTACGTAGTTCTTGTTCTATATATCTATTGAAAAAAAATATTAACATTCAGCGTAAATATAATTAAATTATTGCGAGATACACTTACATGGGACACATGATTAATTTTATTAATTTTATAAAACGTATTTCATGATAATTTATTATAGTTTCAGAAACCACAGAGAGTGTACTAACAACAGAAACTCCATTATCAGATACGACATTACCAGATACGACATTACCAGATACGACATTACCAGATACGACATCACCAGATACGATATCACCAGATACGACATTAGCAGATACGACATTACCAGATACGACATTGCCAGATACGACATTACCAGATACGACAACTACAGAAGAGTCATCGACAGTTCCAGAAGGCACAACTACATTAGCACCAGGTAAATATTTTATTATTAACTACAAACTATGATTTTCTAATGTTATAATTTCCTGCAATCATACAGTTTACTTAACAATGTTGTTTAAAGCATTGCTAAAATTTTTTCGATTCTGTATATGAAACAGAGTTAATATGAGTAACGAAACTCAAAAATATCCAGGAAAAAAGAGAATTGAACATTATATTAATTAGTTATTAATTAAAATAATACAATATTATTAATAATATTACTCTCTCCTATATACTTTACCATCTAATATTGCTCTCTACCCACACGTTTCCTGATGTTTGGAAGGTATCAAGGATCTGCCTTATATTAAAAAGATTGAAGTCATCTGACTAATGACAAAAAATTATCACTATTCTGTCAAATATTGCAAAAGTTTCCAAACATTTATTATACACCCACATTTATCTTGGGGTGTAACCTACTTTACCTCCTAATCAACATGGGTTTTATAGTCAAATGATCGATAGTTATAAATTTAGCAGAATTTACATAGATAATCGCAAATCACGGATAATAGACTTCAACCGGATGTGGTGTACCCTGATTTTCCAAGGCCTTTGACAAGATAAATCATTAATCTTCCTTGGCATTTTTAGCGTCTACTGAAATACCAAAAAGCTCAAATCTGGGACCATTATTATATATCATATTTATTAATGATTTATCTCCAATGCTAAAAAATTAGGTACCTCATATAATAAGGACTAAACAAATTTAGTCAAAATAGCTATTCTCCTGGCTATATGTCAAAATTTTCGTATTATGTCTAACAGAGTTAGCACTAAAATACAGTGATGTCAAATTGTATTGTATCTCGAAACTACCAGGAGATGGCGCTTGGTACGTTCTACTGCGGTGGAATGTAGCAACGTCTACTAGATGTGAGCTTCATCTGCCGAAGGTATACTCGTTTACACTGCACTGACGAGACCCAAGATAGAAGGATCGAAACCGGTCTGCAGTTAACGATATCCTGAGATAGGTGACATTTTGCATCTTTCTTGTGGTTTTGAAACAATCACTGTATTTTTAGTGCTAACTCTGTTAGACAAAAAACCCGGCAAATTTTGTAATGTAATTCAGCGCTCGGCGTTTGACATATAGCCAGGAGAATAGCTGTTTTGACCTAATTTGTTTAGTCCTTATTATACAACGCACCTGCAGATGGGTTTGGAGTATAATCTCCTTATTTTTGTAATTCTAATGCTTAATATCATATCATCTTCTTTTTGCCTACACTTGGTATACACTTCGATTATAAACTATAAATCTCTCGACATATCAACGATATGGCTCCTAATGCATATAAAACCCTTAGTTTTGTGATAGAAAATACAACATCGTTTACATCGTATAACACTGCTACCTCATATTTCTAATATTTATATCAAAATATTTATATTTTGCATTAATTCGTTCGGAATTAGAATATTGTAGCTTTGCCTGGTATTCACAGTATCTAAATCAAATTGAGAATATTCAAGGACATTTCTTAAAATATATATTATTTCACGTAGACAATTTCGACCAATTATTGTACTCTGCTTATACAGATTTGACATCCACTCATTGAACTCGAGGGAGGTATTTATTATCCTTTTATTTTTATTTAAGTTATTCCACAATAGTATAAATAACAACTTTTTACTGTTGTGTTAGTTATATGTTAGTTATATGTCACTATTCAGTATTATTACCATTAAATATAAATACAATTAAATATTTAATCGTATATTAATATTAATGTTATTTAAAGATTATCTTGGTTTTCATATATTTTATAATGTTATACAGGGAGGTGCGCAAAAAATGGCCATCGCCAAAGCTCTGTCATTTATCGTCCGATTTTCAAAATCCAAAAACCAAATTAAATCACTTATAAAATATTACAATCTGGGCTATAATTTCGGCTGGGAATAATTTTTTTTTCAAACTTGGTTTCCTATGACATTTCGTAGCCAAATTTTGATTTTCATATAAAACTATACAGTTTTCTCTATGCTATATTAAGGAGTATTTCTTTCTGAATCCAATTAATATCCAAATAATTTTATTAAAATAACATTTAGGCAGTTAGTTTTTAATTATAAAAAGGCATAAAAAGAATGTTGGAACACTAAACAACTATTACAAAAAATTTTTAAACTGACTACCATTTTGCTCAACACATAATTGACACCTCCGAGAGACACTGGAAGTTACATTGTATAAAAAAATGTAGGAGTTCACGGCAGGCCTCAAATATTCGCCTTCTCAAATCTTGTTCGTTTTCGGGTGACGTTAAATATACGGTGTCTTTTAGATAACCCCATAAAAAGAAATCCAGTGGCGTCAGGTCTGGACTACGAGCTGGCCACCAAATGGGTCCGTTGGTTCCGATACATTGTTCGCGATACTGGATATGCAAATAATTAGCAATTAGATTGATATTATGGGGTGGAGCTTCGTCTTGTTGAAATAAAAGCTCGTTCAGAATTCTAAGAGGTAATTCATCCAAAAACATTTCAAATTCGCCAGAAAGTAAATGATAATATTTTTGTTAGTTTAAATTTCCATCGATAAAATATGGTCCTATTAGCCTACTTCCCAAAATACTACACGATACATTCACGCTAAATCTTCTTTGAAAATTGCTCTCCACAACAACGTGAGGATTGTCTTGAGACTAATATCTATGATTTATTTTGATAAAAATCCCATTCTTCCCGAAAGTACATTCATCAGTCCAGATAATATTTTGATGAAATGCTGGATCTGTTTTCGACATGTCCAAAAAAAACTTGCAAAAATTGAATATTCGTTATCTGTCTTTGTTTTTCAATGCCTGGATTTTAAGGCTTGTACGGCTTAAATTTATGCTTTTTGAAAATTTCTATTGCTATTATTTTAGAAGCTCCACAATTTCAAGCTACCTCACTTGTGGATGTATTGGAAGTTTCTTCTGCACTTCATTCAATTCCAGGTTTTCATCAAATTTGCCCCCTAGAGATTTTGATTTTTTAAAGGCACTGCCTCAAATTAGCTTCTAATCGGCTAAATTTCTGATGATGAGGGCGATCTTCATTCGGATATCTTCCCGCCTAAGCACGAGCAGCCTCACAGGAATTTTTTAAAACCTCAACATAAATTTGTTATATATCAGTACATTCATAATTAGTCATTGTGACGAATAAGGCACATTCAAAATTCAAGAGACTGGTTTTTGACGTTTATTAAAATATTGAACTCAAAATTTCATAGGCAGTTTGGTGTCACCTTCACAAAATTATTTCTATTACATTTTATTATTTCTTTAATTTCTTTTCAGGTACTAATGTCGAACAAACTTTGGGTTTCTATATATCATTGGATTAAAAAAAATTCTTTAATATAACATAGAAAAAACTTTATGGTTTAATTTTAAAGTCAAAAGTTGGCTATGAAATGTCATAGAAAACAAAGTTTTAAGAATCATTATTTACCCCAGATTGTAGTATTTTACAAGTGATTTAATCTGGTTTTTGGATTTTGAAGATCGGATGATAAATAACAGAATTATTGCGGTGGCAATTTCTCGTGCACCCCCTGTATGTTGTACATATACATATGTATATATTTGTATTTCATATTTTTGTACTGTAAATGGAGTATTTTTTTCCGTTGGGTAATAAAGATTTCAATCATCGAGCATGCCTGGAACATTCTTACGAGAACAATTGCTCGATGTGCACAGCCCCCATTGACTAGGCAGAAACTTGTAAGAGTTGAAATAGAATAATGGCAAAATCTACCTTCTTACATAATCGAGGGGACGAACTTAAGCTTGCATTAATCGAAGGGTGGTACTACGTTGTAATAGTAATAACCGTTGTAGAAATGATTGTGATAAGTGCAGTTAATGATTGTCCAATAAAATATCTGATGCATATTTATTCAAGTATCCTGTATATTACTATATTAAATTAGTTATTTGATAAAAATAAACTATACAATATCGTCTATTAAAATATCTTGCAATGGTTTAATTCTCCCTGGAATAAGAATTTACAAAACTTTTGGCACTATATATTTGACTAGTAATATTCAATTTTTAGATAATACAATACAAGTATTTAATTATTTTCATTTGTAATTATTTTCATCTTTATAATAACAATAATTTATTTCTCCAGAAATTTCGTGCCAGACAGCACCAGATGGAACTTACCTTTCAGATCCAACTGACTGCAGCCGTTATTACGAATGCGTACGAGGCAAAGCAGTTCCTGGTAAATGTCCTGCAGGGAGTCTTTGGAATGAGGTTATACTCAACTGCGATTTTTCTGAAAATGTTACATGTCATACTGATAATTAATTATTTATTTTATAGTTTACCTCTTGTGTATTAATACAATGTTTGTCATGATTTCTGTAGTATTTTATTGAAAACCGAATAGGTAGTTTTGGATTTATTGCAAGAACTTACTGTTATTATTAAAATATAAATTTATAAAAGGCAAAATAGTTAGTAAGCGTGAAATATGTTCATGATTATGGATTATATATGCAGACGGGACTAATAAGAGCAATGGAAATAATATATATTCCACCACTGGATATTTAAAAGAGGTAACTGCAATGTCATGTTCCAAATCTGTTTATATATAACCAAATAAGATACACTAATGAAAACCTGTCAGTCTCTAGGAAGTTTTTAAGATACTCTAGAAGAAGGTAGACTGACTTTCTTTGCAATGTCTATGAAGAACTTACGTCTTGTTATGGAAATTCTAATTGGATGCTCAAATGAAAAAACATCTTTATTATATAAAGTTGACCAATACATCCACACCATCTTCACGTGCAGAGGAGGACGAAACTATACTCTACCTAATATTAATGTCATTTGAATCATCAAATAATATCTATTTATGTCGAAGATTAGCTAAATATATACTCGAATATACCTAAACTTTCTCAAGACGACTTCATACTCTATTTTGTAAAGATAAGTAAAGTTTGACTATTTTGCAAAAATAGGTTGGCTGACAGCCCAGGCGACAACATATCTAAGAAAGGGTAGAACAAGGGGCTCAGGGGTGTCTACTCTTATTTTAAAATTCCAGATTCCCAATTCTCTATATTATTCTGTCTTGCATGGAAATGAAGGTCACAACTTAATAGCGAATTTCGAAGTATCCATGTATTCCTAATAAAAATATACCGTAGTTTAGCAAGCACTGTGATCTCACAATATTAATAAAATATCATATTTATCTTCAGTGGAGGAGAAATTCATAGTAGAAAAATCAGAACTTAACTTCATCAGAATCGGAAATGAATGTAATCCTAATATGCAGAGGTTATTAAAAATGCAAACAAGTCATTCCACCTCAAGTGGCCCATCTATATTTCAGATTCTCTACATCTTTTCATCTAATTAAATAATCTAATATTTTAAGTTCCGGACAATAGATGATGACACCTAAAATAAAATAAAATCGAAATGTTTTCGAATATTTTTTTCACATTCACCATAAAATAATCTTTATGTTATTACATAAACATAAATCTAACCCTCTCCTAAGACAAATATAGTTTTGGATCTATTTCTTTAGGTGAAAGGAAAGGTGAAATACCATGATCCATTTATTAGAAACAAAACTAATACCACTCGAGGAAACATACTAAACTATAATGACTAATAATTCTGTCAATTACAGTATTTATTAACATACCCGTATTTTATTTTTATAGCATATATCTACATTATTTTAAAATCATTACACATATCGAGAGGGCATCATAGCAGACGAGCGTGCTAATATGATACTTGAATTTAAATCGTCAAACGTCTAATTTGACTTACTGAATGATGTTACTTTGCAGTAGAAGTTCACTTCGCACAAACTTATTGCTAAATAATTAAAATATTCAAATTTCCATTATTTGTATAATAATTTAAGATTAATTACTCAATAAAAGGTCTTATAAACGAAAAATCATAAAACTTTCGAGTTTTGGGCCACATACGCCATTCTGCTATGATGCCCTCAATATAATTATAATGTACATAATTACTATATAATATTGACCAATATTTAAAAGCTCTTAGTAATTAATAGTTACTAAAATGCAAGACTTAAAATTTTTATAAAAAAACATTTACTGTCGATAATTGAAACAAGTAGAAATTAAATGACTGTCAAAGGTTTCTCTAGTCTTAAAGTAAATATATAAAGCATAACTGAATGACGTTTGCATATACTTTATCATTCGAAATTGTAAATGTAGAAAAAATTTACTAATAGTATCGGTTGTGGTCGATATCGTTTAACGCAAAATACATTTTTTTAATGTAAGAACACAATATTTTATTAAGATATTTTAGCAAAACAGTACACAGTTGTTATAACGTTAATAAAAATATATTCATATATCGAAATTATAGGTTCTCAATTATTTTATGTAAAAAAATTATCATTGTATGTCGTAATTACAAAAAATTAACTACGATCTTGGGTGTTTATCGAATATTATTGAATATTTCTCAATGTTGAAATACTTTCAACGTGCAAACAAGTCCGAATATTACTTCTACACCACTATTGAAGGAACAAGCTAGGCGAATAAGCTAGTAGACGAAAACGCCATTACGGCATAGTATGTCATCGTTTTCACTGTCATGGACACATTTAGCGGACGAATTTCTTAAATAATTGTGCATGGAAAGTTGTTGTTCCTAGAATATGTTAATGATCTGCAGTAGTTAGGGACCGACTGCAAATATAGTACCAGTCTGCTCCCAAATAGTCTAAACGAAGTTGATAGATGATTTAAAAAGAATGAAGAAATATTACTAAAAAGTCGAAGACAATACTTGACACTTGGAAATTTCATACGGGTCGAAAGTAAAATGTCTAGGAGTTTGGATTATTTGACCAGATCAAGGCATAAAGTTACCATCGCAAAATATCACATAGAAAGCAGATTATGAACAAAACAATCACCTTAAGAGTGTGCGCAAAGAATTTGGAACTAAAGTAAATATAACACTATATACATGTTATATAGAATCCTCTCTTATATTAGGTTAAGACTAAGATTAATATTGTATTTTATAATATTGTAATATACATTGTAACAGGCCATTAGCATACAGGATATTATGTCCAGAAAAGAGTATACCAAAGTCATTGCGGTTATCGCGTAACTAAAAACCTTTCGTGTTTATCATAAACCTACATTGTATTTTATCGCAATTATTGCAACTTGCTAAAAGCTTGAGAAAAACACTTCTTAGAACATTCCTGCAGCATCAGCATACAGAAATGTTTTAAATAGAGAAACAATCATTGGTAGCTTCAGTAATCGGCAAATATAGTAATCGGCAAATATAGTAATCGGCAAATATAGTAATCGCTCCACAAGTAATCCGCATATTAAGTAATCGGAAGTAATCGGAAGTAGTCCGTAACTTCACATATCAGTAATATTCAATTAGTCGTCGAGTAAACGTCGAACAAGTCTAAATTAAATTATATAAAAGTCGGTTACTCCTTTTTTGACATAGCAAAGTGTTCAAAATCGTAAATTAAAAATAAATTGTTTTTAAAAAGTTAATTAAATAAAAAGTGATATAAAAATTGGCGCAGTCGGTAGGATTTTCGCGCAACTTTAGAACACGGACATTGCCTAACTAGAGTTGTGGAATTCCAATTCCTAAGCGAAAGAACCAATAGAAGAAAAGAAACAAGAAGTTTCAAGAAGTAAGAAGAAATAATTCACGAAGAAATAATTAAAGAAGAATAAACAAGAAAGAAAAAGCAACCTAGTTTTAAGAAGAAAAGAAGAAGGACACCCAGATAGAACACGGACCTTGCCTCACTGTCTGCGGACCTCTTCTCCACGATATTCAACATCAGCCAGGACAACCCTATCCAGAACACGGATCTGCCTCACTGGAAGTGGACCCTAGCCGACGAATGAAATCGACAACTTGGTAAGTCGCAAAGAATCATCTCGCTTACCCCATTATACAATTTCTTTTGTGTATATTTTTATTTTACGTACAATACGTACGAATAACTGATATAAACCAGTGAAACGAAATACATTTTTTCATAATTGAAGTTTTTTAATTTTAAAATTATTATTTTTTATTTTGTTTTTATAAAATACTTGATAATTTAATAACCAAAAAATGGCTGAAGAATATATTGAACCGTATAGGCTATCGGAAATTTTTTCCATAGTACCTGAATTTGATGGAAATCAAATTTTCCTTCAAAGTTTTCTCAATGGAGTAAGATGTGCTTACGATATGGCCATCGATAACCAAACAATTTTATTAACATTGCACGTAAAAAATAAGCTCAGAGGCAAAGCCGCCGAGTTAATTAATTCCCGTAATCCATCCACTTGGGATGAGATTAAGTATTTACTAGAAACGCATTTTGGAGATTCTAGAGATCTCACAGCTTTAATTCAAGACCTACAAAGAATTAGCCAAAATTCTAATGAGTCTGCACTAAATTTCGTCTCTAGACTACAGACTCACAACGCAAAAATGCATGCGGCAATACAAAAGCAACCGCTTACCGCAGATCAAAAATCAGCGCAAAGTACCCTGATTGAAACTATGACTCTAAACACGTTATTAACAGGTTTAGACCCCAAATTAGGCTCCATTATTAGAGCAAGTAATCCGAGTGATATGCTTCAAGCTGTCGCCCGAATAAAACGAGAGCTACAACTATCATATTTTGAAACACAAAAATTTAATAGAACTAACAGACCACCCACTAATATTCAAAATTTTCCAAATAAGAAAATTTGTAACAAGTGCAAAAGAATTGGCCATACTTCTAACGAATGTAGGAGTACCCAACAGAATTTCGGAACTTTTCAGACTAGACCAAATTACACGCCAAATTACACACCGAATTTTTCGCAAAATTCAAATAATTTTCAACCACGTCAACCATTTAATGCTAATAACGTCAGACCTCAAACAAATCAAAATTTCCAACAGTTTCAACAAAATAGACCCTCTGCTATAAGACCAAACCCTAACTATTCGCAACAACGACCATCTATTATTAGGCCAAACCCAAATTTTACCCAACAAAAAACTCATCATATGAATCAAAATTATTGTGAGTATAACGAATATGACGATACAGCTCATCAACAAGAAATAACCCCACAATATTACCCGGATGATACCGCTCATCCATATAACTTTCAAAACCAATACTGTGAAGAATATTCACCATATGAGAACTATAACACATATG
Organism: Rosalia funebris; assembly: GCA_037954035.1. Lineage (NCBI taxonomy): Eukaryota > Metazoa > Arthropoda > Insecta > Coleoptera > Cerambycidae > Rosalia > Rosalia funebris. Next base: position 21,551,699 of record JAZFAV010000015.1, on the reverse strand, counting down.
ATGATACTGCTCATCAATTCCATGACCCTAACGATCCGACAGAACAAAATACGAATCAGGATTTTCACATCCTCGACCATCAAGACCACCCTCCAGATTCGGAGACAACCAAAATTCAAATTATAAAATGCAACAAAAACCGACAACCCAAAGACCAAAAATTCATGTAGATCAAAACCTCTTAACTGTAAATTCAAAAAATTTATATTATATTAAAGATATTAGCAAAACATTCAAAATTTTAATCGATACAGGCGCAGGACTTTCGATATTTAAACCCAGAACTTGTGAGAATTACACTAAAAGATTTTCGGAAAATGTTATTATACAGGGAATAACGGATGAACGAATTTTTATCAAAGAGTCAACACTTATACCATTTACAGATTCGGACCCTCATAAAGTATATATTCATGACATTGACATAGAATTTGACGGACTATTAGGTTCTGATTTTTTGGAACACTACAATTGTATAATCGACATTAAAAATAGACAACTCATAACTAATTTTAAAACTGTCCCACTATTTAAAGTTACTGACGATTACGAGCAACAAGAAAACACACCACCAAATTTAGAAACCAAAATTATTAAAAATAACATTTCGATCGCCCCTCGTACTGAGCAAATATTTAAAATTCAATGTAATCTCTTTAATACGGACGCTATTTTAAGCGGTCAGGAAAAAGACAAAGTACGAATTCCAAATGCTCTTGTAAAAATTAATGAAAAAGGAGAATTTTTAACATCAATAATTAACGCGAATGAAATTCCAAAAATTATACATTTCGATGATCTAAAATTAGAGCCCATTAAAAATTCAAGTTTATTAAATACAAACACAGTAAATAAAAATCAAAATTACACAGACCGAAATTTCGAAATTGAAAATCAATTGCGAATTGAACATTTGAACGAGGAAGAACAATTTTTAATTAAAGAATTATGTTTAGAATATTCAGATATATTTTACTTAGAAGGTGACAATTTGACATTTACAAACGAAATTAAACATACGATTGACACGATAGACACAAAACCTATTTTCACAAAATCATACCGCTACCCTCACATCCATAAAGAGGAAGTAAAAACACAAATTTCAAAAATGTTAGACCAAGGCATAATAAGACCATCTATTTCTCCATGGTCTTCACCAGTATGGGTCGTTCCGAAAAAATTGGACGCCTCCGGGAAACAAAAATGGCGCGTTGTCGTCGACTATCGGAAACTAAATGAAATATCCATAGGAGATAAATATCCTCTCCCTAATATATCCGATTTACTAGATCAACTAGGTAAATGTGAATATTTCACAACTTTAGATTTGGCTTCAGGTTTTCACCAAATCGAAATTGATTCAAAGGATATTGCAAAAACAGCTTTTTCGGTAGAGAACGGACATTATGAATTCACTCGTCTTCCCTTTGGTTTAAAAAATGCCCCCGCAACATTTCAGAGAGTTATGGATAACATACTCTTAGGTATCCAAAACGAACGTTGTCTGGTATACATGGATGACATTATTATTTATTCACCAACAATACACGAACATATTAGTAGATTAACTGAAGTTTTCAAACGATTAAGGAACGCGAATTTAAAAATACAACCCGACAAATGCGAATTTCTCCGCAAAGAAGTCGCTTATTTAGGTCACATAATTACACCCGACGGAGTAAAACCAAATCCAACAAAAATTAATTGTGTAGCTAATTTTCCTCAACCGACAAATCAAAAAGAAATTAAACAATTTTTAGGACTAGCAGGATATTACAGACGATTTATACCCAATTTTGCAAAAATCTCTAAGCCTTTGACGAAATTGTTACAAAAAGACATATTATTACATTTTGATTACGAATGCCAGAAATCCTTTAAAGAATTAAAAGAATCGTTAACTTCAACCCCTATTTTGATATATCCAAATTTTAATGAACCCTTTATCTTAACGACAGATGCAAGCTCATTTGCAATAGGAGCAGTTCTATCCCAAGGACAAATAGGAAAAGACTTACCTATAGCTTTTGCATCCAGGACCTTATGTCATGCCGAAACTAAATACTCCACAATTGAAAGAGAGCTTCTCGCTATTGTCTGGTCGGTCAAACACTTTAGACCTTACCTTTTTGGACGTAAATTTAAATTAATAACTGATCATAGACCTCTAACTTGGCTACTATCAATAAAAGATCCAGGAAGTCGCCTAGCGCGTTGGAGATTAAAGCTTGAGGAGTATGATTATGAAATCCAATATAAACCAGGAAAAATCAATAAAAACGCTGACGCTTTATCTAGAATAAAGATCAATCATTTCCAAAAATGTTCAGAATTTCTTACAAAAATTTTAACTTCAAATTCAGACAATGAATCAATAAATTCAGAAATTACAGAAATATCTCCAGAAACATGTACACAGGAATTAGAGACATTTGTAAAACTTTATAAGACGCAATCTTTAATTGACTATAACAAAATTAAATTTACTAATGACCAACTATTAGACAAAAAACACAAGGACGTAATAGTATTCTTTAGGAAAGATAAACTAGAAGATCTTCATTATAAAATAATAGAAGAAATTTTTGATGAGAACCCAAAATTTGATCACAATAAAATAAATACCGTATCTAGCAAAACTATAAAACATCGCAAATATTATATAATCTTATTACCTTTTGATGCAGATGAAGTAATTGAAACAATGTTTGTTACCTTATACAAGGATAAAAATACTCTCGACCTTTCGAAAACATATTTTGTCGAAAATAATCCAGACCTTCCAATTTTAGAAATGCTATCATTCATCTTCACTGAATCAGATCTAAATTTAACAATTTGTCAAAATTTAACAAGAACACCGGACGAAGATCAATTTCCTATAATAATAGATCAATACCACAACGGTAAAGCAAATCTTCACCGTGGTATAAATGAAACTATCCGTAGAATACGCGAAAAATATAATTGGCCAGGATTAACAAAACACGTAGAGAAATACATTCAGAACTGCGAAATTTGTCAAAAAACAAAAACGTTACGTAAAAATTTAAGCAACCCTTTAGTTATCACGGAAACTCCAAAAACACCTTTTGAGCGAATCAACATAGATATTTTAGAAATTCCAACAAAAAATCACGTCCTGACAATTAGGGACGAATTAACAAAATTTACACAGGCATACCCTCTTCAAGACAAATCAGCTAAATCGACAGTCAACACCCTTCTTTTGTACTTCCAACATTATGGAACACCTCTCCGAATTCATTGTGATTACGGCAGAGAATTTGACAATACGTTACTAAAAGACTTATGTACTCTTTACGACATCAAACTGACTTTCTCTAGCGTCAATCATCCACAATCAAATGGATCCGTCGAACGATTCCATTCGACATTATTAGAAATGATACGAGTCAATAAAGCAGAAAATCCAAATGAACATCCCTTAACGGTTATTCCATACGCACTAATATGTTATAACAACTCTGTAAATAAGACCCATGGTTTCACACCATATGAGTTAGTCTTCAGACATACATCTAGTCGTCCTCCCGAAACACTATACAACCAAAAAGAACTGATTTCTAAATATGTTCGAGATCTAAATAATAGAATCTCATGGTACTACAAAATAGCACGGACAAAAACGAACCTCCAAAAGGAAAAAGCGAAAACGCGATTTGACAAACACATTTCGGAGAATATACCTAAATTTAATATCGGTGACAAAGTCTATGTGAAAGAATCACAAATAAAAAACAAACTTCACAATAAATTCAATGGCCCATTTAGAATAAAAGAAATATTTCAAAATTCAGCGATTTTACAAAATTTAGAAACGAATCAAACTACAAAAGTAAACTTTGATAGGATGAAACCTTATTCTGAAAATTAAAATCTAATTTCAGGTTTCTGCTTCTGATCGGAACAGTAGCCTCACAATACACCATATCTCCTATAAATAATACCATCGGAATATATTTCCATAAGGAACGTGAAGTAGTGATTTCAAACAAACAATGGACCCTATTAGTTCACAAAAACATATCGTCATTGAAAAATGCTTTCAAACATAATGAAAACTTATTAGAAATTCTTTTACACGCAGTCAACCCTACTTTCGAAAATATGAATCTATTTCGAGGAGAAGTTAAAACCCATGTAAGCCTGCTTACGCAAATCTCTAAATCAATACAAGAGAAATTAAATGAAATTTATTTCGACACCAGACGCTACAAACGAGGACTTATTAACGGTATTGGCTCAATATTTAAAACCATCACAGGAAATTTAGACTCTGCAGACGGAGAATATTATTCAGATTGTATTAAGAAACTAGCAAAAGATGAATTCCAATTAGAAAGTTTATTAAAAAACCAAATTTCAGTAACAACCTCTGTTATCAAAAACTTTAATGCCACTATACAAAAATTACAAATTGACGAAGCCACTTTTAATAGGGACATAAAAATTATTTCAGACACGATTTACAAAACAGCTGACAAAATAAAAGTCATCGAAGCCAAATTGAGATTTCTAGAACAATGTGAATTTCTAATGGAGAGTTATTTGTATATCGAGGATCAATTAAACAATATCATAAATTCAGTCACTTTCGCGCGTTTAAAAATAATTCATACATCAATAATTAATCCGGAAAATCTGGTTACATCACTTCAGGAAATATCTCAAAATTTACATCAAAACAACCTGCCATTGGTTATCAAGTTATCTAATATTGCTAAATACTTAGACATAATGGAATTAGAAGCCTTTCAGACAGATTCAGGTCTTATTTTTGTTTTGAAAATTCCATTAATTGATCAGTAAAGATACACACTTTTTAAATTATTTCCTATACCAATTCTAAATCACAGAACTGGATTATATCATGTACTGTCAACTTCACAAAGATATATTGCGCGTGACGATGATTCTTTGATGTACATACCCTTGTCAAATTTGAACGGATGCAAACAACTTTATACAGGAACAAAACTCTGTACAAATCTTTTCGCATATCCCATAGATGACAATGCCATGTGCGAGGCACGCATCTTGAAAAATCTAAAAACACTACCCGAAAATTGCGAAACGTCCTTAATATTCGCAAAAGGATATAACGTTCAAAAACTAACCAACTCATGGCTCATCGTAAACTCTGAACCACTTCAAGTCACTATAAATTGTAAGCAGATAAATACCAAGACAGAAATTATTTTCAAAAACTCCATTCTGACATTACAACCAGAATGCAGTGCATTTGTAGGAGTTACTAAAATACAATCCAATTCGAAGGAAACCACCGTAAAGGAGCTCGATGCTCATCCTATTTTAATTCCATACAACTGCTGTCATGACATTCCCGACGATTTCGAAATTCCCAAATTACAACCATCAAAATTAAATAATCTCAATACCGAAGACCTCGAAATCGCAAAACATAAATTAGACGAATATTCAAAAACGTTGGATAATATGATTAATGAACTGTTCATCACCAAACATATTTCATGGTTCACGTACTTCACAATTGCTGCAATAATCGGCATTATCTTATTATACATCTGTTGTAAATGCCGAAAAAGAAATAGATTAGCCATTGCTATTACATCCAATTCACCGCCACCTCCACCTAGACCAAGGAAAACATTTAGAAGCTTCGCCAGCATCCTTCCCAGGAGAAGACCATCAATCAGACCAGAAGAACCATCCGAAGAAGATATTGAATTGAACTAATTCTCAGTGCTACAGTGCTAGTGCAGTGCTAGATTTCGTTTCAAGTTTTAATTTTAACTTTTAATCAGTGTAACTCACTTTGTTTAACCTTTATCCCAATGTTGTAATTTAATTATATTGCTATTTCTAATGTAATCCCATTGTCAATTTAAAGAAAAAGTTTATATGCAATTTCATGTTTTTACGTGCTTGCATGAACTTAACGCCATCGATTTTGTAATCGATTTTTACAAAAAAAGTTGTTGTATGACACCAACTTTTATTATAAGGGGGGAGTTGTTATATAAGAATCCTCTCTTATATTAGGTTAAGACTAAGATTAATATTGTATTTTATAATATTGTAATATACATTGTAACAGGCCATTAGCATACAGGATATTATGTCCAGAAAAGAGTATACCAAAGTCATTGCGGTTATCGCGTAACTAAAAACCTTTCGTGCTTATCATAAACCTACATTGTATTTTATCGCAATTATTGCAACTTGCTAAAAGCTTGAGAAAAACACTTCTTAGAACATTCCTGCAGCATCAGCATACAGAAATGTTTTAAATAGAGAAACAATCATTGGTAGCTTCAGTAATCGGCAAATATAGTAATCGGCAAATATAGTAATCGCTCCACAAGTAATCCGCATATTAAGTAATCGGAAGTAATCGGAAGTAGTCCGTAACTTCACATATCAGTAATATTCAATTAGTCGTCGAGTAAACGTCGAACAAGTCTAAATTAAATTATATAAAAGTCGGTTACTCCTTTTTTGACATAGCAAAGTGTTCAAAATCGTAAATTAAAAATAAATTGTTTTTAAAAAGTTAATTAAATAAAAAGTGATATAAAATACATACACCAAGACCTATGACAAATTGCGCAACAGTACGTTACAGCGTAATGCAGAGAAAAATACCTACCACATGTCTCATGTAAAATGAAGAGACATGGATATTTTCGTTATTTTTGAAGTCCAAATTTTATATTTGGTACAATTGTGGTACTATATAGGACATTCTGAGGCAACCAACTGAAATTTAGGTAACAAACTGATACAACGACAGCTCCCCAAATGGGGCCCATTACCGATATTTTGCTTCGCGTTGAATATATCGAAGTTATTAGAAAAAGTTATTAGTTAAAAGTTCAGAATGTAAGTTTGAGCCCCAACACCAAATTTCATTATATAATTCGCATATTTTGTTTCTTCAATATTCAAATCAAGCGAATCCAAGAGTAAGTCTATATTATAAACCAAAATTTCTACATACTTTGAAAAAAAGTGACGAAAATAAAAAGTTAGAATACTACTACTAGACCCAGGGAATTTTTTTAGACGACCGGAAATTTCTACATAATTTTTTTTTTCTGATTAGGCTACATTTATCATTTATGTGGTAGTTATCTTTTCAAAACTGTAAATACTAGGCTACAGAATATTAGGAGAGAGAATAATGGGTCCCTTTTCTAAATAACTTGTTAATTTCCGAGCGTTTAGTTTAGCATTTCGATACGGAATTATGGGATGTAATTGAAGATTTTCCTCTTAATGTTCGACGAAATTAGCTGCATGGTGCGTTGATCCACAATTCCAGAATTTTTCGTCACTGGCTGAACAAACATTTTTCAATGCGTTGGATAGGAAGAATAGTGTTTTCCAACTCTGGTCTCCTATGTCCCCCGATATTACACCATTAGATTTTTATTTCTAAGGAATAGTGAAGAATACAAACAAACAAAACAAACCGAGCCTGTCGTGAAATGAACATACCAGAGCTGAGAAGAGTAGGCAATCATAATAGCAAAAGAATTGAGAAATGTATTCAAATTGAAGGAGGATTAGTTGGGAAATGCTACATACGCTAATTAATTAAAATTTTTATTTTATGTGTAATCAGTAATCATCTCAAAAACTGATTATTACTTTAAATTGTTGTTTTTTTACTTATTTCAATTACCAAAAATTAATTATTTTCGTTTCTATTAAAATGTAATTTTTGTCAAATCGAACCATCTATTCAATAATTTTTTCTATTTCCAAGGCATCTTATTAAATTAAAAACCAAAATTGTAACCATGTGTCGAATTTTCCGTGTCAAAAATATGTAAAAAACTAAAAATGCGAATTTCATAATCATATTTGGTTTTACAGTTCAAACTTAGATTCTGAACAACTTTTTCTAATAACTTTTGTCGAATATTCAACGCGAGGCAAAACATCTTGTTGTCTTGAATTGGTCATACTTGGGGGACTACCGTTATCTCATTTTGTTACTTAAATTTCAGTTAGTTACCTTGAGATGTACATCTTATATAGAAGTGGGACACATGGAATAAAACAAAAACGGTTTAATAGATATGTGAAGTTTGGAAGAATGATCGATCTGTAACAATTAAAGCGATGGCTTTAAATGGAAGAAGGATTTATGGGAAAAAGCCAAATATAAAAATTTCATTAATATATCTAACGACTTTTCTGAAAAATGGCGAAGTCGCCAATATAATTTTAAAATACCATCGAGGAGATGTTATGAGATACCTTTTCTATGCTGTACTAAAATATAGACAACAATGCATTATTTTTAAAGTTAAGCATGGTGGTGGTCAATAGAGAGCATATCCATTTTGAGCAGAAGAGCGTAATTGCCTCTAAAATTAATTCATTTTGCCTATATAGTTTATTTCATCGCTCTTTGTCAAATAAAAATTCCCAAACGGCTCTTTTCTCATACCGTGGATAGGCTCAGGTAGACTGTTCCATTTATCGGCAAGATAAGAGAATTTTTTATTTGTCAAATAGCGATGGAATGAATAGTACATTATAAGAACGTAGTAAAAGTATCCATTCCATTTTGCTTGATATCTTACGTAATACATGTGAATGTATTGCCCTAATCGAGTTTATTTGAATACCTTTGATTATTTCTTCGTCACTCGTACCATCCCTGTAATGCCTGTATAAGTTTACCCATTCTACGGCGATTAGATAATATAATGCAAGTAAAGAAATACTTAAATATCTTTATTACAACAACACATTTAAATATTTTGACATTACAAAGCACCTTCGCCATTTTTACGAGTTGCTAATGGAAGTATTTATGGAGATATGCAACAATATTTTAGGCTAAAATGGCCTCGATACAGTGTTACGCTAAGGTGAAAATAACGCATAGAACTATTAGTCGATCAATACATATCTTCTCTGACAGCCAAATAACGCTAAAAGCAACCAGTTCCACATAAAGTTATCTTAAAACTAGTATGGGTTAGAGTGTCCTTACAGAAAGAAAAAATCAAAATAAAGTGATCCTGATATAGATACCGGAATATAAAGGGCATGAAGGTGACAAAAAGGCCGATGAATTAGCGAGGGAATGTATATCTAAGTTACCCGCTAGTATTTCCATAATAAATAGTTGACAATAAATATGGAATAGTGGAAATAGCTACCACAACAAAGAAAATTAAGATAAGGTTTCTAAGGTAACAAATCCTAAACTTACGACACCAAAACCAATCAGGCTATCAGAACAGGAATGAATATAAGTGAACTCTATAGGTAATAGATATGAATCTAATAGGTAAGTAAGAGAGGAGTACACACTGGAGACTCCAGGGTTGTGGCAGTGGTCTAGATATAGAGTTTAACCACACTGAGCTAGAAATCTTTAATCTATAAATATAGAATCCCTCCTCTTTTTGTTTCATTTTTCTAATTATACTTTTTTAAATGAATCTGTTATGTATATCACTGTAACCAAACTCATTGATACACATTACATATTTGTCAGAAACAATAAAGTTATTATTAGGAAACTTTAAAAAATATATAGTAGATGTATTTATAATTTATAGTTGATGAGTATAGATTAATTAAAAAAAGGTTTGTTATCTTGCAAATAAGATAATATTGGTATTAGCCGAGTCCCTTGGGTGAATGAAATATAGGCAATGATGATTACATTTTAGAGAACGTAGTCGTGATCTCAGAAATGGTAATACATACAGGGTACCATCATTTCTGAGACTACGAATACGATTTCTAAAAAGTATTCATTATTGCCTATATTTTAGGAGAATGTGTCAAAATCGTATTATTTTTGTTTCAATGGCACGTATAAATATATAGACTTCTATTTCAACATCCCGATATAATATTTACAGATAATATACAAATTGTATTCCCTGATTATATATATGTTACATATGTTACATACTATTTGTTTTACGATTATTTTGTTAAAGGATTATTGTTTTTAAAAACAAAAAAAATGTAGAAAATTAATATATTACTTTCTTCTGGGTATCAAAATGAAAATATTACACGTATTACGAGAACGTTTTCACAAAATTTATGTTATTAAATTCTAAAAATATCCAGAATCTATCGCGTATTTAGGAAACGAAAAAGATATGACATTGAAAATTATGATCTAATTGAAATCTTATGTAATTTTTTTTTAAACCATTTGAAGTATCACTACCGAATTTTATGTTATTTAATTTCAAGAATATTGTCATAACCCCAATTGCATGTTATCTTGTAAAGCAGATCCATGGTATGTAGCATTCATTATTGCCGACTACCTGTTCATCAAAAAAACCATATGGTTTTTGTTGTCAAAAACCTAAATCAAACTATCTAAACCAAATCTATACTTGTAGTTGACAGACTGATATACTTATATCAACAGTAAGTCGAGACGTTTGAAATTTGAGTACTTTACAGTTTTATAAATAAACTAATTGATATCAACAGAAGTACCGACTTTTGTTTAGTATTATTGTTTTCCTTTTACTTGTGACATTTTTTCAATAACTGTTGCTCAGGAGATATAATTCATATCTGAATTATCTGTTGTTAGCGTTATCAGCTTGTCCACTAATTGTAAGTACGATAGGTCACAGTATACAAAAAATAGTATACCAATGCAGTAAATTGTATAGTTTTATTTTAACTTCAAATACAACGCGAATACATATTATGTTCCTCAATTTTGTCATTTATGACACTTAAGATTTTAGAAACAATCTAGGACCAAATATCAAATTCCAGATAAAATAAAGACGATCATTTGATGTAATGGTGGAGGTAAATTTCTAATATATGTAACGAAGCATTAATCGTCGTATGTAGAAATAGGAGATCCAGATCATCTTATACACAAATAAGCAATGTACTATATTCCCTATTGATATTTTCTTTACGATTTACTTGAAAGTGAATTTCTAATGCCACCATAATGTTCGATCAATCAAAAAAGTTGATAATGTCTTAAATGGGTATGAATTCTAGCTATTCGTTGATATTTACAGCAACTCTTCGAGTTTCCTACGTGGTCGCATATCAGTGCGTTTGATAGACATTGCTGTATTAAAATGTGGCATATTTAATCATTTCTAAATCAAGATGTTATTCCAATAAGTGCATTCCTTGCATGTACAGTAAATACGTATATACAAAACGTTATTGGTTTGCTTGGTATGTTGCCCTTGTGAAGACATGTAGGATATTTGTGCGAATATAAATTGGACAACACTAAAACACATGTATTATATTGCAATATATTTGAGATATTCTAATATTGCAATATAATAAACATCGAGAATGTATATTATCATTAGCTTTACAAATAAGGTGATTTACAAATATACCAACCACATTATAACACGTCCGTTGGAAATAGTTATTAAAACTGTTACAACCCCTTTGACTAATGTAAATTTTGTCTATGTTACTGTGAAACACCGAAATCCGGTGAATATCGAGATACAATGTCAACAGTCTCTAAGTTGCTTGGCGTATGTCCGAAATATCGGTCAAATATCATTTCTAACTTACACCGGTGAATGTCGACATTCAGCATGTACTCATGGTGTATGTTGAAAAGAAACATTTTTTTAATAAAGGAAAACAAAAATAAAAGTATAGGTAATATTTATTTATTAAAACGACATGGGAAAAGTTTTTCAATAAACTTAAGGAAATTTTTGAACTTAAAACAAACAGTAGAACATTGCAAATCACGAAACACAACTAAAATAATGTCAATATAATAAACATACACATACATTTTAATTTTTAAACTGAAATATAAAAAACCAAGAAAATGTATGACATTTTTATTTATTGCAACAACTTAAACTACCATGACACTTCGAATTGCACAAAAATCATTTGCTTTTACAGCTGCATTTAGCCGTCAAACACTTCCTTTTGCAATTGCAACGTGTATAGCCTTGCCCTCCACTTTTTGAATTAACACAAGCTGCTTCTCTTAGCGACATTTCTTGAATCGAAACCTCATCCATGGAAAGTAACTTTTCTTTACAAATTACGAACTGATTACGGGTGAAAAGCTATTTCAAGGTACCATTTTTGTTTGCTAATTTATAAAAGCCTGAATCCTCTATTACAAAAACAACCGCTAATACATTTCGAGAGTCTATACGACCACGGTCCACATCAGGGACTTGAATTCTTACGGTATCACCAATTTGGGTCGGAGGAAACTTTTTCTTTGACGTTCGTAACATTTTTGTTGCTTGAAGTAGAAGATTCTCTTGTGCGGCTACTCTCTTTGAATAAATTAGCTCTTGTTGTTCAGCCAGTACTTGAGATGAAGACATGCTAGGTTGCAATTCAGTCAATGCTTGAGATGAAGACGTGCTAGGTTCCAGATTAACTCCAATGGTATTTTAGTTATCCACGTCGCTTCCATCTGAAATATGGCCATCAATATGGTCACTACCCAAATTTTCTTCAAAAGTGTTAACATAGGCTTCTAACTGTTCTTCGGTTTCAATATTTGCAATTTGCCCGCGAGGGAGAGATGACGATGCTATGCCCTTTTTTGGTTTAACGCCAAACTGGGCTTCATATGGACTCTGGTGTATAACTTCGTGATATGTTGTGTTTTTGGCGAATTGGACAAACGGCAAACCTTCTGACCATTTATTTGAGTCATTATCTTGCATCCATGCAGTTAACATATTCTGTATGTCCTGATTGGCTCTTTCGACTGAGGCTTTCCGTGTACTATTTTAACATCTTTCCACATAGCGCATAGTTCAGATATGACTCGATATGAACTCTCTACCATTATCCGAATGCAATATAGCGGGAGCACCAAATGTTAAAAAAATATGAAGAAGGTGATATGCTACTTCTTCCGCTCTCTTGCTTTTTAAAGGTCGCAACTGGACAAACTTGGTTAGATGATCTTGATATACCATTATAAACTTGTAATTGCCATTCCTGTGTGATTGCAAGTCTATCAAGTCGACTTGCCATCTAGAGTTCAATTCGGAACTGACCATTGGTTTCACAATAATACCTTTTTTAGGCGCACTGTGTTTCATCTGACATTGTTTACACAAATTTAAATACAACATTACAACTTCATAAGTAATATTTTTGTATCTAACTTGCAATTCTTTAAGCATTCGTGTTCTTCCTCCATGGCCTATTCTTATGTGAGTTTCGGAAAGTATATTAAACAGCTCATCACTTGTAACATAATACTGGATATTCGTTTCTCCTGGTTTTAGTGGCACAATTAACTTTTCTTCATCGCTAACTTTTAAAATGTCAAATCGTTTTAAACGTCTGTAGTCCAAAGGTGTACTACACTTACTTTTAGCAGAAATCACTTCAGAAACGATTTTAGAGTACCTTTCTTGAGAAAAATAAAAACAATTGTCTTCTCGTTTACTTCCAATTAAGGCATGTAACTTTTCAAAAAACTGATCACGATTCACTGCAGTAGCCATTGAACACAAATTATAATATCTAATAAAACAAATTAAATTAGCAAGCTTGCACACACGCTATCAGATCTTGCGTAAGACTGACGAAGTCAAAGCCAACAAACAGGATGCAGGAACCGCCCAAAAGCAAGTTACGACCTGTCGTTTCCGACATTCACCGGAGCCCATTTGTGTTTGTCGACATACACCTGTGAAAGTTCGAATGTATAATAAAATTAATAAACGTTCGGTCTTTCACCAAGGCATTTGGTATTTGGCGACATTCACCGGTGAATGTTGACATTCACTAATTTCGGACTTTCACAGTAACATCTATAAAAAAAAATAGTTTAAGTAAAGTAGTAACAACCATAAGTAGTGTAGTAACCCGTAACAACATCACCATTAACTCGTAAATGCTTAATACCTTAGACAAAAATGTCAAAGAAAATATGATTCATCCCCCGAACGTACACTTAGGTGCAAAATTGACTCAATAAAAAATAACTTCGATTTTTCCGTGTTGTTAATAAATGTTACATTGTTAATAAAATAACTTAAAATTGGTGAAAACAATGGTTCAGTTTTGCATAATTTTGTCAAGTGTATTAAAAATGAACATTAATATTTAATCCAAAGTCCTTTTGCCGTTTTAATAAAAATCAATCGTCTCATAAAAATTGACAATCTTTTCACAATAGTTGGGTGGAATTTTCTCCCATTTTTCCTTCAAACATTCCCATAGAGCCTGAAAATTTGAATGGGGTGAACCATAGTTATTCACAAATCTATTTTTAAGATAAGATCATAAATTTCCAATAGGGTTGAGATCGGGGTTGTGGGATTGTCACTCTAATACTTGAAAATTTTGAGGAATTAGCCATTCCTTTACTAATTTAGATGTATGTTTTGGGTCATTGTCATGTTGGAATGATATTCCATTATCTGGATGTGGCATATTTTCGACAGTCTCAATAAAGTGCTTTTTTAAAATGTCCCGTTATATTTCTTTGTTCATATGATCATCAGTTTTGTGTAAAAGTCCAAATCTATAAGCTGTTAAAAAGCCCCACATCTTAAGGTTGTCCCTACCGAGTTTCACAGTTTGAATAAAATCTATCGCTTGCTGTGATTCTCCCTGTCTTTTCCAAATTCAACAGCGATCATCTGTAATGTAGCGATTAATTTTCATCTCATCTGATCAGATTACGTTTATCTAATCATCATCAGTCTAGTTTTTATATCGTTTTACGAAGGACATTCTGGCTTTAATATTTTCCTTAGTAAGAAAATGTTCATTTTTCTCTCACTAACTTGCCAGTATTTTATCTTAAAACAACCGTAGCCTCATAAGCTGAAGATACCTTACCAGAAACTAAATACACAGATGTTTTTCTGATATCACGCGCAGATACTTTCTTTTGTTGATCTCCAACATTGTTTGGTATGGGAGAATTGCATTTATATCTAATCTCTTCCACTGTTGGTTAACTAATATCGAGTTGCTGAGCAATTTTTTGCGTCGACCTTCCTTCATCGATTAATTGTTTTGCAGTCTCCACAAAAGCCTTCGGTATTGGTTTCATTATCTCCAAATCTTTATATTCTATGGGAGTGCTTGCAGGAATAATGAGAGAACATTGCACTCGACTATTGTGAAAAGCTTGTCAAAAGTATGAGACAACGATTGATTGCTGTTAAATAGGCAAAAGGAGTTTGGACTAAATATTGATGTTGATATTTTATAATATATTCATATTTTATAGGTTCATATAACAACACGGAAAAAATCGAAATTATCTTTTATTGACTCAATTATGCACCTGAGTGTATTTCAGAAGTTTTCACACAGTATAACAATGACCCCAACTGAAAAGTGGAAGAAGCTTTATCGTCACCAGTTCCAATGGAAGAAATTAGCAAACTAAATAAAGAATGGCTTTAGGATTTTATAACAACTAATATAATTAAAGAATTCCCAAGAAAATTAGTTATTAGTTAAACTAATGTACATCTTTGACGTCATAGTAAGACATAATTACTTAATAGTTCTAATTATATTGATTAAACTTCGCCTAAACTTCGAAAAAATTCCACATATGTTGCATTATACGACTCAATCAGTTTGTTACCATCGATTTCAAAACTCCTTGAACATCTCGTTCTAATACGCATCGACGAAGACGTCGTCAATCAGTTAGAATGGATACTGAATCACCAATTTGGATTTTGGCAACTACACTCCAACAGTGCTATAACAATCTGAACGTTGAGTCGATCGATGAATAATTTCGTTCTAACTTAAATTGGTACTTTGAAAACTTAGATCTATGGACTTATTCACTAGTACTTAATTTCTAGTAAGTTAACTACACTAACATTAATGTGTATCGCACAATACTCTGCTTTTCACTAACTAATAAACACTTCACCAACTCAAAAGGCTTTACACTCTTGAGTCTTCTTGTGATATTGGAGATATCGAGTAGCTGGATAGACTCGACGTTCCCATGTTGGTGGAGTAACTGTTCAGGATTTCTTGCAAATGTGGCAATTGTTCAGCCCACAGTATCCATCTAAGGGTAATGATGGAGGTCACTGTATCTGACATTGACGATGTTTCTCAGAACTTTATTCTGGAACCTCTGGATTATTAATATATTACTTTTGCTAGTATATAGTAAGTCAAGCAGTAGACAATTGACAATACCGCTCTGCTGTATATGTGGACATCAGCCAGGCGTCTTATAAAGTACGGAATTTGTATATAAAATTAAAACACTTCTCCTCATCAAATATCTCAGTTACTCGTATTGAAATGCTACTTAAATGAACCTTAATTCGAAACTAAAGTTAACAGTGAAACTTCCGATCGTTATAATATTTTATTAGGAATACCACAAGGAAGCATTCTTGCTCCTCGACTCTCTATGTTCTATAAACATTCGATATACCAGCAACCAAAGAAACACCAATGAGCACATTTGTCGATAACACATCACGAAACTGATCAATTCACGAAAATCTAATAATAGTCTCCCTCAATCTTCAAACGCATCTCAGCCTGATAGTACGATGATTATAAAAATGAAAAATTAAAGTCAACTAATCCAAGTTATCTCAAATAACATGAACTCTACGAAAACGTCATTGTCAAACAGTCATATTTAATCGTGGAGATATATCACAACAAAAAACAGTGGAATTGCACTTGGGCTTGAAGATAAATTGGAAACAGCACACAAGCAGCAAAAGAAAACAAATAGACCTAACAACAAAATAAACCAACTGGTTAATATGATGTAAATCTCATCTGAAAATTGACAACAAACATTTTATTTACAAAGAAATAATCGAACACATATGGAGTTGAACTCTGGAGATGTTCTGGTAATACAGTCATTATGCAGAGAGATCAGTTCAAAATACTTCGAATTATTACAAATGCACCCTGGTATATTTCAAATCACGCCCTCCATACATGCTTAAAAGTACCGTATGTAAGCGAATTTATCACTGAAATAAGCAACAAATACCACAACAGATTGTAAATCCAAATTCAAACCTGTTACTATTCTTGTAACATACTCATAAGAGAAGAGTAAGAAGACCATGACCTAAGAGGAAGCTGAGGTGATGTCGATGAATGGACTCCTCACCATGTCATGTGCAAGAATCTCCAAAAAAATTACACAAAGTCATCAAAATCTTAGCTTAGATATTGTATATATCTGATTGCTAATAAAAAAATTTAAAAGTTTGGGTAGTGCACATATAACTTAATATGGTACTGGTATTAATTCTTATTAGTACATAATTGAAAACGTTAATATGATGCGTTGTATTTGATTTATATTTTGTTGATGAAAATACACTTCTATAATTTTACATGAGCAATTATTTTGTGTATAGGTATTCGAGTGGAGACATTTGTTTCAAACAGAGTCAAAAATACTCGGTCGATAATTCAGTACTAATTAATAAGGTCATATTTGTTAAGTAATGTATGAAGTAGTGTTTCCCGGTTGTTATTCAATCAACACCTACCGTTGTACTTATATAGCAGGAATATCGGAAGTTTCGATGTTGATAATGGATTTATCCTTAATCCGTTCTCCTATTATGTAGTCATGTACGTTTGTTTATAGAAAATAGAAGTACTTTTTTCTGATAATTTCATCACGCTCGTGTAAAATATCGTAAAATATTCATTAGTTATTTGTGCTATTAATCTATTCAGCATGAGTGTTTCCATTGGGCTGAGTGTGTTGGAATTTCGTTTATAGAAGATACAAAGTTGGTTGAATAGGGTATATTTTTAATCGACTTCAAAAGAAGGCGGAGGTTCTCAATTCGTCTGTATATATAATTTTTATGTATTTTCGGGTACAAATTTTATGTTTATGAACCGACTTAGTTATTATTTTTGCGTTAGGTTCAATATAGCTCCATGGTGGTCCCATCTTAATGGATCTTGGACTTCGAAGATACACAGCAGAACTCCTTATTCACGTAGTCGTCATTTTCTCATTCTCAAAGTTTTCATCACTTAAAATTGTAAAATAATAAGTTTAAAAAAAACGATTTACAAAAAGTAACTTAATTAAAAAGCAAGAAATTAATGTTTTCTACAGCAATTTGATACCTATTTGTTGTTCCGTTTAATGTAATTAAAAAAATATTGTTTATTGTGTAATTATTATTAATTGTTTTACGTAAGTCACTCCCATATAATATTAGTAATGTGAATGCAGGCCCTCGGCAATTATAAATGTAAACAAAAAATGTTGTTATAGTAGATATATATGTCTTTATATTTTACTTGACACCGACTTCAAAATTATATAAAACTATTAATAATAATTGCATACTAAACAATAATTATTTAATTACATTAAACAGAACAACAAATAAGTAGTAAGTTGTTGTAGAAAACATTTATTTCTTGTGTTTTAGTTAAACTACTTTTTTTAAGTCGGTTTTTTTTTAATTATTGTAGATAATCTAAAATGAAACTTGAATCCTGTTTGAACATTCACTTATCTCTTGCAAATTGGTGTTCCGATTAAGACAATAGACAATATTCTGGTATCACATACTTTCGCTGTCAAATTCAGAGTTATCCGCAAGTCATACTTCAAATATTCTTCCGTTTTTAAGTTTCTTTCCTTCCTTCTTATTAACAGTTTGTTTGTTAATAAAACCTTATATCTGATAATGTAATTTACGCAGTATGAACTAAATATATAGCTGACAAATTGGATGACATAAAGTTACCTACATCGGCTTGTCTATATGTAATAATTATCTGCTTGAAATGATGTATTCGAATATAAGTCTCTTGTCACAAAATAATATACACAATAGTGCAGTATGATGTATACCTAAAATTAGAACACTAATGTTATCTCATCGATCATCACTATCTATTCACAAGAAATGAATTTTACCACTAAGTGTATAACGAAGCAAATATTACAGATACAGATACTTTGCTATACTGAAAATAGTTTCACAAGAATATAATTTATATCGAACTAAAACGTTCCAAACTATCTATATCTACTATTTGAATTACTTATTCAAACTTAGCCTCTAACATGTCGCTTCTGTCATCCTTATCTTACGTTATTACTGTTTATAATATTTAAGTATTTCTACAGCAGTTGCCTGTAAAACAGCAATATTTTATGTAATATGGAATTTTATTTATATATCGACAATTATTATTATTATTACTATGTTATATGGGTTTGGGCCTCATCAGCTAGTGATAGCATGGATAGTTCCTTGGCGATCCCCTCTTATCAGGGTCATTATCCAAAAATGATATCCCATAAAAGGAGCAATTTAGGCACATCCCCCGCCTCGCCTCCTCTAGAGTAACAGGGGTCTCTAATATAAGGCGCCTCTTCTCCTCCAGTGAGGGGCAGGTGTAAAGAAGATGAATCGAGGTTTCCTCGTCTTCTTTACAGTATTTGTAGGCCGGGCTGTCAGTCAGCCTCAGCTTGTGCTTATATGCATTCAGGCTATTATGGTGGCCCGTTATGATTCGCACCAGAGTTCTGGCTTTGTAGCTGTTCAATTTAGTGAATTCTTGGGCCCATTTCTCAATATCTGAGTATTCGATGAAGAGTTTGGTTATTCGACAACTCGTTACTCCTCTCCATCTTTTATTAGGCTGGTCTCTTTCCCAACCATTAATGCGGTCTCTGATCAGATTCCTACTTATTCCCACTGCAGGTTCTGGTCCATAGAGGTTTTCCCTTGTCCCTAGTCTGACAAGTTCATCTGCAATTAGATTTCCCTTAATGCTATTATGCCCAGGTATCCATACGAGTTCCACAGGTTCCTTCCCTGCCAAGTGGTTGGATGGGCAATATGGACATATGGACAATAATTTAAGTGAAAAAATTATTTTGTGCTTCCCTTACTTAAGTCAATTAATATTTATAAAATGCTTGCCAAAATGTGATAAGCAGACTTTGTATGAAAGAGATGCAGTATATAAATTCTGAATATAAGTCAATTTTATCGACAATATTTACCTAATTCAATTATACTCTCAAATTATAAAAAAATTAATCCACAAAAAGTTTTGTGCATTATGTCTTATAATTAGAGTTTATCTGTGTTAATTAAATGCTGTCTGTAATACAATTCATATAACTTGAAACGAGTAGAATCACTATACACATTTATTGTTATGCTGTGAGAAATGTTTTATATATTTTTATAAGAATAAATATAATATTTTAGATACTGAAAAGTATTAACCATAAGAAGAATCTGGGAAAACTACTCAGATAACTTCATCTCTTCAGGAGGACTATAACTAGTGATTAGATAAGGTTTTCACTTAGCTGTGGAATAAAAATAACCACGTTCTGAGAAGTTACAATTTTATAACATTCGTCTTGACTAAGGAAAATCCACAACGAATCATCAATAGGCATTGTTCTCAAGTTCTATTGTTTAGCTCGTATTTTCCAATGTCAGTTCATGAACTTCTTACTATAGGAGGGAAAACTCCACTGACATGCCACTCTAGAGTACTTACGAGTATCAATATTAAATTTAAAGAAACAATAATGGGTATCTGATAGATTAGTATCTGACAATGTTTGATAAATTAACCTTATTCGATAACAGGGCGGTCTGGCTTTTAGGCATTAATTGCGACCAGTCTAATCAATTATATCATTCACACATTTGTTGAAAGACTCAATTACAAACTATTATTTATGATAAGTATTGACCATCTATTTAAAAGGCTTAGGAGATAAGATCAAGTACAAGATCCGAAACGATTGCTTACTGGAATTTCTAATTAATCTCTAATATTCTACTTATATTAATCTTCTATTAATGATATATACAATACTAATACTTTATAAGTGAGACAAAATATTTATGCGTCGTTGCAAAATGAGCAATTACGCATTTATGTACTTAAAGTAAATATATTTTTAGATTAAACTAATTTCGATATGTTTATTGTTTTTTTTAATTTTTTTTTGTAACTATTAGAGTCGTACGCTTGGTAAAATATTTTCAAAGTTTGTCTTTAAAATATGGTATACCTACATTAATAACAAAGTTACACTCATAATATACACTAAACTAGATAGAAAGATATTTTACAAATACTATAGAGAAGAACTGACTTCATATAACTTCATAACTAGATAATCAATCGTCAGCTGAAAAAATAGCTTAGTAATATTTATTGGCTTGTATAAACAAACTCGACTCTGGAACTAAAGCTAGCTAACTTTTCAAATAGTGAAACTATTTGAAAATCCATTGGTCTCCAAAATCCAATCCAAACATGTACATTAATAGGTATTGCAAATTTTAAAAGTTTGTTTTTCTCAAAAGACATAATGAACAAAATATATATCTAATATAATTTAAAGATAGAGTGGCTTTCGGGATTAAAGTACAGGAACAGAAACTAAAAAAGCTGAGATTCGCGGATGATATAGCAGTATTAGCATCTAGTAAAGAGGAATTGGAATCAGCGTTGAACGAAATGGAGGCAGTGTTGACAGAGGAATACGGAATGAGGGTGAATAAAAACAAAACTAAAGTGTTAGTATGCAGAGGGCGCGAGAGCAGAGCAAAAACGAAAGTACAAATTAATAATGAAACATTGGAGGAAGTTAAAGTTTTCACTTATTTAGGAAGTAAAATAAATTGGGATGGAAGAAGCGATAAAGATGTAAAACGAAGAATAGCGCAGGGTCCAGTAGCTTTTAACAAAAAGAAAGCACTTTTATGCTCGGGGGTAATAAACTTAGAAACAAAGAAGAGATTTTTGAAAACGTATGTATGGAGCACGGCACTATACGGTTACGAAACGTGGACGGTAGGGGAAGCAAGTAGGAAGAAATTAGAAGCTTTTGAGATGTGGTGTTACCGAAGAATGATGAAAATACCGTGGACTGATAGGGTTAGACATGAAGAAGTATTAGAGAAAGTCGGCGAGAAAAGAAGTATGTGGGAAAACATAAAGAAGAGAAGAGACAGAATGGTAGGCCACTTGCTGAGACATGGGGGAATAGTCCGCGATATTTTGGAGGCAGAAATAGGAGTGAAGAAAGGCAGAAATAGGCCCAGATTAGACTACTGCTCGCAAATAGTAAGGGATGTAGGTTGTAGCACAATTAACGAAATGCACAGGTTAGCACAAGATAGGAGAAGCTGGAGGTCCAACCAGTCTTAGGACTGATGACCTCATGATGATGAATTTATGGAATGGTACTTCGATTTACATATATGTTGCCTGTATATCTCACAGAGTGAGACCCTTTGTCTCCAAATTGTAAATATACACCTGCAGCTTATTAGAGATAGAATACATAGGTTTAGAATCAACTAATGGCGATGTTGGCTTGTTCGTGTAATTTTGACGGTTAAAGTACTCCCAAGCTGTATGTGAGCGTTATTATAGAAGATAATTTAGTGGGGATAAATTTCCCTGTTCTCAAATTTATTGTGATCTTATATGGATAAAAATCACAGATGTAACGTACTATATAACGTAATATATTTTGTACTTTATCTACCTAACTTAAGCTAAACTATAGCTTGACGAACCATGGCACAACTAACTCTGAAATATTCTTCGACCAACTGAACGTTCTCATCTGTAACAGCACTTGCAGATCTACTGGAGTGACAAAGTCTCTGATCATCTGTCAATGGCCAACGGTCAAAGTCTCAAACTTCTGAATTGCGATATAATAAAAAAGGGGAGAGTGAGAAGTAAGAAGATAGTTTTTAATATAATTTAACATGTTTGAAAATTAATACAAAAATTATAATAAGATACATTTTCTTTATATTGTGTGTGGATCTATTGCTTTAATATCACTATCTACATGTTGATATAAATATCGAAGAATAATATAATTTGAGTAGTTTAAGTCGTTATTCCGCATTAGGTTCATGTCTACAGATGACCAATTTAATGATCATGTAGTAATTGCATAGTGATCGTATATATTAATAATTGAATTGTGCAGTAGCAAACTATTCGCATAGTTTCAATAAAATGAAGAAATGTGATGTAATATTTTACAATATTTCTTTTGGTCACGTTATAAATAAAGCTATGGGCATCAGCCTTCAACAAAAATATTGTGATTCTCGAACGATTCCAGTCCAAAGTACTGAGAATTATCGCAAATACCTGATGATTCATGTGTAATCAGACTACGATTTCATTGTAATAAGTAAAATACTGGAATTAAAAAATCACAATGGTAGCAATTGACAAAGGTTACGTATCCATCCCAATAGTGTAGAGATTGAATATCCTAGATGACTAAAGTCAATTCACTCAAATCAGTTACGTGCCAACTCATTTCCAAGATGATGCTACAGTATTGGTTATGAAAAGTTTTATTGCCTTAATAAGTGGAATTTAACTGAATCTGGCTATGCACCTACATTCACCGCCCACAGTTTTAAAATTTATACGTCTCTTTTCAGTATTCGTATCATTTTATTTTATATTTTCGTAGATTATATTTTTACCATTTCATCTATGAATGTTAATTTCAAAATTCCTCAACTTTGCAAACTTGTCGTCTCGAAAGTTGTTACTTTAAACATGGACAAATGCATGTGAATATGAATTTTTGATACTTTAAGAGTATCATTGCTTTTAAAAAGCAATATTTTATGTAATATAGAATTTTATTTATGTATGGATAATAATTTAAGTGCAAAAGTTATTTTGTGCTTCTCTTACTTAATTTAGTTAATATTTATGAAATAATTGCGAAAACATAATAAACAGAATTTGAATGAAACATATGTAGTTTGAGCGTAAATTCTGAGTATGATTCAATTAGATCGACAACATTAATCTAATTGAATTATTTAAAAAAATCCTCTAAATTATAAAAAGTCTAATCAATAGAAAAACTTTGTTTATTATGTCTTGTTATTAGGATTCATCTGTGTTAATTAAATTCTCTCTATAATACTCTTCTAATTTGAAACGAGTAGAAGCACTATATGTATACATTTATTATTATGCGATGAGATAGGTTTCACATATTTTTATAAGAATAAATATTACATTCTAGTTACAGAAAATTATTAAATAAGAAGAAGTATCTAGAAAAACAATTCGGATAACTTCATCTCTTCAGGAGAATTATTAAGACTGAATTCATTTCAAGTAATTAAGTATTAATTAATGTTTGTCATGTCATTAAATTTGCCAGAGGAAATAACCGATGGGTTTCCTACCGGATTTCAATACATACTGAGTTATATAAATTATTGAATGTTCATATAAAGACAAAGAAATTCATTGACTCGGTAATTTCATTTTCTTTAAATTTTACATCATTCGTGTTATATGCAATATAACAAAATGATTTTTATTAAATGTATGATCTACGCGCATTTGATTTAAGAAAAACCTTATATGCATATTACAATATATAGAGTGAAAAAATTTATCAAACGAAGAAGTTTATTTATCTAAATTATTATTTTTTGGTATTATAATAAAAGTCATTTAACATTAAACACATTATTTAGCATTAAGCATGCATTTCATTAATTCTAAAATAAGATATTTCTGTGAAATAAATATTTTCTTTCAACATTTTTTTTAAATAAACTTTAGGTTAATTAGCATTAACTGAAAAATTATAAAATGTTAAAACTAAAAAGCGGCACTAGATATTTGCAAAGAATTTTAGAATAAATTAACAAAATTCACACCTTTCATTTTCTGATAGTATAACATTCTATTATAAAATTATTTTGTACCCTTGTTTTAGCGGAAAATCTCTTACTGGCCTATAATAATATGGAAGGGCACCTATAACTTTCTGTCCGAAAGTTATATTCAGGTCTCGACATTCATCAAGATTTTCCTCTAGAATCCCTAAAATTATGAAGTTAATTCTACATTCCAATCTAACATTCTACAACATACAATTCTTGCGTTAAGTTACTATTTAAAAACACAGATCTAACTATGTGATTACCCAAGATCGTCGTCCACAGTGGAATCTTGATTTAACTTTTTCTGAAAATTGTGTTTGACTTTCACGAGTTTCACGAGATATATGTATGAGGATTCGTCACTTAAGTTTCACATTAAAAATTTTTATATTCACGTTTGAAATTGTTTTTCCAAATTCGGGTTCGCGGGCTATTTTTTTTTGAGATTGTTTCACAAAATGAAAGTGTATAATTGGGATTATCTTCTGGTATTATCTGTTAGTCAATGAGCCGTAATTTGTGGAGTGGAATTCTTGTTCGCTTAAAACCCTTTGCACTGTGTTTGCAGATATTATATAAACAACTGAAGTTTGAGATGGATATTGCATGGGCTTCCCGACCGCTTCGCAGATAATATTTATTAGATGTTTTGTTTTGTAATCACTCCGGTCCTGTAAAGCGTTCAGCTTTCTGTAAAGGTACTATTTCCTTTTTCATCGTGAATACTAACTCTCTGAAACATCTGTAGTATCTATGGTAAACATACCCCAGAGATAGTAAAATCGGGATGTTTCTCATTGAAACATCAGTTGCATGAATATTTCCTCCAGTCGCGCCAATAATTAGAATCCCATAAACTATTGCGTTCTAAACGTTCCTTGTTATTAGGATCAATTGAAAGTACGCTAAAGCAAAATTGGTTAGTGTAAATACAAAGTAAAACTCGGATATATAAAATTGTTTAATCAACCTCTTGCATGATTTTTGTCAGAAAAACCTGACTCTGTTTTTAGCCACTACCTAAGGAGTATGATGGTATGGCAATATAAAGTCTTAAAATTAATTTTTAAAAAAATCCAACAGAAATAAAAATAACGTTTAAATACAATATTTGAAGCAGCTTACAAATGAAGTATTATTCGCGCACTTTTGCTATTAAAAATTAATTTTCAGAATGGTAATTCAACGTCATATTTGATAATTACATCGCTATTTATTATATAAAGAATTATTATTTCTACACTTTAATGTTTATGTTAGCAAATTTTCGTTATCTTAGGTTTCTCTGTTCCGAAATTAGAGGGATATAATTGGCACCCAGTATATAATTAAATATATATTTAAGTATCATTTACTAAGTACATGAACTGAACATGATTCTTAACAATCAATTATGAAACCTAACATCATCATCATCATTAGGTCATCAGTCCTAAGACTGGTTGGACGCTAACCTCCAGCTTCTCCTATCTTGTGCTAACCTACGCATTTCGCTAATTGTGCTACAACCTACATCCCTTACTATTTGCGAGCAGTAGTCTAATCTAGGCCTACCTCTGCCTTTCTTCACTCCTATTTCTGCCTCCAAAATATCGCGGACTATTCCCCCATGTCTCAGCAAGTGGCCTACCATTCTATCTCTTCTCTTCTTTAAGTTTTTCCACATACTCCTTTTCTCGCCGACTTTCTCCAATACTTCTTCGTTTCTAACCCTATCAGTCCATGGTATTTTCATCATTCTTCGGTAACACCACATCTCAAAAGCTTCTAATTTCTTCCTACTTGCTTCCCCTACCGTCCAGGTTTCGCAGCCGTAAAGTGCCGTGCTCCATACATATGTTTTCAAAAATCTCTTCCTTGTTTCTAAGTTTATTACCCCCGAGCATAAAAGTGCTTTCTTTTTGTTAAAAGCTACTCGACCCTGCGCTATTCTTTGTTTTATGTCTTTATCGCTTCTTCCATCCCAATTTATTTTACTTCCTATATAAGTGAAGTCTTTAACTTCCTCCAATCTTTCATTATTAATTTGTACTTTCGTTTTTGCTCTGCTCTCGCGCCCTCTGCACACTAACACTTTAGTTTTGTTTTTATTCACCCTCATTCCGTATTCCTCTGTCAACACTGCCTCCATTTCGTTCAATGCTGATTCTAGTTCCTCCTTACTAGATGCTAATACTGCTATATCATCCGCGAATCTCAGCATTTTTAGTTTCTGTCCCTGTACTTTAATCCCGAAATCTACTCTATCTTTTACCACATTAATCGCCTCTTCGATGTACAGATTAAAAATTAGTGGTGATAGCGTACATCCTTGTCTTACTCCTTTCCTAATACCTACTTCCCTTTCTTCCCCTTCTACTTCTATAACAGCAGTTTGCTCTATGTATAGATTGTGTACTACTCTCCTATCTCTATACTTCATTCCCGCGCTCTTTAGTATTTCGAACATTTTTTCCCATCTTACGTTATCAAAAGCTTTTTCTAAATCTACAAATCCTATATAAGCGTTCTTTCCTTTTTCTATTGTTTTCTCTAACATTACTCTTAGCGCCAGAATAGCTTCGCGAGTTCCCCTATTTCGCCTAAACCCGAATTGGTCTTCTCCTAGTATTTCCTCCGCTCTATTTTCCATCCTCTTCTGCACTATTCTAGTTAAGATTTTTGACGCATGGGAAGTTAGGCTAATCGTTCTAAAGTTCTCGCATTTGTCGGCTCCTCTCTTTTTCGGTATAGTAACGATAATGTTCCTCTTATAATCCTCCGGCATCTCGCCCGTTTCGTATATATATTTTACCAGTTCAAACATCCTATTTACTACTTTCTGTCCCGCATATTTCAAAATTTCCGCCTGTATTTTATCTACACCCGGCGCTCTATTATTCTTTAGCCCCCTTAGTGCTATTTCAAATTCCTCTCTCAATATAGGTTTTCCTACATCTTCCCTATCGATGCTAGATTCTTCCTCTAATATCTCTCCTAATTCCTGACCCTCGTATAAATTTCCTAAGTACTGCTTCCATCTATCCGCTTTCTCCTCTCTTCCTATCAGTATGTCCCCCGATTGACTCCTAACATTTCTACTTATTGTTCCTACATCCCGGAAGTTCCTCTTAATTATTTTGTAAGCCTCATCGGTCTTACCTACTTGCAACTTATCTTCTACTTCTTTGCATTTCTCCTCTATCCATTGTTCTTTCGCTTTTCTACATTTTCTAATGATTTCCCACTTTATTGCCTTATACGTTTTCAGTCCTTCTTCGTCTCGTCTGTTTTTGTAGCCTCGTCTCTTTTGCATTAAGTTTAAGATTTCGTCCGTTATCCAGGGCTTCCTAGCTTCCCTTTTATCGTGTCCTAAAACGTCCGTAGCCGCGGAATCTAGACTATTCTTGATACCCTCCCACTCAGTTTCTGCGTTCTTGATTTCGTCCTTACTCGTTTTATTTATTAATTGATCTGTTTTCTCCTGGAACTTATCTTTCATATTCTGATCCCTCAATATGTCTACATTTATACGTTTCTTATCCTTCCGGGTTTTCAGATTTTTGAACTTTAATCTAGCTTTCATGACTACCAAGTTGTGATCGCTGTCTACATCTGCTCCTGGATAACTCTTACAGTCTTTTACTTGATTTCTAAATCTCTTCCTAACCAGAATGTAGTCTATCTGATACCTGTCTATCCCTCCTGGCATTTTCCATGTGTACCGCCTCCTAACGTGATTCTTGAACAATGTGTTCGCGACTACCATCTTGTGCTTCTCACAGAATTCTATCAGTCTGCTACCTCTCTCGTCTCTGTTTCCTAATCCATAAGGCCCTACAAATTCTCCTTCTTTCCCCTCACCTACGACTGCGTTAAAATCTCCTACTATTATTAAATTTTCATGACCCTTCACAAATCCTATTACCTGCTCTATGTCCGAATAAACGGCTTCTAACTCTTCCTCGCTGTGGTTAGAAGTAGGCATGTATACTTGCACTATTACTGTTTCCACTGGCTTCGAATCTAACCTAACCATCATTACTCTCTCGCTGTATTGTAGGTAGCTATCTACACACTGTCCTTCGTTCTTCCGCATAACGATCCCTACTCCCGCGTTTCCATTTACCGATCCTGTGTGTATTACCCTATAGTCACCGCTCCAAAAATCTCCTACTTCCGGCCAGCGCATCTCACTTATACCTACTATATCTAATCCTAACCTATCCATTTCTATCTTCAGATTTTCTAGCTTCCCTGCCTGTCTCATGCTTCTGACATTCCACGCTCCGACTCGTGAAATGCTACACTTCTTATTATGATTGCACTCGATCACGTCTCCCGGAACAGTCCTCACCCGGAGATCCGAACGGAGGACTATTTTACCTCCGGAGTTTTTTGTCCCAGGAGACGCCATCATTAATTTAGGATAAGCTTTCTGCTAGCTGTTCTGAGGATTATAATGTGGTGGTTTCCTCTTGCCTTCCACATCGCAGTCGTGTGTGTCATAGCACCATACCAACCCCCACGGTTTCTGCCACTATGACTACTGAAAGAGCTGCTGCCCTCCTTCAGGGACTTGTCTTAGTCTGGTTTTTCAATAAGGACCCCCCACTATGGTTAAACCTATGGTACGGCTCCTTAAATCATTAAAACGCGCAAGCCGACCCACCCGTTCCAGTTTGCACTAGAACTTCGTCCTATGAAACCTAACATAGTGGTAGATATATAAGTGCTAAATACAGAAATATAATATAAAATGAATTTAAAAGAAAGTCGGTGCCATTTTCTTTATAAATCATAATGAACTTTAAAATAATAACATGTCTCTTCTCGGAAATATTTTTGTTTTTAAATATGACTTACAAGTGGACAATAATAAATAATAAACGAAGTATATCAATTATCGTGTGATCAACAGCGATTATCAGTTATACATGCATATTTACTGTTTATTTAATGATAATTATAATTTAATGATAATTTTAATTTACTATGCAATTTAATACTTAAATGTGTATAGTTTATTTCATCGCTATTTGCCAAATAAAAAATCCCAAGCGGCTCTTATCTCATACAGTGGCTTGTTTTTATGGCTAGGCTCAGATAAACTGTTCCGTTTATCGGCAAGATAAGGGAGTTTTTTTTATTTGCCAAAAAGCGATGAAATGAATAGTATACTGTTATTCATTTTGGCGATAAAAGAATAGTATTAATTTTATTTAAACATATGTTTATAAATCATTAAAACTAGTTTTCCCACATATTCACACAAAGCAAATAATAATCAATCAAATAAAGTATTAGCAAAACCTCCACCAAAAGGCACATAGTTTCTGAGTCAGTTCAATTTCGTAGTTGATATCAGGTTTTCTCCACAAACTACTAATAACTTTTGTTTTTTATTTACTTATATAACAGATTTTTCAATTGAGAGAAAAAAAATACAATCATCTTAATTTATTTGAGAATTGCTGATCTACTTTGTTCTCGACAAGAAGGGCGTCAATTTGTTATGAAGATATATCGTTATTGCTATACTGCCGTTCTTTTCATATGTATATATATATATATATATATATATATATATATATATATATATATATATATATATATATATATATATATATATATACATAACATTTAGGGTATCATGTAAATTATATGTGAAAGCATAATACTTTCTTATGATCCAAAAAATGTCTTTAAAAAATAATTACATAATCTTTTTCTAACTCCTAAAATGTTTTATTTTATTGATTATGTTTATACCATAATAATTATTTAATCCTATAGATCAAGGATTATTTGGTAGTTTTGCTGATAATAATATATTTTTAGGAACCTGGAATAAATTTGTAAGCAGACATTTTGAAACAAGTTGGAAAAGAAAAACAGGAAACCAATTTTCCACAAACACCAAAATTAACTTTCGATGTTTGTAAAGAGTAAATTAGTTTGTAGATATATTATTGATTTTTCAGAAAAATATGACCAATATGAACACTACTTTAAGTATTTTAAGTAGTTTATTTAATTTAAGCAAGATTTTCCAGCAGATATTAAAATAATAGCAAGTAAAAGTAGTTTACGTGTGTACTTTCACTTGCTATAAATTTAATGTCTGCTCAAATATCATAAAATAATTTCTCTATATTACCTAATTTTGATTAAACTTATTGCAAGATAGGTCAAGCGGAATCATAAGACAGTTGCTGCTTTATATTTACCTTACTATCAGTAAGCACTATTCTAGTAATATATTTCTTCATAACATTAAGATCGAAAATCTATCATTTAATTAATTTCGGAAAATTGAAATGAATACCATTGAAACAACTTGTGTATTGGTCTACATATAAAAAATGTATTTCAAATCATATGCCAATTAATACTGATCTGTTGCAGGATTCATTTGTAGTAAGTCTATAATAAATTAACACAAGATTAGAAAATGTAAATCCCAAATGATGATGTTACCAATCTATCAATAAAGAATCTTCAATTAGTTAAGCACTTAAGCTAATACAAACAGAAAGATGAAAATCTTGTTTCTTTGTTTGTTTTATTAATTACATATAGATTTGTAATTTGTTATGACATGAAAAGTTAATACCGAAAACAAAAATATGTCTTATCTCTTATGGCAATTCGTAGTAATACATTCGCAGATAATACAATGACTATAAATTGGAGGAAAAGTAGTATCAAGTTAGATTTACCTGCATTGGCGAACAATAAAGAAGTACAACTAACATATAATGGCATGTAAGTATGCTTTTCTATTTCTATATTAGATATTCCAAATATGAATATTATTTGTTTATGCAAACTTTTTCATAATTCTATTAACAAGTGTTTGAAAATAATTATTTATTGGACATAATGGTTAAATACTCCATGCTTTTTCAAATATGTAGATAAATAAAACTGCATCAACTACCGTATAAGAATAATTTTTCTGATTAATGACTGCAGAAATATTGTTATAGTATCAGGCTGGTTTACACTGGATATATCATTTTATCGAAAATTGTATATACATTTTTTAACAGTAATTAATATAAAATACGAAAGGCTAATTTTGCAAAAAACGTAAAAATGTAATATACTAAGTGCGATTAGTTAGAAGAATTATTTAAATATATTTATTCTTATGTAAATGAGATTCTAATATATACTTATTTTTTCCAGACATTAGTTTCATCTTGGCAACAGCCACCTTTTTAATAGGTTTTGCATGTAAGTATTTATTATTAATCATATACATATTATACCAACCCCCAAACATATATCCATGTATAATATGTGTTACTGCTGCAAATATTAACATATTAAATATTATACATTTGTATAGTTTATTTCATCGCTATTTGCCAAATAAAATATCTCAAAACATACCGTGGCTTGTTTTTATGGCTAGTCTCAGGTAGACTGTTTTAATATTTAGATAAGAGAGTTTTTTATTTGGAAAATAGCGATGAAACGAATAGTACGCTATTAAATATCAACATAGAATTAAATATTAACATAACGTATATGTTAATATTAAATATTGACATAGACACGTTAATATTAATTAACTATAAATTAATAGATTAGAAATTTCAAAATTGTTTCAGGTTATTAGATAGATTTATATCACTAACTATAGCAGATATAACGATTTATCTATAAAAATCTATATAGTAGATATATAGATTTTTAACGTGCTGCTTCACATAGAAAAAAAATATGTACATAATAGTTACATAAAAAAAATGTGAAGAGATATTTTGCTATTTTGATCATAATCTACTGATAACTTTGCACTTTAAATTTGAATAAGTGATTATAGTATGATTATCATTTAGTTCATTTAATATATATGAAAAAGTATATGGAAAATGCAATTTTACGTTATAAAAAAGTATGCATATTTTCAATAATCATCATTGATCAATCCATTAGAAGAATAACTGTTGTACACCTATATAATACAGTAGATACATATAGATAATTGACGAATACTAATACAACCTGTAATTCGAACTAAGAAAACTATTAGCTTAATTTGAATTCGTGTCTGATATTTTTACATGTTCTTATGTGCTTTATATTTTTATTACATAATTACAAACGTTAACATAATATAAAGTGATTTTATATTTATTTTTACTTTTTTATATCAATTTATATTTTTCTTTTGCAGCAAGCAGTTCAGTTTACGGAGGTTTCACTCGCGATCCACTATGTCCATACCCATCATCAAGAACTACATTTTTCTCTAATCCTGAAAACTGCGCTGAATTCTTTGAGTGCTATGAAGGAAGGAAATATGTATTGAAATGTAACGAAAACCTTTACTGGAACCAGGAGAAATTGGAATGCGATTACCGTCAGAATGTTAAATGCAACCCAAAAAGTATGTACCTACTCGCATATATTATTAGTATAATTTTTCGATTAACATCTTGACTATATAAGAGACGATAAAAAACAGGTGATATTTTTCATGCTTTAACAAATATTATTTATTTAAAATTGTGAAATAATTACTTCTAAAATGTATTGTTCTTCTTTACAGTTCCTCTTTGTGACAACCTCAATGACGGTAGTTATATCGCGGATCCAACGGACTGTAGTAAATTCTACGAATGTGTGGATCACAAGGCATTAGGAGCCAAATGTGCACCTGGAACACTCTGGAATCAAGAAATATTAAGTTGTGATTATCCTAAAAATGTCAAATGTTAGGATAATTACTCACAATTAGTAGAGTAAATGTTTACTATACTTAAACATTGATTTAATAATGACACTTTAAGATACATTTAGTATTTAAAAATATTTATTTTTTAAATAAAAGTAGTTAAAATATATAAATATGTATTTATTCGAAGAAAAAATATTATGTAATCTACTTAACCCTAAAAATAACTGAAAAAGTGTATTTCATCTTTATTTTTATAATATCATAAGCCAAAACTTTTAGATATTATTGACATAAAAGTTCATTTATGAATACGCTTATAAATGGCTAGTGTGAGAACATTTTAGATAGGAAAAGTATTAGACTTAGTTATTCAGCAAAGAATGAAAGGGACATATCATAGATAGGAGACAAGGAAACGATAGCTCGGTAATATAATTTTAAATGGCATAATGATATCTGTTCAAATAACTGCAAAAATAAGAGCAAAACTGAAGAAATGATGAGGAGAAGTCATATTATAAGATCTGAACTGAAGTTCATACTAGGAGATCATAATATAGGAACATTTGACATTGTTTAAATACGTAGAATTAGGAATGCATCACAAGCAAAACATTGTATTCCTTTGGTCAAAGATCTTTCCAAGATTTCTTCAAGATCTTGCTAATATTTCTTCGGATTTTCGTGGACTTCAATATATTATTTTTCTAGTTATTTAGAATATATAGTTAAAAAAAATGTACACATATGTTTTAGTCGTTTAACTTTACAAAATTAGTTAAGTTATTAATAATTACTATCAGTAACTTATAAGTCGGAAATCGAGAAAGGAACCACCAAGCCGTCAAGCGGCTATCAAAGTTACTGACAGAGATCGTATCGATAAAGATGTATAGGCCATAAAGTTCATTCGGCATTTGTCCTGAATCGGCGTACCGTATGCGGCACTGATGAGAACTAACAAGTTCGAAACAGCTGTATGTCGTTCGGTTCCGATCCGGGACAAATGTCGAATCCTACCTGTGGCTGGTTTTATTTTTTGAAACCTTATCTGATCGTGCAGAAACACGAGAAAGGGGTCGAGGATCGCTTCTGGGTATAATTCAATGCCTGGCGGGGCTTTAGCCCGAGGAGTAGTTGTTTCCTAGAGCGATTATGTAATAGCTTTGCTATTCGGGAACTACTTTGATAGCCGCTTGGCGGCTTGGTGGTTCCTTTCTCGATTTCCGACTTATAAGTTACTGACAGAGATCGTATCGATAAAGATGTATAGGCTATAAAGTTCATTCGGCATTTGTCCTGAATCGGCGTACCGTATGCGACACTGATGAGAACTAACAAGTTCGAAACAGCTGTATGTCGTTCGGTTCCGATCCGGGACAAATGTCGAATCCTACCTGTGGCTGGTTTTATTTTTTGAAATAATTACTACTTTCCGAAAAAATCGCGTATCTAACAAGAAGTGGTATCAATCATTACAGAAACCTTCTTCAGGGCAGTTTCTGGCCAAAAACTAGAGCAAGTTGTCCTGGAGAAGTCACCGGCAACGGTTGACAAAATGATATCTTTAGCTTCTAGTTTAGGTATGTATATGAAAATCAAGAGAAATCATATCAACAAATAGAAACTTCAGATTGTAATAGTAAAAGTTATCTATCGTTGACAGTATTTAACAACTTTACTGTATTTAACAATCCTGAAAAGGGGCTGAAATCTTCGGTGGAACAACGAAAACATAAGACCAATTTTCTATTAACACCAAAGATTGCTTGATAAGCTTTTTGCCAACCAGGTTAATAACATCAGGAGATGACTAAAACTCAGTTATTGTAATGATCACCGATTTTCAACCATGTTCTGTTAATCCTGATGATTTCAACTTAAATGTCAAAACAAATGTCAGGAACCGTATAAACGTTCAATGTTCGTGAACATCGTTCAAGTCACGTCACACCATGTAATGATCTGTTTCATGAAACATCAAACAGATTCGCGTAGAAATACAGGCACGACGAGACAGCAATAGGCAATTACTAGGGTATGCAATAGATGTATCCCATGACAACAAGGGAATACGTTAAATTAATTACTAACCCTAAAGAAATAATAGAAATAATACAAAATTTATAGAAACTAAACACCGGAGTGTGACAATATAACAAAGAAATTATTAAAAAATCTAAAAAAATCCATAATCACAATCATCTACATAATTAACGCTATAATAAAACATCAATACTTTCCCCAAAGAATGGAAGAAAGCAATAGTAATACCAATCCTGAAACCTGGTAAACCTACCAAAATTCTACCTCCTATCATCCCATACTCCTCCTTAATTCACTATCCAAAGTAACTGAAAAGATATTAAATAGATTAAACAATCATATAAACGATAAACTTCTAATACCGGACATTCAACTGGGCTTCAAACCCGGCCACAGTACTACGCATGCGATAGCAACGGTATAATAAGAAATCAAATACGGTGCCAATATGATATTGAAAAGGCCTTCGACAAAGCATGGCACAGCGGACTAATACACAAATTAAAAATTTGCGTAGTAGTCCGCTGATAAGCACGAAATGCCAATACATTTAGTGAATCTGATAAAATCTTATTTAAGAGACCGATTAATAAAAATAAAAATTAATAACAAAACATCAGAGGAAAAAATAACTACAGCCGAAGTACCACAGGAAACGATGAACTTACCTGTATTATTTGCTTTATACATGGCGGATATACCAGATTATCCAATCACAAAAATGCAACTATACGCCGATGATACCCTAATTTTCGCAAATTCGTTTCACTCACAAAAGATCAATCACAAACTAAAACACCATATAAATAAAATTATACACTATTATACAGAGTGGAAGATAAATATAAATGATGGAAAAATAAAGCAAATCGTATTGACAGGAAAATTTACAAATAATATTTTACAAAACTTAAAATAAACAACAAGAACATATAAGATGTAAGAAAAATTAACTACTTAGGGGTAACACTAGACAGACAACGGAGATTTAAGGCCAGTAAGTAAAATGACAATTAAAAATAAATTATTACTGTACAAAACGATATTTAATGCCATATTAACGTATGCATGCCACGTATGACATGGAATCTCAAAAACACAATACAGCAGATTGCAGACAATGCAAAACAAGATACTAAGACTATTAACAAACTCAGCTAGATACATAAACATACAAACACTCCATGGAATGATGGAACTAACATATATAGAACAATTCATTAAACAAATAGCGGAAAAATTCTATAATACGCAAATAAATAACGCACCAATGACACGAAACATTAGAGAAATATACAAATATAATGAACAACATATACCTAAGTACTTCCACGAAAGCTTAAGCCCCCCATTCACTATGCGGGCCGCAACACAGACACGACTCACGACTAATCCACGTTTGTCAATACATTACACGGACCTGAGACGGGCCCTGCAAAAATGCTCATTCGTACACTGAACGTGGTAATGTCTAGTTATGTCCCCTGTATTTTCCAATAAGGCAAAAGTTGCTTTGGCTGTTGGTACAGTTATATTATTTGAAAAAGAAAAAAAGAAAAATGTGTTTGGGTGAAAGAGTGGTTGCAGAAGAGACAACAATTCACTCACCTTCATTTACTCAATTGTATCCAGTCATGCGAACCACTTGACGTTATAAATGATCTTAGAGTGGACTTTGAGACATTTCAAGAGTTATTAACTCTAATAAAACCTCTCATAGAAGAGACAAACACTTTATTTAGAGAAGCAATAAGTGCTGAAGAACGTTTATTGGCAACTCTGAGGTTTCTGGCAATAGGGAGGCGTTATGAGGACTTAAAAGTTTTCTTCTATAATTTCTCCTCAGTTACTTGGAAAAATCATTCCAGAAACTCGTCGCGCTATATGCAACTCTTTGCATCTATCGATTAAATTTTCATAAGCAGCATTTCTTTTCTGTTTGTTGAGGTAATTCTTACTTTTAATGTCACATAGGCACGGATTGTCTTGATACAATAGGATAAATTCTTCCTAAAAAAATTTATTATCTTCAAAAAACATTTTCACTGCAAATACGCCGTAGATTGTTGTGTGGAGTAGCAGGTCGCCGCGGACAGGTCTCGGCAGATCACACACATTACAAAAATAGTACGGATTGGTCGCGGTCGGGTCGTGGATCCGCTTGTCAATCTAGCTGACCCACGACCCGACCCAGACCCATCTGCGACTCGTCCACCATTACCATTCATTGCCGGATCGGTCGGCGGACAAGTCGGTACGGACCGATCCGACGGACCGGTCCGCTAATGAATGGGGGGCTTTAGATGAATAACATACGAATAACACAGATAATATCGCCGCCATACTTAAACAAAGGAAAACATTGAAGAGAACACCGATATGCAATATTGCGGGCGTAGTCAAGCGCCAGTATCATACAGCTGATCGATAAAAAAAAACGTAAACAATATACATAAATAAGGAAGAAACATAGCATCATAATCTAAATTATTTAAAGTAGGTTTTTTATAAATTGTTCCTACAATACTTGACATAAAAGATTAACAAAACACAAAAACATAAAAGCGACACTAATTGACAAGAGCGAATATACTACGAAAAAGATAATTGCAAATTACAGAGAGCTGCATAATAACCATCAATTTGAAAAATCAAAAGATTTAAGAGGTCATTCCAGTGACAGGGCGCCTCAAAGCATACCAGGTATGTCTGAAAGGCTCCTGCCAAAATATTATTCCTATATTTATATTCTTATATATTAGCACTTACAATTAGATTAAGATTAACAATTGTAGAAACGACAAACAGTACAATAGAAGAATTTAAAGTAAGCTGAGATTAGAAGTAGTGAAATATAAGAAAAGTGGCACCAAATTTATTAGTTAGTGGACACAGACAAATGGACCCTGCCCTTAAAGCCTAAGACTGCAGAAAGAAAGGTTGCACACTGAGGCAAGGACAAGTATACCCAAGGTCATGGAGAGGGGCAGACTCCTAACATTGAAACGTAAATATGTACAAGCATACAATGACTCCAGTCCTGAGCCCACTTAGGAACACAGTACACATGACATTGTCGTAGACACTTCTATAGAAGAATAAGGTACTCTACGAAGGAAAACAAAATTAGAAAAATACTGTAAGGTGAAGACTAATATTTCTGGCGAATTTAATTAAAAAAAAATATTTTCTATATGTTAGA
This sequence comes from Rosalia funebris, assembly GCA_037954035.1. Lineage (NCBI taxonomy): Eukaryota > Metazoa > Arthropoda > Insecta > Coleoptera > Cerambycidae > Rosalia > Rosalia funebris. Next base: position 21,513,031 of record JAZFAV010000015.1, on the reverse strand, counting down.
TATCAAGACGAGTGTGATATAAAAATTCGATATGAAGAGATTAAATCAGTTACTGGAGATGTAAACAACTGCACAGTATATTTTAACGCCCTTTAAGATTTATCGAATTTGTAGAATAAAATATTTATTACAATAAAAATTATTTTCTAGAAATTAAATTATTTCAAACATGAAATATTTCTTTATTATTTCAGGAAGTCCACAAATCTTTCAGTTCATACTTTTGTTTTTATCTTATAATGTATTTATTATGCTCGTAATTAGTGTTTTACACTTGGTTATCTTATAAATAAGATAATTTGTTAATAAGCTGAGCACCCATGTATAACATTTTTATTGTTTGCTTAGGCTCAAACTAGCAGCTGTAAAATAATGTCAGTTATACTTCTTACATCCTTTATAACAGATTCGACAATTCTAGTTTTTGGTATAAAATAGAACTAATGTAATTTAATTAAATTTAAAAGTGATACCATATATTAGGAATTCTATGAGTGGAAGTATCTACCATTGCATATTAATGTACACTGTTTTTTGTGCAAGAAACTAGTTTTATTTGTCTAACATGTAATATACATGGATCCAACGGCTTACACCCTATCCGAGGAATGGTATGTCATATGTAGTTTTTGATATTTTACCATACACATATAAACCTCTAGAAAGGTATACGCGAGCCGATTGCTTATCCTTCCAAGAGGCAAATGCAACTGTTGTTCCTTAATTTTTAATATCGGTAGTATATGCGCTAAATCGGTCTGCGTAATCTAATTTATACCTTAAATTAGTATAAATAATTTCGTAGTATTGTTGCTACGTTTTGAATTTATTATCAAAGCATATGTTTTTTTTTTGTATTTAGATATATTGTTATACCTAATTAAAGTTATAAGTTATAACCCGGTATATTTGTTTCAAATAAACATTATTTTATTTAAAAATACTTGGGGTACCTTCATGTCGTGTATTTTATTGTTCAACCTCATCTGAATTTTTAAATATTGATTAATTTTATGTTGGATGTATCACACATTTTGAAATATAGACACATATAGTTATTAGAATTTCTTTATTCGTGCATAGACTTTTGACTTGAATTCAAGTCGATATATATTAAATTAATATATAATATAATATAATTTATTTATTTAATTTAACATCAATCTCACAATTACATGACTATATATAGATGTTATGAAAATTTCGAGTAATACTGCTATTTCTAAATATATATAAGAATTGAATGCAAATAAATAAATAAGATGATCCCTGGAAGTGTCACTAAGATACTTGTACGGGTACAAAAAAAAAGAATATAAATACAATACCAAATCATAAATATAAATAAAAAATACCACATAATTGAATACAAAATAACATAATATAATAACAACACAACCTAAGGGAGTTGGATGTATTCTAATGTAGTGTCACCCATAGATTAATTTTAGTATTTGGCTGTTTCTATCTTAAATTTTAATTAATATAGGTATATGATTTAGATATTAGATAAATGAGTATACGTGCACAAAAACAACATGAACATACATATATAAATATAGATAAAATACAACTAAATGTATAAATAAAATTATATATAAATTAGTAAGTAGTAAAATCAACCGAGAGGTACGTATGAATTATTATTTTTTCATTTAAAATATTTATTATACTTTATTTTATTTAATTAACGACAATAAAAATGTTCATCGGTAATTTAAATCTTGAGGCAGTGAGTCATTTTATTTTACTGTGTGTATATATAGAATTGACTTGATAATTACATATAATTTTTTTGTTCAACTAAAACGTGGAACATATTTCTGTCATAAATCAGTGTTATTAATGCTCCACGTTTGACTTAAAACAATACACTCAAATTCTTTAGTAAAGTGACTTAAAAATACTTCCATTTCCTCAAAATTTTTTTGAATACTTCTGATATTCAGATGTCCTATTTTGAAATTTTCATTATCTATATTAACATTTGATACCTCATTAGCTTCACTAATATTTTCTAGTACCTCTGCGATGATTTTTTTGTTTGGTAATCTCTAATAAAGGGGTCCATTTGTAATCCCGCAAAATTTAAACTTAGTATTATTTTAAGATTTGTATAATATACTTAGTACGTGTGCTAACAAGAAGTACACAAAATTATTAATTACAAATAATGTTATATATTCATATACACGCCTGTACATAAACATTAATATGCATACATTCACCTAAATTTTTAAATCAATTGAATCTTCACATGTATTTTAAGTATAATTCAAAATGTCTAGACCAAAACAGTTTATCATCTATTGAAAAGACTTAATGGAAAAAAAAGTCACTTGCGATATTGTTTTGAAATAACTATAATTTATCATACATATTAAAATTTTAATTCAACAACGTGTGGACTTCAACACAGTTATCAAGAAATCTCAAAATATTCTTTTTCAAAACCAATTGTATTTCAGTACTGCTGTATCGATGCGACACTTGCAGGTCAACTATGGTCATCGAAAATAAATTACAAGTTTTCATAAACAACTGCCTGAGGCGAATAGTGACAATGGGATGGACAGAAACAATAAGTAATGAAGAGCTTTGGAGAATAACTGGTTGTGAGGAAATAAAAGCCCAACTTAAACGTCAAAAAACAACTGCCTGAGGCTAATACTGACAATGAGATGGTCAGAAATAATAGGTAATGAAGAGCTATGGAGAATAACTGGTTGTGAGGAAATAAAAGCCCAACTTAAACGTCGAAAAACAACTGCCTGAGGCTAATACTGACAATGAGATGGCCAGAAATAATAGGTAATGAAGAGCTATGGAGAATAACTGGTTGTGAGGAAATAAAAGCCCAAATTAAAAGTCGAAAAACAACTACCTGAGGCGAATACTGAAAATGAGATGGCCAGAAACAATAAGTAAAAAAGAGCTGTGGAGAATAACTGGTTGCGAGGAAATAAAAGCCCAAATTAAACGTTGAAAATGGAAACGGGTTGGCTATACTCTGAGAAAATAAAATGGAAACATAGCCCGCTCGGCATTGGACTAAAATCCACAAGGAAAAAGAAAGAGAAGTCGGCCAAAAAATACGTGGCGCAAAACAGTTATTGATGAAGCTCGAGAATCTGGTAAACGATGTAACGAAACGAAAACACTTGTCCAAAATAGAACCCGATGCAGACACTTCTTGGATGCACTATGTTCCCCGATAGAATATTCAAGAGAAATCCAACATGGAATTCAAGATGATGATTAAAATTCTCCTATATTACTTATTTTATTTGAAATTCTCATAAAGTCTACCACACATGTCCTTTTTATAAAACTTTAGCTCTCAAAAACAAATAAAATAAACATTTAAAATTTGTGGGTCCATTAAATCAACATGAGTATGAACATGTAAACTTTTGTTGGGATTCACATTAACCAAAATTGAAAACACATCTTATCGGTTAGGTGATTTATTTATTGTAAATAAGTTTTTTAGATAATGCATGTCCTATAAATTGTCGACAAAATACGATTAATTTAGAGTTAGTTCCGTTTGCAAGCAATACAAAACAAAATTTTTTTAAAACACATCATGACAGGTAAGTTTCGTTTTTTAACTCTTAATGGCTACTTTAAGATTTTTTAGTTAATAAGATTTAAATTATATGAGTAATTCTGAATACTGGAAAATACTCCATACAAATATTGGAGAAATTTTCTGTTAGAAATATTTTTGTAAATACTATTAAATACCGGAATATGTCTATATGAGATAGAAACCACTTGTAGAGCAAATTTGTGCTTGGCGTTATTTTAGAGATTTATGAGAAATGCTTGAGTCGATTACAGGTCAATTTTCGATTTTTAATATAAACTTAATCTTTATATTAATATTGTATAATTACGTGTTATTTTTTAAAGTCATTCATATAAATGCAGTACAAGAGAGATGTTTTTGAAGTAACACATCCTACATAGTTTTATATTAATGAAGTTCCTTATACACCACCTACATTTTTAAGAAACAGTTTTTCTCTAAAATAAAAATAACCGAGAATCAACTAGAAACAAGAAAATAACATATCACAGACAGTGATATTTTGATATAAAAGGTGGTCCAACCAAAACGCACGATGTTAATTGTAAATAAAACAAAAAGTTTTGAGAGAATTATCTTAATGTTTTTTATTATGATAGAAGGATCTATGACAATTATGTGTGAAACAAAATATCGGCCAAATGCTCACCACGGCTTCGGTGGCATACCTCTATCCGATGGTCCATATTTTCAGTGACTCTACTCTGAGACATAATTGAGGTTCAATGTCGTTAATGTACCGAATTATCTCATCCTTTAGCTCTTGAATTGTTCTTGGCGTATTGACGTACACTTTTTATTTTAAATATCCCCAAAGAAAGAAGTCCAACGGTGTCAAATCACATGATCGTGGCGGTCAATTAACATCGCCACAACATGAGATAACACGGCCATTGAATTTCTGGCGCAAAAGTGCCATTGTTTCGTTGGGTGTGTGGCAAGTGACACCATCCTATTGGAACCACATATTGTCCAGGTATCCTCAATTTCTGGCCACAAGAAGTCCGTTATCATCTCGCGATAGCGAACACCATTCACGGTAACTACTTGGCCGACCTCATTTTCGAAGAAGTACGGCCCGATGACGCCGCCAGCTCACAAACCGCACCAAACAGTCACTCTTTGTGGATGCATCGGCTTTTCAACAATCACTCGTGGATTCTCATTTGCCCAAATGCGGCAATTCTGCTTGTTAACGATCCACTGAGGTGAAAGTGTGCCTTGTCGCTGAAGATGATTTTCTTTGTAAAGTCACTATTCACTTCTGTCCAACCAACCATTCGGCGTATTGACGACGCTTGAAATGGTCAGTAGGCTTCAGCTCTTGAGTCAGTTGAACCTTGTAAGCGTGCAAATTCAAATCTTTATTCAAAATTTGCATCAGTGATGTTCGTGAGATGTTCAATTGTTGGGCACGACGACGAGTCGAGGTCGACGGCTCTTCTGCTACACTTTCGCGAACAACAGTAATGTTTTTCGCAGAACGAACTGGGCGAGCATGCACAGGTGTTTCCACATGTCCTACAGACCCGGTTTGCTGAAATCTGCGCACAATTCTCCCGATTGTGGACACATTTGGTCGATTATGCTGACCAAAAAAGTCACAGTGCACGCAATGCATTTTGATTTGAACGCCCATTTTCGTAAAAGGCTTCAACAATCTTAACGCGCTGGAGATGTGTGCATACTAGGCTATATTTAACAAGTAAATGGAGAATATTTCGGGTAATTATTTCAATTTAATACATTCAAATAAATAATAACGGTCAAATAAAATCTTTCAACAATCTCGGAATTTTGTTCCTGTAAACAATTAATTAGTCAGCTATATTACAAGTATAGGTCATTGAAATTAGATTTTTAATAATTATAAATTATATAACAAGAAGACTTAAATAATATAAACATACATACAAGAATTATAAATGATATAACAAGAAGACTTAAATAATATAAAAATACATAAGATATCTCTTGTACCGAACTCACGCGAATCCTTTTTTATATTTCAAATTTAATTTAAAAGATGTGCTACTCAGGTTATAAATTGATCTTTCCGAGAAGTTCTCATGTTTTTGTTAAATAATAACCCTTAACAAGGAATTTATAAGGTACAATAATACCACTAATAATTAATAAGGAATAATACTATTAATTAGATTTTCTATTAGTGATTTCCACCCGTTATATCATGTTACAGGGTGGTATACACGTAGGTGCACACCATAGGGAATTTTAGTTGCTTGCACAAATTTTAGTCATGCAAAAAAATAGTTAACAGTTTTCATTAGAAATTTAACCGCCTTAACAAATAAGACTATGTATTAGTGCAAAAAATATTTATATATACTGTGGTCCATAAATAATGGATCAATTCATTTTTTATAATATTCTAAGTAAAACACAAATATATCAATTCTAAATTATAAAATTACTTTTTTTGAGAGAGTATATATAGTTTATTTCATCACAATTTGTCAAATAAAAAATATCAAAATATACCGTGGCCTGTTTTTATGGCTAGGCTCAGGTATACTGTTCCATTTATCGGCAAGATAAGAGAGTTGTTTATTTGGCAAATAGCGATGAAATGAGTAGTACATACCTACGTTTTCACCGTCTTGGAATGACAGTTGTTATTGCTTTGCAATTTTTAAATGAAATGAACACACTTGCGATACTCATTGGAGAGGGCGTTTAATTTTTGACGAATAGCTATGCTCAGGAAAATATGCTAATCTCTCTGGGATAATAGGTCCAGTCTAACACCAATTACCACAGTACAGTTATTGCATCCACCTCTACAAGGGAATATAATAGATATGTAATGCTCATTCATGTAATGAAGATGGGTCAAAGTTCTGGTCTTTTATAATTCTGCAACTGACCTAGATATTCCCTATTGTATTCCCTCATGTAGCAGCGAAGAGTATAAAACATTTGGTTTTACTAAATTTCATCGCAAAAAAAATTTAAAATTGATGAGTTTAAATCAAATGTTTAAACTAGAAGCCGGTTACTTCTTGATAATAATAGAGGAATTATTGACCTTCTTACAAATTATTTTGTATCGTTTCTATAATGTGTGTAAGTGGCCTAATTCGTTTCTTGTCTTATGCTGCACTTTTTAAACATTATCTATATTATTTAGTATGTTACCAAATAATACCATGGATTATGGGCTACTACGTAATTTCACAATTGGATTTTATAGCACAGTTACTGTGGTGTTAAATCCAAATGTTAACTTTCTTAGGTGAGTACGAGCTTACATCTAATGTATTTTCCTGTCTTTTTGCGATAAATGTTTCTTTATCAGAAATATTAATGTATTTTTATAAATAATGGATTTCCTTGGGACATGTTTCTATTATATCGCAAAATTCTAGTTGGCAGTCAAGATTATTCTTGTTAATTTTTTATATCAGTGACATTTTCATTTCTCTAGAAGATCGAACCTGGACATTTGGTATCATTATCGAAGGCAATACATTGTCTTGCACCTTTATGTCGATTATTTTCAGTATATAACAATATACTCAATTTCTTTTAAATTGAGTTTCTATCATATTTAAGAAATTTTCCAACATGTTCAATTCGACTAACAGTAGACTGAGACATGTGACTATTATCCTATTATCCTCCTACATGGACAACTTGTCATCTTCTTGTGTATAACCACATATTATGTACTAATAATAAAGTTTCAATTCTTTGGGTTTTGAAATTTTTAAATTTTAATTCTGGGTTTTAAATTTTGCGGATCTTATTCATAAAAATACCTTGGAATGACCTCATTTAATTTAAAATTATCAAACTTATTGTTACTCCAAGTGGACAGAGAGATATAAATTTTGTCCAAATAATGTCACTTATTCGATAAAACAAAGAATCGACATGTTTCAGGATTTTACTTAAAAATTGTTAATCATGTAGAATACTAATTTATCTAAACTTACATATAGGCTTAGTATATATCCTGTAGTATATTAGTATACATATTAAATAATATATATTATTATGAGATCTATCCTTTTACAGGTATTTCTATCGTTTTGGCAACAGCTACCTTATTTCTCAGTTATGCAAGTGAGTATATAAAAAAATACTAAATAATTTATATGATATATGATATTTAATTTAACACTGTAAAGTTCTATAACTTATTTATTTGTTGCTACATTATTTTTGAGTTATTTTCCTAAAGCTACACAGAAGCTTAATATTTTCTGAAAATACGTTAAGAATATTTTCTTTGGTTCAAAATTCAGTGAATTTTATATGAATATTACCCAGAAAATATAGTGCTCTTAAAATTACATGAAAACCTACAAATTTAACTTAACGTTATGTTGTATCATAATTTAAAAAAACTAACAGAATCAGTTTAGATCAACATTTTCAATTATTTTCTTCTCAGATGATATAAAATTATCGATAGATAAGGAATATCCGAAGAATATCTTATAATAAACAAAGTTTTGGTAACTTATTTTCGAAATATTTTCTACTTAAAAAATCTGTATCTCCCTAACTTATATTTAAAATTGAAATAACTGAAATTAAATTTGCTTATATCTACAATTATTTGTCAAAGATTTCAAATCTATAGTTATTTAATGAATTTCTAAACTATATAAAAAAACTAAAATTTCTCTATATAAAATCTAATACATTTTGGCTGTAAGAGTAAAATAACAGAATATCAATACAGTTGACCAGAGAAGACCAGAAACAAAATATTCTTATTTTTTAAAGTTATATGCTAAAATAGAAAACAGAAAGGTTATTCAACATTAATTAGTTAGAATCATTCTATGACATTGAGATTAAAATTTTGATAAATAATTATGATTATTTTCTACTTTTTTAAATATCTGAGTATTAACTAATTTAATCCATGAAAACACTGTATAAACGTATGTTTACTTACCTTCTTCTCCACATTCTTATTTCCTTTTTCTCCACAGGGGCAAATCTTTCTGCGAATGGATTCGTGAATAGAGATCCATTATGTCCGTATCCATCTCAAGACACTACATATCACCCAAATCCTGAAAACTGTGCTGAATTCTTTGAATGCTACGAAGGAAGAAAATATGTATTGAGATGCAATGCTTATCTCTATTGGAGCCAGACGAAATTACAGTGTGACTACCCCCAAAATGTAAATTGCACTAGAGAAGGTATGCATACATACAAATTGTCACTGAAACCAGAAAACATAACCCATCATCCCTCTCTCATAATTTATGATAAATTATTACAATTGAAATAAATTCTTCCGAATTATGCCGAGGTTGTCATTGGACTCATCTGAAGAAGTGTAAATATTGATGTTTATGTTTTCCCCTGTTTCATTGTTCTGTTCCCCTGCTTCTGATATGATTAGAATGTTTCATGGTTAATCATGACTTTTCATTTCACGGGGGCTTCCCTGAAGAATTGCTAAGGGAATATAATTTCTCTCTAATTTATAGAAATAATTTTTATTCTCTGTAATTTCCAGTGACAATCTTTGGTTCTGTTTCGTATGTACATGTTTTACTATTTCTGACTTGTGAGCGTGCCTCGAACTTTGTGTACCTTTATCTTCTATGATTTTTCACTGAATTGCTTTGCCTATATACCTAACTATACGATTTACCTTACTATATGATTCATATAGTTCTTTCTACATAACTACTCGATACAACAAACGGTAACAATTTTAATGTGATATTTAATGGTGTGACACTCTTTTAGTCCGTGCAAAGTTCCTTCATCCCTCCAAGCCATCACTTACTCCATCTTGATTGTACTTATTATAAAAAAATGAAACTAGTGTACCAAACAGCCTTCAATAATATTATGGACAAATATCTTGATTCTATGAAGATATATACGGATCAGCTAAATACAAATAAGATGTTAGGAGTCACCAAGGACCACCATATGATAAATCCTTCAGTATTCTTCTTCTTCTTCCTTCTTATATGGAAGCAATTTGCTTGTTTTTCTTCGTTTCTTTTCCAGATGCAAAGTTCCAGTTCTATGAGCAGTGGCTTTTTTACCCTAGGTAGGGTGCTGACCTGACCTAGGAACCCTCCTCCTTTATCCGGGTTTGGGACCGGCAATGGCAGTTACCAGGCTACTCAATCCACCTGGTAACCAAATCTAGGCGGCTTTCTTCAATATTCTGACTTGACAAAGTATAATTACTTCTTAATTTATTCTGACTGGAAGCTCGATTGAGGCTAACAAATATTTTATCTAAGACAAATTCATGGTGTGTAGACACCAGGTTATATGACAATTGGAGGCAGATAGGAGATTTTTTGAAGCACCTGGAAGAGCAGTTATAGATCGTATATCTATAGCCCCTCAGAGCGTTGGTAGGACAAATGGAATAATGTTGACGCCAAATTTAAACTTGTAAAATTTCGTGTTTATAAGTGAAGTTTCCCATGAAACTTATCAAGACAGGAGTAAGTCACATTATGTAGTTTACGATAAGGATATACTCATTGATCTTGAGTCCAATATAATTTAATTACTTATTCTTACTAGATTAGTCAGGATATTGGATTCATAAGTTTAGTTATGAATTATTTGTCACTGGACCTATTCCATTAATGTCATAATATAATTTTATTTTTTATGACTTTTTTAATGAATAAATGTTGCAATTCTACAAATTCTCAGTAAGCACTATTGGATATTTATTCATTAAATCGATACTTAGTAAATAATGTTATCATATGTTAGAAATTTCGACAGATTAAGTGTAACGTATATTATATGATATGTGATGACAAAGATCAAAATTAAATAAATTGCTAGCCATCGCAAATTAATGTTACAAATTCTTACGGAAATTTGGAAGTAGCTTGTCTCCAAAAGTAACACTATATGCTGAATATGCATCGACTACCACAATTCTTATAAAATTCGATTTAAGAACAAACACCTACTGAAACAAGAAAGGTAATTTTCACATTAGAATGATTTGTGGATAAATGGGAAGCAAACTTTTCGGGGAACTAATTGTAAGACTTAAGACATTTCAATGATTATACTTTATACTTACATAAATTACAGTTTTACGTATTGAGGTGTTACTTTTATTACTTTGGTTTCCTTTTATTTCTTAAACATTTGTTGTGAATATTATTATACGTATTAGATACAATTACTTAATTTCCCAAGGAAATATTTGGTGTTATTAATTTTACTGGCATATTGACGTACAAAGAAACTTGTACGTTAAAGCTGACATCAATTCAGTACTGCTATTTTTTTCAATCCTCTTTTTAGCAGTTTCACATTCTCACGAAATTATATCTGAAATTTCTTTTCGGAATCACAGATTCTTTTTTAAATAAGTTTATTACCATGGAGTCTACCTTCATTAGAACTACCAAGTTGTCGCCAAACACCGACTTCACTTCTTCAGCTGTGCCACTACATGAATATATTGAAGAAGTGTATTCGGCGGTAGTCGACGAATATTGACAATTTCTAGCCAACAGTTCTCTAATAGATCTTTTCGTTTTTTAAAAGTACTTGGCAGCTCTTTAGAATATGCTCATCCTTCAGATTACATTGCTTACACGTAGGTGTTACAGTCCGGCTCAAAACGTGGAGATGTTTGTTTAGTCTGCAATGTCCCATCAACAATACTACTAGAATTCGTATATTTGTACGAGATTGATTCACATAATATTATGCTGGTTTGCTGTAAGCTGTAGCTGATTATATTTTTTATTGTTCACAACTATTAATTTTTACACAAATGTGTTTGTGTAATGTGTTCACTTCATCATATAGTATTTTATGATTGAATTTCGAATGGCTTCTTTATGCACTATTGCTGGTTCCAGTCCCAGCAAAAAGTTCCTGGAACGTCGGTGTGCTAAGGTTTTCTTTTCCTACAATGAAGTGACATCACTTGTTTGCCCTAGAATATTGAATGACTTGTTACATTACAGAATCAACCTGGAGTTAGTCCTGTAACTATTTAGGGCCATCAATGTGGATGATGCTCTTTGTTGACTTGTTTTTATTTATATTTTGCGTTGACAAAAGTTGCAGCAATTTTTTACTGGAATCTAATTCTGTCTAAAGTTTCTTATGAGCCACAGTTTATCAGAAGGCTAAAAAATTTTAAATGATTTTTTGAAAGATATATCAGTGCCTTTTTCCGGTAAAAACTGAAAACACTTATAGGTCAGCGCACTTAAAATGTTAGTCGTCAAGTTTATAAGCTCTATATATATATATATATATATATATATATATATATATATATATATATATATATATATATATATATATATATATATATATATATATATATATGTGTAGCTCTTATATATATAAACTATATAACTACATATAAACGCAAACTATAACTACATTTAAAAGTCATCTTAAATATGGTGTCATATATAATCTTTTATCAATAATCGTCTTTTAATTATGCCAATAAAACTGGCCAAATGAATGTTGGGTATTTCGGTATTTTATATTGTGAAACAGTGATTTGTTTCTTTTACTTGTTGTTTTTAGTTTATATCTTATCTTTCAGATGTTCTATGCAGCACTCGGTCTGATGGTACATATGTTGCAAATCCAGCCTTCTGCAGTACATTCTATGAGTGTGTGCATCATAAGGCTTTGGGAAGAATTTGTACATCTGGATTATTATGGAATAAGGATACACTAAAGTGTGATTATCCAGAAAACGTTAAATGTTAATAGGACTATTTGCCACTATAATTTCAATCTATTGACTGAAATTTTTTCGACGTTTATGAATTCTATGATTTATATGAATATGTTTGAAATTAGTATTAGTTTATAAACATATTAATGTATTTGTATTTTTTTTACTAAATATATATATATAAAATTCTGTACAAATAAAGAGTCTAATTGATTAATTTTCAGTATACGCTATGTTTCAGAAAATGTTCATTTGAAATTGACATCAAACGTTGTTGTAATGTATAAATTACTCCATTGTGGAAACCATCAGTGAAGATTTACTTGGTATTGTACCACTTCAGTAGTTTTGATAGTAGCTAGCGTATTTTACTTTTAAAAAGTTTAAGCCTAAACTCTGGTCCATCGTTTGCAAAATTTTCCGCTAAGTAACAATAGGTTCAGATAGAAGAACGGATAATTAAGGATGCAGCAAGCAGAAATAATAAATACTATACTTACACAGTAGATATATTAATTAGAAAACGTAGATTTAGGGTAATTTTTCGTAACACCACGATCTTTAGAGAAGATTCTAAAATTTCAAACTTGTATTCATTTCTTACTTTATCAAGAAACCTAGGAAACTTTTCAATGATTCAAGAATGATATTAGTATACTCATTTGCTAGCAATCTGCAACAATTCTTAGGAAATCTCAAAAATAAAACTTAAAATAATGAAAGGGTCAGGATTCATGAAATAAATTCATGTGTAATAAGATCAGGATTGTAGTAAAAAGTAAGTATATTGGGTAAGTGATAAGAGCAGTTGTAACTGCTCGAGTTACAACGTTCACCACATACAACATACGAACTCGTACGTTCATACAACGTACGAGTTACAAGGTTCAACGAATACATAGCTCCCTTAAAGTATGGACGATTAGAAAAATATTCCGTCGCACAACATGCATTTCACAACAATCACAGAGTATATTATAATAGACTAACTTAAAGTTAGTTAAAAATATCACCAATAACAGACTATGACTCCTTCGAAAGTATCACTATCATCACATTTAGAACACTACTATTATAACATCTAGCTAAATGTCATAATAGTATGATCAAAGACAATGGAATTTGTTTTAGTTGATATGGCGAATTATATTGGGCTAGTAAATAGAAAGTAGCTTTTTATGAGTTATTGACTGTGAGAAAAAATAGTTATAAGATTGAAAGTTATTCGTAACAGTTTATTAAATTCAAACAAAATGCATCTAAAGGTAGAAATAGAGACTAGAAGTACCTTGAAACTTAGTTTTAATAATCTCTTTATGATGCCAACTCATTTGGCGAAATACGCACCGAGCGACTTATCTTTCGATGTTTGTGAAAAACTGCCCTCCTGTTTTATTATCCCACTGAAGGTTATAAGCCCCTGTCACAGGTGAAATTTTATAATATAATAATTTTTCGCAATTATGTTTCCGAAAGTATAAAATATTTTATTTTTTTTAATTTAATGTAATTTGAAACTCGTAATGCGTATTCATAAATACTTTACAGGAGTTATGCTCACTGATTACCAGTTGATTGGAAAGAGTTTGATGTTAAAATGAAGTAAATTGAATGAAGTAAAATCACGTTCAAATGAATAAATGCAATTTTCTGCAATGTGGACGATACTGAACCTACAATTTGTATAATGGATCTTTGCGCGTGTATGAATTTAGTGACGACTCACGGATTACATAATACACCACTCGCAATTGTTACTATTATGCCACAATTACCATCACCTATGTCTAACGACATATGTTTCAATCAACTACGTACGGCATAGACAGTTACTAATTTTCCGAACATAATGCAATTATGAAGCCACGTCTTAGCTTTATTGTATAATTTGATTCATTAATGTCTCACTATGTCTGTAAAATTTATTTCATTTTTGTTTCACTTATTTTGTATTATTTGGATTTGTATTGTACTAAATGTTATCCTAAAATGTGTTTTCGGCACGACACTGTTCAAAAATGTCAGTTGATTGATTCATACGATTGTTATCTATGACCACACGCAATGAATCATTATACAAACCATAGCTACATGTTATCGGTTTCTTTCACTACATTTTCATATGCTAATACATATTCAAATAAGGTAAATAAACCTCCTGTAATATTTGAAGTTTGTAATATAATTAATAGGGTTTATAAGTTTTTATGTCTCTACATCTATATCCAAATCATAGTAGTAGATTCTAAAGAATGGTGCAAATAATAGCAATGGAATAGTAGAACCGGAACAAGGTTTAAATTGAAATGTTGTGACGTATACCATTTTAATTCCTGTTATTTTGTACATCCACTTGAAGAATTATGAACATATATTTGGGTGACAAGGCCATGCACACCATTCCATCGATGTTGTAATTCAAGATTATTATCTTTCTAATAAAATACCTATTAATACTTAAAAAATTACGGAATAGAGCATTTCTAAGATTGTTGCAAATTGATTCTTGGTACGATTGTCAAAGATAATATCACACCGATTATTTATCTAATTGTTAAAAGCACTTGTCGATGTGATTTAATTTTCCTGGCCGGATGTTTATGATAATACAAAACAAAATTATCAAGATAGACACCAACGAACATAAAATGCAATGGGCCTATGGCTTAGGTTGCATCTAAGAATTTACTAAACTCGCAAATACTATATCTACACCATGGATTAAGTGCTAAGTTTATATTCGCTAATCATAATCGCAAACCGCTTTTTTATAGGTGTATATTGTGTATATATTTGTTTATTGAAGCATCTATGCTTTGTTAAAGAAAATTAATATGAAAATAATCAACAATAGCAAGTATAAAAATATGAACTACTAGTTAATTTAAAAAAAATATTGTTCTGCCCTCGATGTATGTTTCTTCGATGCTGTTAATTTAGCTCTAAGGAAAGAAACATTCAGTATTTTACAATTTTGCAAACAAATATTTTCATAAAGAATTTTAAATTATATACGTGGGCTAAAAGCAGGTAATCTATTTTAATTGCTTCTATTTTTTTCTTCTCGTCTTATTTCTTAATTATTTCTATTTCGTTACATAATTGTAAATAGAACTTTGGAAATTCATAATTATTCAGTTATCAGTTCATCAACCCACAAGAATTGTTGAATTTTATTTTAACAGCAGACATGCGCTAACTAAAAAAAAAAAAACAGTACATAATGTTACCGCTAAGTGAAATGGGAACATATGAACTAGAATTGATCAGGACTAGTCTGAGATGGGTATTAAAATTTGATTTGCACTTTCCGCTCACAAAATACAGATAGTTCATGGAATTAAGCCTCGCTATAAATAACAACAACTAGAGTTCTTTAGTTTTTTCTCTTCAGAAATTAACTATAGAAAATTCTATTCATCAATTAATTATGAGTGACTAGACACACTTTCATGTGATTGGACGTGTTAATAAACAGAATATACAATTCTGGAGGCTACTCAGAATCCTGGAGTAATCAAATGATTTCAGTATGAAATGACTTCAACTCAAGTGATCGCCCCATATTTTTTGAGACTAATAAATACATCACAATGATGGTCAATGTGGAGAGTTATCAAACAATGGTTAGAGAATTTTTATTTTTACTTGCAAAACCCCGACAATTTATGACATTAGCAGGATGGTTCTATATACCACCCTGCTAGTAAGACTATTTATTGCCCTTTTAAAAACTGTTTACTAACGTAATAATTTCTCAAAATTGTGTCTTGAACAAGCTTTCAAGATCGCCCGATTTAATGGCGCCTGACTTCTATCCCTGAGATTCTTCTCTATATGCTAGATCCTCTCTATATTCTCTTTCTAAAAGAAAGAGTATAGCAAAATAAGCCGCGGATTGAACTGAAAGACAATATTAGAAATGAAATTCGGGTAATACCAATAGAAATTTCGACGTTACTCGAAATTATTCGAAATTTCGAGTAATAAAAAATGTAGTGGTGAACCATATGTGAAATAAATAGTATATAATACAGCCTGAGATACTTTAAAGTCTCTTTTTTTTTGTTGCTACCAACTTTGGCCTTCGTCATGCTTCATTTGGTATGCTATGTTTCCACCCAATTCCAGGTCACTTTATATAATATATATATATATATATATATATATATATATATATATATATATATATATATATATATATATATATAAAAATAAAACCTGACACAGGTAGGATTCGACATTTGTTCCGGATCGGAACCGAACGACATACAGCTGTTTCGAACTTGTTAGTTCTCATCAGTGCCGCACACGGTACGCCGATTTAGGACAAATGCCGAATGAACTTTATGGCCTATACATCTTTATCGATACGATCTCTGTCAGTAACTTATAAGTCGGAAATCGAGAAATCCTACCTGTGGCAGGTTTTATTTTTTGAAACCTTATCTGATCGTGCAGAAACACGAGAAAGGGGTCGAGGATCGCTTCTGGGTATAATTCAATGCTTGGCGGAGCTTTAGCCCGAGGAGTAGTTGTTTCCTAGAGCGATTATGTAATAGCTTTGCTATTCGGGAACTACTTTGATAACCGCTTGGCGGCTTGGTGGTTCCTTTCTCGATTTCCGACTTATAAGTTACATATATATATATATATATATATATATATATATATATATATATATATATATATATATATATATATATATATATATATATATATATATATATATATACATATATATATATATATATATATATATATATATATATATATATATATATATATATATATATATATATATATATATATATATATATATATATTCTTAGGAGCGGTTTTTAAAACATTCGAAATTCGAATTTAATATGTGGACAATTTTCGTATAATCTAATGGTGTATATTTTTGTTGTATTTTGTTTTTATTTGTAATGTAATAATGAACCTAAAGTGTATATTATTGTAATCTAATATTTCCTCCTAATTGACATATGTAAATATTTCAATAAGTATAAAACTTCAATAAGTATGTAAGTTTGAGATTCAGTAGATATACTCGTACAATATTTTCAATATGCAACTATATAAAATTACGTCACGTTCCTTATCTTTATCTGATATATCTTTATAGCTTGTAGGAGATAGTAGTACATAGAAATGATTTATAGCATTATCAGAGAATTTCGAAATATAAACAATGTACGTGATTTTGACAGATTTTGTTAATTTCACAATACACTGTAAATTAATTTAAATACCATTATTTAATAAATGATCTATTCTCTAATAGCTTTTTTCATTATGTCAATGTCCTTAACTATAGCCTGTAATTAATAGCCTGTGCATGAACAGACGCAGAATTGAGTACGACTACTGACACTCTATACGTACTCTGTGATCCCATTTGAATGAAAATTAATCGATATAAAAAACTTTCATGATAAAATTCCTTATCAAGGATGTAATTGATCACAACCAATAAACATAGTACTGACTATTAATTTTTATTATTATTACACATTATTATTTTCAATGAAATATACTATTTTACTCAACAAATCAGGGTTTCTTGTCCTATATTTTATTATGTTAAGTGAGTGCAAGTGTAGTCCCGTGATTTAAATTGTGTTCAGTCAACTTAATTAACCTTATTTGTTTTGTTTAAGAGTTGTATGATTTCAACTTCAGACCTCAGTCTTTCCCACTTCGCTTAAGAATTGTAAACTTTCACAGTTTTTGCGCAGTTGTTTTCAAAATACAGATAACTGCATTCTATTACACCCTACTTTTTACTGTTGGGACACTACTTTTCTAAAATTTGGCTTGACGCAGTAACAAAAAAAAATTCATTTGTCCATCACATCATGAAAATTTCTCTAATGAAGACTAATATAAAAAGATATACTGTAATTTATGTTACTTTGTTAAATTTAATTATTGCATCAGCTTTATTAGTTTTTATTTCTGATTAGGCCTTTAAAATGATTCTTCTCATTTATTTATATTATGCACCTCTATAAAATGTATGCCTCTGCTTAAAATTTCTATGACCGAATATTTATCCCTATAAAATTAATACCAACAAACTAACAGAATTATGTAAATATGTTATTGTTTTCAAAGGCGTTTCTATTTGCTGTTTGATATATTTTAAAATTTCTTCTTAACATTATCTCTTGGTCCCTTGATCTAAATATTTTTGAATATACTATTTTGATGTAATGTGTAATATGTGGTCTAGAGTGACATTACATAAAAAAAATAGTAAAATAAATTTGTTTAGTGTCGTTTATAAATTAAGAAATTCATATATTTTTTTAAATTTAATATCCTGTAACAATTATAAGATATTCAATAAAACGAATAGTAGTATACCGCAACACCTATAAGTGCAAATTACAGTCTACCATTAAATATATAATATACAAATAATTACAAACATCTTTTATCTTGCGTTAGCAATATCTCACTTCTTTTCTATTATGCATTAAAAAATAAACAGATGTATAAATATTAATAAAAATTGGATATATTTCCACATAAATAAAACCATAAGTAAATCAAATATTCTCAATAAATTCTTTATTTGTAATCATATACGTATGCGAACTTTTCAAAAACAAATCCTTCTCAAAATAAAATACAACAAACGATGTTCCAGGACGTTCTTACGACCTTATTCATCATAAATTCATTTAATAGATTAAAATCATTACTACATCCCACTGACTGATGAGTGATTATTTTAATTTAGATATGCGTTAAATTTTTCTCTTAATTTCTAAAACTACAGTTAATATTATGTCTATGTCGTCGTATTTTTTTTATAATTTCTAAAACATTATAATAGCTGACATCACGATTTGATTGATGGGAAATAAACTTGAAATGTATATTTTGACTAGGCATATAACGTATGATAAACAATAGATGTCTACAGATTAATGTCGTCAGATTCCATTACAGATAATAAGATAAAATTTTAAAATAAAAGTAAATTTATCTGACAAATTACTGTCACATTACTATTTCATGCCAGATGATAAGGGCAAATAAAATTTGCGAGTATATTTCTAAAAAATGATTAGCACTTATTGATATAATTTAATATGTGGAAAATTCAAGAAATAACTTTATTTATTCTCTAGTTTTTGAATACCTACAGATCTTCATTTATGTATTCAGAAAAGTGTTTGATACAATAATTGGTTAGATTATACAAAGAAACATTAGATAAATACATAATAAATTATAGAAGAATCCAAAATCAAAAATGGTGATACAAAGAAGTTAAATGATCCTCTGATGAGTTGAGCTTGATCAATGGGGAAAGTAATAATATTCAAACAGATTTATATTTGAATTAAATCTACACGATGAGATATGAAACCATGCAATCACATGTGTATTTTGTGTTTACATAACCATTAGTCCTGATAAATAGACTCAAACATCTTATTGGAGATCCATTGTTTTTTTCTGAAACTGGAGTTGAGTAAATGGTCACTTGATTAAGTAAATTGTTCTCTCTTTGAATGTGTTACTACAATATATTAATATAAAAACATTTCATATTCAAATAAGTTAGATATTTATTTTGTTGTTTTATTCTTAGGTTTTGATATTATTTTATTATTATATATATATATATATATATATATATATATATATATATATATATATATATATATATATATATATATATATATATAATGTCCATATTCATTTTAATCATATACTAACTTTTTTAATTTTTATATATTAGTAAAATCAGTAATCACATAAGTATTAATGTCTCCATAATTTTTGGAACTATGTCGTATAATACATAATTTTAAAATGACATGTTAAGAAACTGTTTAAAATATTTAAGATGTTCAAGTAATGTTACAATTTCTGTTATACTATTAATTAATTTGTCTATTGCAATGCATTTTTTTTGCCATTAAAATCTCAATCATTCTTGTATATCCCATATCATTGTAAATATCCAGTTCTCAGATACATTATATGATTAAGTTGAATTAAAGTTTTTCTTAATTACTAATAGTATAAAGAATCCAAAATTGCTGAAAAAAGTTCTGGAAATCTACAAGGTCACTCAATAGGTACATTACTGAGACATATGATGACGTAGTGAAAGGTACAGAACAAGTAAATCAGACAAATATCAAAATAGTAATAGACATTTCTCAAAGCGATGCCTTAAACCCGTTATAATTTGTGCTAGTACTAAATCCGTTGTCACATCTCCTGAAAAATCTAGGGATCTAAATAGAGTAGAAGTTACTCCGATACTTTACTCCTACGTACTGAAGAAGAATATAGAATCTGGTGAACTCTTAATAAAGCGAGGAGCCAGTTTGAGACATTATTGACCGGAAATGGCAGATCATCGTCAACTACTACGAAGTATACTTCTTCAATACATGGCTGAGGGAGTGAGGTCGGTGTTTATCAACAAGTTGATAGCTCTGAAGGTGACAGCACAATGGGCCCGATATGATGGCCTAAGTGCATGTGGAATCTGTCTATCTTCGCCTTTATATAATCCGAATACGTTGTCGTTCGACTTTCAAAAATTTTTACATAATCAATAATGTAAATCGACCCTTGCAAACAACGTGGTAACTTTTGTTTTTTGATCTGAAGCCTCTAGAGGTATGCTCCTGAAACATTTCCTACCCCCTTCTCTTATTTTTATTCTGTTTTAAATAAAAATCCCAACTATAAAAATCCTGGTCACTGCGGCACCAGTGAAACATTCCCTACCCCCACTCTCTTACAGTCGGTCGTATCATATACTTTTTTGAACATACCAATTATAAAAATCTTGGTCACTACGACACCAGGGAAACACCCCATACCCCTACTCTCTTACTTTAATTCATGACGCCCAAATTAGAAACGTCCTCTTGTGAGAACGCTCCACCCTCAGAGGTTATATTGCTTTCACACCTGCAGAATGTGATACCGACAAACCCCTGCTACCCCTGATTGACCCTCCCCAAGAGTGTATGTACAAGTTCGAAGATTTGGCCTGATCGTTTGTCTAGTGGTACGAACCTTGCTACGTTGTGTTTGAATTTTTATTCCCTTGATTTTTTATATAAAGTTTGGTATTACTTGTTTCAGTTTTCTTAATTATAATCTGCTCTGATTAATTTAATTTAGGGTTTAACGAATTTAATTTAGGATTTTATTTATTTGAATTCATGTCTGATTTGCTTTATTTGATTCAATATTAGAAGAGGAGGATGAAAAGGAAACTCAAAATCCACTTTAATTTACATTTATTATCCAAACTTGTATAGGTGGAAATAATGTTCTTGAAAAGCAACAGAAATTTACTTTTAATTTAAATAATGGCCGGCATATGCAGGACTCCGCTGATACGCCGAGAGGAACTCCTTTCGCCAAACATTCTGTGAGTTCCCCACTGGGGAGACATTAACAAATCTAAACTCAGCCACGAACTCGCAGTTAGCAAATGGTTGGTTGCCATAGGTTGTGTACAAAATCACCTCAGTAAAGGTATAATTTGAGCAATGGCGGGCATACGCAGAACTCTGCAATATACCGAGAGGGACTCCTCTTGCCAATACTCTGTATAGGTGAGACGCCGCGCCGTCTCTGTAATGGCTTCGTGTCACGTACCCCCTCGCTCTGAGTTACCCGGGTGGAGACAACTAGCCGATACGACGTTTTAACCTTCTATGGTGACAAAGTACGCACCCTAGAGCGCTAAGCACTAATAACCATTATCATTTAAAACCACATCAACCACCGATGATACGAAACCTCCGAACGACGTTCACCTGTAGTAACTGCTACTATAATAATATTAAGACATTGTGGTCGACCCTAGACATGTCAATTATCCCATATGGAAACGCTAACAGATGTTGTACAGAATGCAATAACTATGAACACAGGGGTGTTAGTCAGTCAAGAACTTTTCGGACGGGATTATTTACATTAGGTCAATACAGGGACGTGCGTCTCACAAGAAAAATATAAAATATTACCGTAAACTAAATATAAGGGAGAATAAATAGTAACTGAATAATAAGTGAAAAGTTATAAGTAAAAAATATAACGTAAAGTGGATGACAAGCCCTAGCGATAGCTGGTGGATACGATTTACTTAAATAATACTAAATAATAATTGACTATAAAAGAAATAATTAAAACTGAATGAAAAACAAGGATATGAGTAGTATAGCTATGTCACTACCAGGTCACCCTCGGATTTGTCCGCGGACATTTGATGCGGATGGCATGTGGTCATTGTTGATCTGAAGAACTCTTGGCGCAGGTATAAAACAGGTCTGTACAGGTATAAAACAGGTGTATACCGGTTTAAAACAGGTATGGTAACCTGTTTAATGACGTCATGTTTTTTTCCTAATACCACCATACCTGTTTTAAACCGGTACACACCTGTTTTATACCTGTACAGACCTGTTTATACCTGCGCCAAGAGTTCAACAATGTTCACATGCCATCCCCATCAAATGTCCGCGGAAAAATCCGAGGGTGGCCTGGTAGTGACATAGCTATACTACTGATATGCAATGGCTAGCCTGCACTGAAATTAAACAGTGAATTATTATTTTCAAAGAAATCACCTAAAAAGTATTTAATTATGTTTAAGTACCACAGTGAAATAACGACGTAACTATAGAGGCATTAATTAAATAAATCCCCTCATTTACCAATAATGCGTGTTGCGATAATTTGACTATTACCGAAAATGCGAATAATTAAATAACCCTCACTTAACCAGTAGCCGATATGCACGGCATCGGAGACTTCCCCCAGGTTCGCAACCCCAACTTTCGGTGACGCCCATAACGTAGGACCCTGGACGACGTACGAGCGACTAGATTGTCGTTCGGAATCTACGAATCTCCAGTCTCATAATTTTCTAGTGGACAGCCTGGTTCGAGCGACGGGACCCTCCTGATGCGGCAAGGTAGTAGATGGGAAATATGAACTTCGGGCTATTATTCTGCTGGCCTCCTGGACTTTTCCGTCTTCAGATCTGCGGCCTCTCGGTTCCCAGTCTTCGGTTCTTCTGAGTTCTTCGGCGTCCTCTTCCCGGATTCCTTCCAGTGGCCTCTTCTTGGGTTGAAAGTCTTCGGATCTTCCCGGCTTCCAGGCTGTGATTCTTCCAATCTTCTTCGGCGTCCTCTTCCCGAATTTATTCCACCATCCTCTTCCCGAATTCCTGCCAGCAGCCTTTTCTTGGGTTGCAAGTCTTCGGACCTTCGGCTCTTCAAATCTTTCTGGCTCTCTCCTCTTCCCGGACTCACTTCGAACTTCTTTGTTGATTAATTTTGTAAAACTTCCTACCTCGGTTCTTCGACATTTAAGCAAAATCGCGGTTCCCTGCGAGAGGGATAACAAATTTCCGAAATCCCCGGTGCGACGGAAATAACTAGCGCGCCGTAAAACGGCATGCCCGATCTCGAAAATTCGACGGCATCCGAATGTTTATAAAATCTCTAATCGGGTCTCCTGGGCTCTAATTCCATATAAGACCTTAACATATAAGGGCGATAATTGCCTATCGAAAATAAATGCTATGCCTGCTTTATTAATGTTACAAATTCTTCGACGATGTTAAGTGCCTAAGTTTTGAAGCCTCGGTCGCATTTTAACGCAAAATTGTAATATTATTTTCTTAATATTTTGTATCGAATATTTTAAAATTCTAATGCCGCTCTGGAAATTAATTTAAAATGCGCTGAATTATTATGATTGCCCATTAAATAGAATAGCACTAATTTAATTACAATTTTATCTGCCAAATTAGTTTAATGATGTTACGAAAAATTGAAAAATACCGCGTGATCTTATAGCATGGGTACTGGACGTTTCACTCCGGAGGTGCCCTCGATGTGAGCGAGAGGGTGGCGCAATACTATTGCGATTTTCTTACTCGTAAATATATTACCGTGGGGTATAGCGACATTATCACATAAGAATTCGTTTTGAAGATACCTGCATTCGTGTCGTCATTCCTAAAAGCTAGACATAACGCTATACAGAAAAGGTTTACAAGATCAACAATAATTTCATAAGCAATACCACTGATATCTATGATACTATTTAACTCTAAAATTTATTTAATATTGTTAGTCTACAGATATAATACAAATTTTAATAAACCCCTTGGGAATAGTTAAGATACATAGGTGTGCAACCATAATGTGAAATATGCCATAGAGAGCATACAATATCAATTCTACAATGTATATAATAAGCTTAGAAATTATTTGATCTCAAACTACTCAAATTAGAGTTCCTGGTATTAACTATGAGCCTATTGTGTATTACGACTCTGAAGGAAAGTTTATCCATGAACAACATTTTATTAATCAAACTCATTCTACGTCACCTTGATATATTTTCAATATCTATCTAGAGGATTGAAGATGTTTATCAGAATCGGTGGGTTTTAATCTTTGTACCCTCTTTTAATCCTTGCTTTGTTAATATGTTACTAAAACATCATTTCTCATTTCCCGTTTATCATATTGAGTAGTTATCAACTGATCATGTATATAGCAATTTTTGTGACAAATATCTTTTCAAATTAACTATCACATCAGTAATATTTTAGTAAATTACGTAATTGGTATACTAGCTCAACCAATAGATGATATCCATAAAATCAGATGTAATAATGAACAAAACATTCGCTACCACGTACGCCCATAACTACACGACCTTTTGGAGTAAGAGTGAATGAATTACTGCGAAATCTAGACGTAACCACTCCACAACTATATTCGAAAATATTCTCTGAGACGTCATTGTGGAAGACAGACAAATTAAACTTTCATATGGAATGTATAGATTTCAAGAGATGCTACACAAATGCGAGTATCTTAAAAACGAATTTTTAAGTGATAATGTCGCTATACATTGTCAAATATAACACACTTAGGAGGTGAATTCGGAGTTTTTATATTAATTCATTAGCTCTCAGCTCAGTTGGCCGTCTGCCATTATTTTAGTTGAGGCATATTCATCTGGTAGACGAATATGTTAGACAACCACTATTCAATTTCGGTAAACTTAGGAATGTATATAGATACCCCGCTAGATATTGACAATGCAGCGGAAAGCATTTAAAAAATGTTTCTTCTTTCATTGCAAGGTTATGTGATACCCATATCAGCGTCGAAAATAGGGTCCAATACCCTTAATACAGTGGAGACGATTCGAGTATTAACAATATATAAACAAGATTTATTGTTTGGTTTTCTCAGATAGGAAAATCGACAACAAATATTGTTATTATTTATTACATTAAATTGAACAGGCACAAAGCCAGAACCCTGGTAGGAATCATAATGGGCCACCATAGTAGCCTGAATGCATATAAGCAC
Organism: Rosalia funebris; assembly: GCA_037954035.1. Taxonomy (NCBI): domain Eukaryota; kingdom Metazoa; phylum Arthropoda; class Insecta; order Coleoptera; family Cerambycidae; genus Rosalia; species Rosalia funebris. The sequence continues at coordinate 21,487,326 of JAZFAV010000015.1, read as the reverse complement.
AAGCTGAGGCTGACTGACAGCCCGGCCTGCAGATACTGTAAAGAAGACGAGGAAATCTCGATTCATCTTCTTTACAGCTGCCCTGCACTGGAGATGAAGAGGTATCTTATATTAGGGAAGAGGTATCCTATATTTTGTTATCCTAGAGGAGGCGAGGCTTAAGGCGGGGGATGTGCCTAAATTGCTGCTTTTATGGGATAGCATTTTTGGATAATGACCCGGATAAGAGGGGATCGCCAAGGGACTACCCATGCGATCAATGGCTGATGAGGCCCAAACCTATATAATATAATAATAATAATAATATTACAAGGTATCCTAAAACGTTACTCTCATTTGTTTGTTGAACATGAGAAACATAAGGAGTTAACCGAACATGAGGCTTAATGAGGATATATGGTTTCAGCCAGATAGAGCTACAGCTCATACTGCAAATTTATCAATGGAAGTGGTTCGAGGAATATTCGCTAAAAAGGTGATCTCTAAGCGGGAGGAAAATACTTGGCCGCTCACAAATTCCGACTTAATGCCGATTAATTTACTCTTATAAATTTATATGAAATCTAAGGTGTACACTGATGCTCCCAGGAGTTTGCTTTAGTTAAAATTCAGAATACAAGAAGAAATAGGGAATTGAACCAGAATTATGTTGGTAAGTAATTGCAAATTTTAGGTCGTGTCTTGTGGAGGTACAGCGGTGTGAAGGAATTCACCTTAATGATGTTATTCTTCATACCTAACTTTCCCTATATTATAAACTTAAATAAAAAATAGCAAATGTAAATGTCTTCTTAATAACGGAGTTTCAAACACCTAAAGAAAGGAAAATATTCCACAACATCTGTTACTATTATATGAAAAAGCGTCAATCAAATATTACAGAAAAGTTTGGGAAAGTAAATATTATTTAGTTCGAAATATGAGTTTTGAATACATTTTTTTCAATATTCCTTAAAGGTAAATATATGTATAGAAAAATATTTATTAGTTGTCATCCATGCTAGTTTTGAGTTGAAAATTATAACAAATATCCTTAACACAGACAATTCCAGTATAATCAATATATAAATTGAGTTCATTGGGTAAATCTGATGGAAAAATCAATAACATATATTGTTATTATTTATTACTATTACATGAAAACTGGTCAATCAAATATTAATTACTAAATGAGAAAAATTTAGTAACTAAATAAAATTTAGTCCAGAATATCCGATATAAATAATTATTTTTGCAACATTTCTCATAGGTACCTAAGCATATATAGAAACATTACTCATTATGAATATTTACTGCCAAAGTACACATTAATTTTATCATACATTTTAATACACAGATATGCTGCATTAACTTAGTATATCATAATTTTCCTAGTATTTTAAAAGTTCAGTTTTTTCATTTATTCTAGAACACACCACAAGACAGTTAATTACAAAAAAATCTATTGTATTGCTAAAAATACAATGAATATAAATTGCAATCATAACAAATTATTCTCCCTTTTTCATTGTCAGGGAAAATAATTATCAGCGTATGTCATCGATAATTACAGAATACTGCGAATGTTCTCCGTTTGTCGCGATAAATTTGTGCATTGATTGATTATGTACTCAAAAGATAAATGACACGCATAGAAGAATAATGTTTATTCAATAAATCTTACACCACTTAAAAACTCGTGCAGTAATAAATTAATGTATCTTAATCCCATGGATTATTGTATAAATATAATTTGCGCATTTTATTAATGCTAATTATCAAGGCTAAAGTGAGCGGCTAAAAGATTAGAAGATATATACAACATTTCTTCAAACGTTGTGATTATATATAGATTTTTGCGTTAGTGTATACACAAAGAGCAATAGTCTTCACTGCCAGTTGTAGCATTAACTCAACTAACATACATATGGTGCTCTATATTTACTCAGTTTTCAAATTATAAATTTTTAACCCTAAAAATTTGAAGAAGAACTTACATATCAAAGTAGATAAGATATAATAAGTGTCTATTGCAGTAGTAAATTAAAACTGGAACAATCATTATTACTACTAATACTATATAATAATAATATATCTTTATTAAGAAATAACTTCTCCAAATATATCCCTTAACATGGACGAATTACGTTACTATACATAATCTTTTACAGAAATAAGTTAGAACGATATGGGGTATATAATCCAAAGCAAAACTGAATGCAATGTTTTAATAATATATCGTAAGTGAAAATACGAAACAATAATAAGTATAATATAAATATGTTTGTCAGCAATGTTATGATAAACCATGACAGAGTTGTAAATAAACGATTGACAATAAACTATCAAAAATTAAAAAATTCGGATGAAGTATATTACTCCTGGTTATGCTGTGGTCGGTATCGAAATAGATTTAATGATCATCTGATCATACTATCATCCTTCAGATGATATTCAAAAACCGTACATTCCATTCAGTTTGTGGATTTATTTTGAAGAAGCTGATAGGTTGATCAGCGTAATATTCAGACGCTTTAGACAACGAACTAATTTATATCATTGGATAATGTCCGTGAAATATTACATTAAAAAATGTACTTTGCCTATTGAATTATATATGAACTCTGAGATATGTTTGAGGAGTCGTCAATTATAATATTATTATAATCAGTGTATAAGTATATGTAATATAATATTACTATAATAGTTCATAAATATATCCAGATATGAATATATTTATATCAAAATCTCGATTTGGTTAATTTGATTTTTGGTTTTACCTTCGCACTACGTGTGTTCGCCCCTTATAAACGAACATACCAGTAATGTCTATTAATGTACCTTACCATCAAATATTCATGACCTACTGGCTATTGTTATGTGTACTAGTAATTTCGATTATCATAACACAGAGCAGAATATTGTTTTCATTTATCTTGTTGGCGTTTTTATATAATTATATCGATACTTAATTAACAGTTATCTTCGTTCTACAAGAAGATCTTCATTTACCACATCTAGATGCAGTTCTACATGTGTAGAATACCACATAACTATCAGTGATTCTAACTAAATCTAATGGTTATGCACAGATATTGTCTCTGTTCACCTTGTTGACGTTTTTACATAGTTATGGCTATACTTAAGTAACAGTTGTCTTTGTTCTTCGGCACAGGAGGTGTCTTCATTTATCGCATCTGGATGCAGTCCCATACATCTGGGACGTTCCATAACTATCAGTGATCCTAAGTCGATCCAATGGATATACACATAACATTGTCTCCATTTGCCTTGCTGATGTTTTTGCATAGTTCCGGTCATGATTAATAAACCGTTTTTTGTGAACTTTTTATATACTATATTGCAGTGTTTCTGCAATTTAAAGTAATGCAATAATCTATGTCATATTCGGAACGTTGGAAGTTTTTTTTTACCTGAAGATGACGTTTATAAAAATGAATAGGAGATAAGCTAAAATCTAAATGCATCAAAACAGAGAATTTAAAAATATCAAATGGGTTCTTAAAACTGTAATTATCGGTAATTAAAGTATTATTATAAATCCATATAATCCCGATCATTTTGTTACACTGATAACCATCAAGATGATATTTTACGAGTTTCCCGTTCTGACACATTTACATTTTTATCTTACAATATTGTAGTAAATATATTTATCCTTACTTAAGACCATGGTACTATTTTTGGAAGTATGCCATATTTTGTTTTCTACTGGCCTCATCATTCAACTCAGAGCATGAAAGTACAAATATATTTGTATTAATATATCCTCCAGTTTCATCAAAATATTTATAAATCTAGGATATTTATAGATAATGGAAAACTTGACAAGTTTCAAAATTCATGTACGTACATATGTTTATATTACATATGACCTCAATCTTTTTTGAAATATTTCGCTCCTCAGTTCTTTCAAGACTCAATCGCTGGTGAAACATCGGTGCTCGTAAGGTGCTGGTTCATACGTTCAGGGACACAGGCAGGCTATGTCGCTACTGGTTTTGATGCCTAACAGCTACTGGACAGCAAAGCTCTTGAGGGGTGATAGAGAGAGTGTGAAGGAACTCACGGAGTTGTTAACAGTACACTGTCATCCTAACTATCATCTTAGAAGATTGGCTTTAGGGCCAAAAAGGAATTCAGATATAGTGGAGGATAGGTGGAGACCTATTAACATGTGCTATATCAGTGTTTGTCTGTGGGTAATATGTGAGTGTTTGGCTCTTGCATGGCGAAGGTGCCTCGTGTGCCTTTTCTTGGGCCTAAGTGGGCTGAGAAAGATCGGCCTAGATGGAATATTGAGAATTTGGAAGAAGACCGAATCTGTATTCAATCGCTGATTAATTTACAGGACGAGAAATACTAAACCTAAACCTAAGTAATGTTTAGTTGTGAATAATTTTTGTTCTCATTTCTTTAAACATTCCTCATTGGTAACACATATAGAAAGAAATTTATTATTTATTGTCAAATTCCATATTTATTTTAGGAGACATTTTGATATAAAGGAGACCTGGACTACAAAATGCTAAATATCCTAAGTTTGGAACCCTTCAAATCTTTTCATTTACCCTAGGGCACAAGGCACGATAGTAAATAAAAAAAAATAGTATATTCCTAGAAATACTAGGAGTTATATTTAAATTACCATCATAAGGAAATTTCATCAAAATATTTATAATTCTAGAAGTTATACGATTACACATTATGTATTATATTAGAGTGTGTGCAGATGGCCGTTGCTATGAACATTTACACGTGATCTTGAAGTACGGATAGTAAAAGACATATGTTTGTAAACATTTGGAAACTTTTAATTGTTTTAACACATTGGGACATTTGATCAGGAATCCGAACTGTATTGTTACAGTTTCAGCCAATTTGATCGGGGTTGTATTTCCGTATAAAGTATACTGGGTTATTTTCCATACGATAACATACATTTTGAGATATAATAATCGAAAACTTGACAAGTTTAAAAATTTACATGTTATTATTCATGGACGACTTTATCATATGTTCAAGGTATGACCTCACGATCAGTCTTTTTTGCAATATTTCAGTTTTTTTTTCTAATCTTCAAAGTGAACAGCCAATATCTTTGAAACCTATAGTGGAGTAGTATTTAATACGTCTAATTCAGTTTGTTTTGTTACGGAAGTAGATAAGATCTTAAACCGCCATATCTGTATTAATTTTTTAATCCTCCTTTATATTTATCAATGACGTAGACATGTTTGATTTATACAGATTATCAATCCAATAGACCAATTGCATCAAATGAATCTTATCGTTTTGCAAAAATAATCTAATTTCCAGTAACTGGAAGTGACAAGTAATGGATTAACGTAAAAATAATAGATATGCACTTAATTGGAGGGTATAAAAAGCCTTCTGTATTTTACTTATTGTCAGTTACTTTCGTGTGGAGTATCAAAGCTCATTCATGAAGTGTAAGTTTTAATCTTTTTTTGTGTTTAATATACACTTGTGTCATATAAATAAGTATTTGTATTATAAATCTTAACAATTTAAGATATTTATATTTTTCTGGGAATGTAAAGCGGTAACACTATAGACATTACAGTAATACTTGATTTATTAAAATTATACCAGGGGGTTGAATTTATAACATGGAACGTTGTGAATAGCAATTTAATATTATTAAAATTCAATTTTTATCGGCGCCATTACTACAGGATTGATAATAAAATTATATTCATTATTATTCGGTTAGAACTTTTTTCATCATCGGTCACATTTTTTAAGTAACTTCAGTCCTCGGTATTTATGTAAAGTTTTCCAATTTTTGATTAACGACCTTCATTTGTAATGAGTCAGAAAGATTAATGTATCTTATGATAGCTTCAGTTTAATATTTATTAAAATTCAATATATATTATATATATGTTATATGGTTAGCACAAGATAGGAGAAGCTGAAGGCTAGCGTCCAACCAGTCTTAGGACTGATGACCTAATGATGATGATGATATGTTATATATGTAATGCCGTAAACTGGGGTTACTTTACTCCATTTCTTACGGAAATTTTACTAATAGTTGAAAAAGAATATATAGAATGTAGGTAAAACTCTTCTCTTTTTACAAAACATAAATAAAAGCTTTAGTCATATTGCTTTAGTGTTATATACAGTAGATACATGTATTTTCTTTTGCTAAAAAGTGGAACAAAGTCTACCAATGGACAGGGGTTATTTTGCGCCAGGTCCTAAATCCATTGTAAAATACGAGTTATGATATATGCAGCAAAGTAGGTACTGCTACATGATAGAGATTTCCTCAACGCTGAAATCTATGTAAAATAAATTCCAAAAATTTTGAATTTTGTATCTGTAACTAAAAAGAAACAAAATCACATTTTAAAGTAAAAAATATAAAAACAGAAGTTTCTAGGAATACAAAACTATAATAAAACCGAAATATATTAAAGAAAGAGTTGTCCAAATCAGGACCTACAAAAAATCTTTGTTTGGACACTTGTTTAGGCGACTTAATGGCACCCAAAACGTCGAACCAATAGTAGGACATTTCGTCGCGTTTGGTAGGCCATTTTCGCAATTTTAAAAGCTTTACCATGGAGTTAATCATTACCTAAAACTCACTATTTCCCCAAGATATATATATATATATATATATATATATATATATATATATATATATATATATATATATATATATATATATATATATATATATATATATATATATATATATATATATGTATATGTATATATCCTTCGTATGAAAATTAGCTTTCAAGCCAATCTGTAAAAATTGCCGAATCAAACCATCCAGAGGTGCTAGAATTATATCGACATTTTTTTGGTCCATTTTCTGCCCAAGTAGTCCACATTTTGGTAGTTTAATAAGCAACATATGGGGGAAGAAGCTCCAGAGAAAAGTATGTCCAAAAGTGTAAAAATTTGCAGGTTATAAGAAAAAATATATTTTTTTCTATTTCTAATGAATGATAAAAAATAATTTTTAGTACAAAACAGCTACCTAATAGTAGAAAACTAATATGCAAATAGCTACTTGTAAATCAAGAACAACTTCTACAGGCACCAAGTTTTAACACCAAAAAAAAGACACGTGGATTTCTGTCTACAATTTCATCGCGCTATTATGACCATCCTAAAAGTATGGGCAATGCAGCATATCAACGTGAACATTGTAGGATGGGTAACCTTTATTACACCAATAGATATTTTGGATTATCTATGTATACTTACTACGTGAATCAACTGTTACCTTTATGTGAGTGTGGGGTAAAGTAACTCCTGTAGGAGCAAAGTAATCCCGGTTTACGTTATGTTATTAAAAAATTAGTTCTTCTTAAATCAGAGGCTGCGAAAAATGTGCCCTACCGGATAATCTTTAGTAAATATCTATTCATTTCAATTTCACTTTATATTTTATAGTGTGATTCAGACTCAAAATCATAGTCTGATATAGACACCTTTCTGTCATATATTTACATCATCTTTAATCGTCATTATTATTATTTTTACCCATTTTACCCATTCACCATGTTTTCATCTCGCGTATCCTATGTTGTATTAAACGTGTCTATCTTCATCACTATAGCGCAAGAAAGAATAAAAAACATTTGTGTAAATTAATGTACAATAGATAGAGACTTCCTGTTAGAATAGAATGGAAACTCCTAGAGTTTCTGACAACATAATTTGCAACACTTAAAGTAAAACTTTTCCTAAATGTTCTTAACATATTATGTGTTAAATAAAATTGAGTGTCTTATATCTTAATGACATTTTAATATATGTTAATTATATACAATGATTCGTAATGTAATACATTTTTCATTTTTTTTTCAGACGCAATCCTAGCTCTGGTCGCTTTGGCGACATTAGCAAGTAAGTAATCTTCTAAACAAAAATATACAAATCTAAGAGAATGCAAATGATTGATTTAACTTTATTATAAATGAAAAAAACCTAAATATCAAAATTGAAGTATACAAGATATCTGAAAATGTTCAGAAAAATATCATTTGTAGTTTCTTCCGATAGTGAATTCTAGGGATGTAACCACCCTTTACTATTTTACATTGCTCTACGTAACGTATTATTCAGAATTTTGTTTCGAGAATATTTCGACGAAAAATTATCTTGTTTCGTAATTAAATCAAAAGTATATACATACGTTACATATTAAGTTTCACGTTGTCTAATACAATATATAGATATTCAAAATGTGCTGAATTTTTGTTTTAATATTTTTAAGCATTATTTGTTTGTATTATTTTGAGGTTTTTTGTTTCACAGAAGGTATAGCAGCATTACATGTTACATAAATTATTTTAACTTGTACATAGTCGCTTATATAAAATACCGCCATACGTGAGGTATTCAACTGGGCAGCTCTAATAATGGATAATTTTTGATTATTGTTCTAATAATAAGGACAGACGATCTCAATAATTTCATTTTGGATAATAGGTTTCTGCTTATCTATTATAAGCTAATTAATATGTAGGTATACTATACATAAAGCATCTGAAAAAACCTTGTAGTAAAAAGACGAGGAATACATACTTCCTTCTCCCTGATTTTGTCACTTTACTCTTTACAATAGACTAACAATAAAATCATTGCCACCAAAATAATCTCAGAAAGCAAACAAATAATGACTATAGAGGCGTTTCTGTATATATTTTGAAATTTAAGAATGTATTTCATTTAAAATATTAAGTTAATATATATATATATATATATATATATATATATATATATATATATATATATATATATATATATATATATATATATATATATATATATATATATAGGGTAAAGTAGCCTAATATGAGACCCATTTATAAAAACTATCATAATTTTGAATTAGAAACATAAATATGTTTCTAATTCAAAATTATGATATAATTTTGAAATTTAATAAATATTAAATTTCAAATCAATTTCTTAAAGTCGGATAAGTATACTTCTGGTATCTGTTCGATCTTATTGTAAAAAAATATAACATTTGTTTTTATAATACAATAAAAGCAAAGAATGTAAATATTCAATAAAAAAATGGGTTCCTGAAATGAGACCCTGTTGTATTTTCTAATGTTGTTTCTTTAAACACGTTGGACAGACGAAATTCGCATCTTCAGCACCGCAGTCTTTGTGGGCCCATCGATAACACTTTGTGCACTTAACCCATTGCTCGCCCTGTGTATCTGAAGAATAGGGATTGGTGCAAAACAAGCATTCTGCGTCATAATTTTCTTCGCCATCACTGTCATCATCGAGAATCATATCTTCGCTGTCACATGAGCTGTCACTTTCCAACTCCATACATTTCCTCTTATTGGACTTTTTAGAACTGTTTTTTCTCTTGAGCTCACACGTAACAAGAACATTCTTAGTAACTCTTGCTCTGTTCTGTTCTTTAACCAACTTGGTCTTTTTCTTATCCAAACTTTCCTCTAACTCAGTTTTATAAGGCGAAGAGGTGAGTACAGCTGAGCTACCAGAACGTTTACCAACCTTTTTAATAGATATCTTTGGCAATAGTTTGATTTGCTGAGGACTTAAGGCTCAGTTCAGTAGGAGCCTTTGAATAAAACCGTTTAGTCGATATGGAACCTCTTAGGACTTCTCTTTCTGTGTTCTGTGAGCAAGAATCTTTGCTGTTGTTGACCTGGTCCTTTGAAATCTCTTGACGAGCCATAGAAGCCTTTGAATAAAACTGTTTAGTCGATATGGAACCTCTTGGGGCTTCTCTTTCTGTGTTCTGTGAGCAAGAATCTTTGCTGCTGTTGACCTGGTCCTTTGAAATCTCTTGACGAGCCATAGAAGCCTTTGAAGAAAACTGTCCAGTCGAAATGGAACCTTTTGGAGCTGCAGTTTCTGGGTTCCGTGAGCAAGACTCTCTAATGCCGTTGACCTGGTCCTTTGAAATCCCTTGACGGACTTCATTCGGAACACTTCATTGGAATCGTTCGAATTTCCTGACTGAGAATGCCCCATATCAGCACATAAATAATTGGACAACCGCGATTCCGAATTAGAAATGGCTAACTCAAACGCCATTCGTTTTACATCCGACCTTCGCAAACCAAAATATCTTTCATCCATAGCAAGACAGTATTGAACCAGCTCGCCTTCTATTTCTTTGCCTAATGCAGGTTTTCTGCCAAGAGACTCTGTAACCAGCTGTTCAGGCGAAAAGTTACGTTTTTCACATAACGTTCGAGAGTTCCTTTTGGAACATCAAACTGTTTTGCCGCTCTCTTATACCCCATAGTATGTTGTCTAACCGCCTTAACTGCTAAAACCATCTGCTGTTTATTCCACTGTTTTAGCTTCTTATTGTTAGGTGAATCCGCCTAAACCAGAAAATTTTTTTACAATATGCACAGAATTAGGATGCCTAATATGAGATCTGTCTCATATTGCGACCTTTTAGGGGTATCATAATAGGCCGCACTGAATTGACAAGCACAAAAAATATTTCGGGGTTAGTGGTCAATTAATTTTGAAATAAACATAGTAGGTCATGATCTGCTGTATTTATACTATGTACCCATGTCAATGAAAGTAATTATTAACTTACCATATTCGAAATATTTGTAGTTTAACAACACTACGTGAAAAACTTTTCTCTACAAAATTCTCAAACTTTTGGTTTTATCCGTTCGTTAAACGACTGCAGCGCTATCGTCTACACAGTAGAAGAATTACACAATTGACATCTGACAGAAAACTGTTCTCTGCTATATTTAAGAGGTTTTTATCGGAAATAAGCTGGTGTCTCATATTAGGAGAGGACTGATATTAGGCTACTTTACCCTATATATATATATATATATATATATATATATATATATATATATATATATATATATATATGCTTTCTCTAAAATGGATGAGCTATTAATTTGTGATGTTCATTTGAGACCTAAATTTATTCTTAAAACTGAAAAGGTATTCATTTTGGAAAATAATAAAAATATTAATAGAAGCCATAGTAAATTATAAACATTTTTTATCACCTACTATTTTTAATTGTACAGTAATTGACTACTGATACACTAACACATATTTATAATAATAAACTTTTCTTCAGATGCCGAAGAAAAATGGAAACCCAGTGACCTTTGCCCATATCCCTCTGACGACATAACTCGTTATGCTTTCCAGGGAGATTGTTCAAAGTATTGGGAATGTTATCAAGGTGCCAGATATACGATGTCCTGTCCCGCAGGACTGCAGTATAACTCAGACGAACATAGGTGCGATGCTCCCGAACTTGCCCATTGCAACAAGGGTAAGTCATTTTTGTTTATCAGAAATACAACTCATTAAGTGTTTAAAGGTCCTAGAATTGTGGTATTAATAATTCCTTCCCACGCGTTAGCCTGTTGTGCAAACTGTTTCTATCTCTCTATCATTCAATTAAGGTTTTCAGGGGCCCGTTACCTGCAATTATGTCTACTCACTGAACCATTTAAACAATAAGTGGGCTCATCAGAAAAGATAACCTTGTTTGAGAATCGGGAATTGTTATTATATTAATATGTTTTGTGGTCAAAATCATATTTTTTGAGTGAACTGAATGCAGTGTATATGGGTGCCACTTATCCTTTTTCAGGAATTAGAGACAACAGATGACTGAAATATTGCAAACTCAGATGCAGTTTGCTTCATATCTAGTGGCATCCTATTGCGTATCTTTCAGAAAGGCAGGACGAAGTTTTTTTTTATTGTCTCCTGCCAAAATTTCAAAATATTGCTTCTATTTTAGTTGCAGTTGAGTGTATAATATGTCGTTTAGGATGCTCATTAAGTCACAAATATCAGGTTCTATAGCCAATTATCATACAAATATTTCAATTCACTGCCCTTCAGTTAAATGAACTATATTTTAAAAACTCGTAACAGTAGATAAAAATTAAATTCGATAAACATTTTATAGAATCTAATTGAGCCTATACATGCAAATTGTAATCAATTATATATATATATATATATATATATATATATATATATATATATATATATATATATATATATATATATATATATATATTCATTCGAAGCTCAAAGCTTAAAATTATGTTATTTAATGTAGACCTTAATAGACAAAATGTGAATAATCTTTTTATCAAAAATGATAATATAATAATTAATGTAATGCTGCAAAATTGTTTACAGAAAAGAAACGAATTTTATTTTATTATAGTTATTTCTTTCTAGGTATAAAGTGAGATATAAAATGATTTGTATATTCTTATCAATTTGAGATTTCATTAATTTTCAGAATTGAGTAGATGTCGCTGTCTATATAGCAAATATATACAGAATAAGTAGAGAAAATATTCTATATTTTATTATATATTTTGTTATTACCTATATTTTATTTACGGTGGAAAAAAGTATATTAGTTTTTTAAAAATATATATTATTTTATGGAACCTACTAGCACTTTTGTGTTTTTGTTGATTTTCATTTTTATTTAGCCAGTTTGAATTATTCCATGTTGGAATAAAAAAAGGACTTTCAACAAAACATATTTAAATTGAATTTCATTTAAATTATTAGGTGTAATTAAATGGAATATTTTATTAACAACGTTTAATATCACGCCAATTTTGTACATAGAACTGTTGTTGTTAATGGTCACAAGATTATAAGTGCATTATTAATGTACTCACTGTAATTTTTTCCTGGTTTCCATAATAATTTCATTTGTGCAATCTTTCTAAAATTAATCTAAATCTTTCTAAGCGTAAGGTTATCTTAAACGAAGTTTTGTTTAAGCATTTTTTTTTAAACGAGATTTGATTTTTGAACTTTATATTATTTTGTTCTGTAAGTTCCGTGTACTTATTATCAGTACTGTTCATATAAGCTGCCGTCTACATTCCTTATATCCATTCTACTAAAATGCTAATTTCCTTTACTATTTAAAAAATAATAGCAAAAGTTATATTATAACTGGTCAATCTATTGAGAGTGTTACCGTAAAAATTTCTTTACCACCTGTTTTAAATATTTGTTTATATTATTATATCGTAATTAAAAGTTTAATTTTGGAGGCTGCAACAACAAAACTTGTACTGTAGTCTGGGGAGATGGACCGGGCCCCTTGATTGAAGGTCTCATTGTATGTTTAGATTCAAGTCCCAATGATGAGAGTCTTGATGCCTCTCCCTGAACATGAGCCTATTTATGCCTGCATTTACGTATAACCTCCCTTACGTATAACACAGTCTGAGGATTTAGCGAAAAAGGGTTAATTTCTGTGTGTACAAACTTTAAAACAAAATTGTTGTTGCTACAATTTTAGTAATCATAAATAATTTTAGATGCAGATGTAATCTATGAAATATTCCCGCATGATGACTACAATGATGGAGATAGCGGTGAGTTTTAATTCTTCTTTATATTCAGTTGGTTAATTTAAATTAATATCTATATATTTATAATCAAAAAGAGTCTAGCAGAATTTATAAAAAATATTTAAATATTTGCATAAGTTCAATACAATTGTATCAGTTAAATATTAATTGTGTGTTAATTAAACTGTATTTCAGGAGACAATGCAGGCTTGCAGCGAGATCCATTGTGCCCTTACCCATCCGAAGTGCTCACATTCTTCCCCAATCCAACGGATTGCACTAAATTTTTCCAGTGCTATCAAGGAAAGAAATATACAGTGGATTGTCCAGTAAACCAGTTTTGGAATATTAAACACAATTATTGCGATTGGCTGGAAAACGTGGATTGCACTAAAAGTACGTTATATTTATATATCAGTTTATCAGTTTTATCGTAATACCTAAGAGCAAAAATTGTAGAATGATGATATTAAACAAAAGATGCTATATTTTTTAATAAGAACTCATCCCCATTTAATATTGATACATTGGTAGATTAATGATATAGTTTTGTAACAATTCGTTTTTCCTATTTCGTATTCAAGAGAACACATTTAGAGTCACCATGTATACATTTTTTTAAGAAATATTTCATTCTCACTCGTATGATACGTCGAGAAATAAACTTTAAATATGCTTTATACGTCTGTTAAAAATTATCTATAGAAAAAAAATAGCTATAGAAAATTAATATAATGTATCTTTCATGCATCCAATTATAGACCTACCTGTGATTCCACATGACCATCTATCACTAGAAGTAGTAGCATTTCCATTAAACTTAAATTTTTAGAAAAATTTTGAGTTGAATTATTCATGTATTCAATTTTTTTATTATAAATTACTTAATTTCTTTAATTAATATAATTTCAATTTAATTTAAGTTCAGTTATTCATGTATTAATTTTTTTTTACAAATTATTTAACTTCTTTATAAAACAAAATGCATATCAATTAATTAGGTTACATTCAAGTACGTTTTAATTTTTCGTATTACTTTATTTACATAATTTCTTTCATTGCTTTTCCAGATAGTCAACCAGTAGATCCACAGCCAGATCCAGAACCACAACCCAAACCAAATCCAGAGCCAGGTAAATTATTTTTAGATACTGTAAAGCTTCATTTTTATGATAATATTAATGTATAATAAAATACCTTCACCAAATCATATAGGAACTGTATGCAAAATTTGAAATTATCATAGTAATATACTTAAAGGTAAAGGTACAACTTCATTAATTTTCTAGAGATTGATCCAATGTGCCCCTTGCCATCCGAGGAAATCTCATTCTACCCCTATCCAGAAGACTGTGGCAAATACTGGGAATGCTACCAAGGAAAGAAATATCTAATGGATTGTCCTAATAACTTATATTGGAACGATCTGGCGCATTATTGCGATTACCAGAACAATGTAAAATGCAAGAGTGGTAAGTCTTGTCAAAGGTATATCATTATGTGTACCTATATGATCAGTTGATCGATATAAGTGTATACTCGTAATGAATATTGCTTAATTTATATACAATATTAAGACCTATGCAGCTCAATTCAGTTTATAGTCTATGTTAATATTATAGCTCCACAACCAGATCCACAACCAGAACCTCAACCAGAGCCGGAACCTGAGCCACAACCAGAACCACAACCAGAACCACAACCAGAACCGCAACCAGAACCAGAACCAGAACCTAAACCAGCACCAGAACCTCAGCCAGATCCAGCTCCAGGCAAGTAGATTATATTTTTGTAAATGCATTGTTAAATCTCACTATAATTACTTAGACTACGATAATTCTTTTAATGGAATATAATTTCACAAGTGTATTCTGTAGTTAAATTGTTATAATGTATAACAATTATTCTTTATTATATAAATAAGGAATAACTGATTAAATAAATTGGATGGAGAATGTTAACAACTAGTTATTTAGTTAATAAGGTTGTCTTATAGTTCCGTAACTTTTTTATTAAGAACCGTGCACTCTAGATTAACATGACTAACCGTGCTTCTGACTAGCAAGTGAAAAATGATTCTAAAATGAAGCCACCAAATTAGTATAGAGTAAACATATTTCAATATTCAAGAGCAAGGATAAAGTAACCACAGCAACCATAGTTAGTAACATAATTTTCCTTAATAAAATTCTATAGAATCTTCAAACCTGATGGGGATTATCTGATATCAAAACTAGGATAATGACGAATAACTGGAATTTCTATAATTTGTTTTTATAATTTGAAAGTTATTGTAGTACCTATCATAAAGACGTTAGAATAAAAACATTTTTATTCGAATTTAGTTACGAGATCCTAGGAAATACAAGAAGCATAAAATATATGAAACATATAACTACATCTACAGTAATGTATTTTTCTAGGTAATTCGAGAGATCCAATGTGCCCCTTCCCATCTGATGAAATGTCATTTTACATCTATCCTGAGGACTGCGGCAAGTATTGGGAATGCTACCAAGGCAAGAAATACTTAATGAGTTGCCCTGCTAATTTGTACTGGAACGACGCTATCCACACTTGTGACTATGTAGATCATGTGAATTGCAGAAATGGTACGTAATCAGGTTTTATAAATCATTCCCTATCTTGAGAAACTATGATCAGCGATAGCTAAATCACAATATGGATAAACTTTATTATAGCTAGATTATCAAATCTAATATATTTGCTAACCAAATGAGTAGCTAAAAATGTTATAAATAGTAATCAATTGTTTCCTTAGAGTTAGAGAATCCGAGTTAAAAGATATGCAAATGTGTGTATAACATGCAGAGTTGCTTTCTGTCTATTCATGCTAATACTTATCCTTTTACCTTTATTTTCACCTAATTAATAGTTCATTATAATATATGTATTTCTATAAATATTGCAGCCCCTGCCCCACAGCCAGATCCACAACCAGAACGCCAACCCGAACCCCAACCCGAACCCCAACCCGAACCAGAACCAGAGCCAGAACCAGAATCAGAACCAGAACCAGAGCCTCAGCCGGATCCAGCTCCAGGCAAGTAGTTTTCATTTTTGTAAATTTTCAATATTCGATTACATATAATTCTCGATAATTATTGAGGCTCATATAATTATTTTATTAACGTTATTCCATCAAAATGTTCTTCAAATGTTCTTACTAATTGTAATTAAATATAATAATTGTACCTTTACTACAGTTCATCGAATTGAGCATGGATTTGATTTTTTTTTGTATCTAACAGTCTTAATTAAGTAACACTAAAAATTGTATGGGACATGTAAGATATTATTGTGCTAATAAGACATTATAATAGTATGTAGGATTATTTACCAAGATTCGTTCCCACCAGTGAACCCACTCACTTGGTGAATAGATTCATGTTTAGTTATTTGAGTGTTATTCTTAGTTAAAAATTGTTTTCAGTGGCCACAATTTAAGGCATTTTAATTTTAATATTACGCACGAGTGACACAAAATACATAACTATTTAAAATTAGTGGACAATATAGTGTTATTAATTATTACATATTTTTCTAGGTAACCAGAGAGATCCAATGTGCCCTTTCCCGTCTGATGATATATCATTCTACCCTTACGCTCTGGACTGTAGCAAGTACTGGGAATGCTATCAAGGCAAGAAATTCTTGATGAGCTGTCCCTCCAACTTATACTGGAACGATGCCCTAAGCACTTGTGATTATAGGGAGAGAGTAAGTTGCAGAAATGGTAAGTAATTGTATTAATATTGACTTTTTTATATCATTTTTCACCATTTCAAGTCACTGCTATATATTTATATGAATATTTCAGCTCCTGCGCCACAGCCAGACCCAGAACCTCAACCAGAACCCCAACCAGAACCCCAACCAGAACCCCAACCAGAACCCCAACCAGAACCTCAACCAGAACCAGAGCCACAACCAGAACCCCAGCCGGACCCAACCCCAGGCAAGTAATTTTCATACCCATTATTATACTGTAATCATAATCATTATTGCGACTCTTCAGTTCTTCTTTAGGCATTATCTTAAAACTTCATTTATGAACATTTCATCTTTATTTAATAACATCAAAATGTTCTTGAATTCAATTGTGATAGAACATACGTTAATATTAGCTATATATTATGATAAACAAATAATAACTGTTATATAAACTATCGCTATAAATGCATCAAGCAATTAATTCAACTCCTTTGAATAAGGTATTTTTATAGTTCTATAGAATTCTCGAATGAGAATTAATAACTATAAACTAAGTTGAGTTATACTATTTTCTAATTATATAAAATCACCATTAAAGTGGTAAAAGAAGCATACTGTATTATTACAAAGTAAAGATAAAGTCAATTCCATGACGACATGAGTTAGTTGCCAAGGATTAATATTACTAACGGTATTTAATAACGTATTTGGCCGAGTGCCATTGGTATTCCTGTTTAGCGTGGGGTAACTATAAGTGGTAAAGCTTATGATTCACCAAACGTGGTTTAATAAATATATATATATATATATATATATATATATATATATATATATATATATATATATATATATATATATATATATATATATATATATATTATATTAATATTAATGTACAGTAAATGTCATTACCTTCAGTTGGGCTGATTTAACATCTATAGAGTATATGTACACACGATATAATTAGATTAAATATTAACATGATTTAATTTTAAATATTTCAATTTAAAATTGTCACTTCTTTCCAGGCGTTTCATGTGTAAACGAGCCAGATGGTGCCTACCATGCCTACCCATTAGACTGCCACAGATTCTACGAATGCCTTGGAGGAAAGGCAATTATAGCTGAATGTGCAGCAAATCTTTTGTTCAATGAAGACATTCACACTTGTGATTATCCCGCCAATGTGGAATGTAAATAAAAGTAAAGCTTATGAAATATTTTTATAGTTGTACGTAAACAGGTCAAAAATGATAATAAAGACCCGAATTGATCAAAGTTCTTTAATTTATGGATAACCTACTTATAGTGCTTTTATTTACTCAAAAGTCATTTGAAATATTCGGTAAGGAAGTAATTTTTATGGACAGAATAAAACTAGACTTGGGAAGGCTCGATAAATCTTAATTTGAACGTTAAGTAACATAACGAGGATCTTTAGGATTTTACTGATATACAAATAGTGATACTGTTAGACTATATAATAAAGTAAATGGTATATATAGTAAACATAAACATATTTTTGTGATTTTCTAAAACATACCGCGTCAGATGAAGGTTATTATGATTAAGTTGATTAACAGAAACATTATAAATATATTATTTAACTAATATTATTAGTTAATTTAAGAGGGTTTATCAGAACAGTTATACTTTCCGTAACTGGGTCTCGAAATCTTTCTCAAAATTTAACTAAACGGCATTTTGAATTATAGTGATGTAATATGTATAGAATTATAGTGATCTTTCAAAAATAACTACAAAGTGGTTATAACATCATTAAAAAGTTCTGTAAATTAGAATCTCCTGAAATTCTGCCCTAAGAGTTATAAAAATTAAATGTGCATATGTTCGTAAGATAACACTGAATTAGTTCTCCACAAAACACCAAAACAGTATACACTATCATACATGCGATACGCGTTGCGCCAACAAAGTTGGCATCATCTGGAGATGATTAAAACTGAGTTTTAATCATCTCTATTAATCCTGATGATTAATACTTGAGTTTTAATAAAATGCAGGTCATGCCAACTTTGTTGGCGAAAAGCGTGTCAAGTGTAAGTGTATAGTATTTTGTAGGAAACTACGTCAGTGTTATATTCACACAAAAGGTTCCGACCTAGTCCAGTATATGTTCGCAAGTTTTTAATATGTTTATTTAGGTTTGGGTATGCCACCTAAAATTATTCATGACGTAAGCTTAGGATAAAAAATTATTTAGCAATAAGCTTTGACTTTCAAACGATCCCGAAAAGTTAATAATTTTTATTACCATATTTTCACTGATAAATCCAGCAAATACTGTTTATTATAAAGTTTGTTAAAAAGTAGTATTGACATTTATTTTTTCTTCGTTCGTTTCTTTGATTTTTTCATAGGAATTGAAATAACTAACCCTCCTAACTGTTTGAAAAATCATATCCCCACCATATCGAGACAATATCCTTTAAATATGATATTCCTCTTTCGGAATACAGTCTTCTCCTTATTTGTTGCGTACTTTTTCCTATAGTCCCCCGGCTATCCAAATATTTTTAGAGTACCCTATATGACTAGCCACTGACATGATTTTGGTTTGGTTTACATGCTGGCGTTTGCAATAATTATGTGAATGCCTCGACATTGAGTTTAAAACTCGTGGGTTATGTTTAATCCTAGCACAGTGTAATATATGGCGGGTAATAATGGTTTTTAGTGGTAGTTTACTGAAAAACCTTAATTCTTAAGGATTCTTCATCAATTGTACTTGGAACTAAATGGGAATATTTTTTCTTAGAGACAGTCCATAGTCTTAGAAAGGAGTCCATAAAATACATAAAATTGCCTCTGGAATATTGTTTTGTAATATAATAAATATCATTATATAATCTTTTTCTGTGAATTATAATAACAAACATAAAGGAATTTCAGTATAAGTCCAAAAATTGTTTGTTTATTTAAAACTTATAATCTTATTTTAAAATCTTGAATTATTCTTGGAAAGATTGCGGAATATTCTGTTTTTAAATGATGTTTTTGTATACATCTTTAATGATCTCTTTTATTTTACTAAAACTCAATGAAAGCTCTTGGCTCGGAAACAACATTGCGCAGTACATGACCACCGAAGCATATTCCTGCAAGAGTCAGTAAAGGCATATCTTTCCAATGATAAAGTGCGATATGTTGTTTTATTTTAATTATTTCGATACCTCCTTGGATGATATTAATAAGCACTGAATATTAATTATTGTTTGTGATAAAATATTTATTATATTTTTAAAAACTTGAAGTCTCTATTTCCTCTGATTCATATGATAAACCTGCTTTTTATTACACAATCGAGGTTGAAATCGATAAACTCTTTTAATAAGCGTATAATATGAATGTTGTTGATTTTCGTTAATTACTAATTGGATCAGTACGAGATTTGCAAGAGGTGAAATTATGATATAATGTAAAGGATTAGTTTGCCCAATTTGATGAAAATTTGTGAAACCGTTTGCGAGGACAGACATCTAGATACAATTAAAAAGATTTATTTCCTAAAATTGAATCTTAAATGGTGTTTCACTTACTTCTTTATCGGTGATACCTTTACATATCTATACCAGAATTTTATATGGGTTTTTACTTCATGTGAACTCATTATTTTCTCCTCTATGTGCGACATGAATATATCTGCGAGGAAATGACTTCTATTGCTAAACCAGAGTTATGAATGTAAAATCTTATTATATATTTATGTATCCAGTGAATGCTATACTTATTAAAGAATGCTTTAGAGAATGCTCCATACTGGAGCGATTTTCAAAAAGTAGGAAAGAACGGTGGAATTCCATTTAGGATAGGTTCTTACCTTACCGTGGGTGTCTCCATTTGCTTACTGCACAGGTTTCGTTACTGATTCTTCCCGAGGTCTCAATTTATTTACTCTAAGTCAAACACAGAACTCTTGCTTAATATAGTATTGTTATTGTGTATGTTTCGTTATGAGTGCTGTAGGTGATATTTCTCAACTATTGCGACATGTACTACCATTTAAATAAATATATATATATATATATATATATATATATATATATATATATATATATATATATATATATATATATATATATATATATATATATTCGGATTCCTCTCCAATTTCAATTCCAACTTCCTATAATGCAAAGTTTTACTTCGCAGAGGGTAATTTTCAAACTACTGAAATAAGGAGATTATTATACTCCACCCCATCTGCAAATGCCTTATATAATAAGGACTAAACAAATTAGGTCAAAACAGCTATTCCCCTGGCTATATGCCAATCGCCGAGCGCTGAATTATATGACAGAATTTGCCGCATTTTGTCTAACAGAATTAGCACTAAAATACAATGACTTAGGTTGTTCCGAAACTACAAGGAAGATGCAAAGTGCTACCTATCTCCGTATATGGCTAACTGGAGACCGGTATCAACCTTATCTTGAATCTCATCAGTGCAGTGTAAGCGAGTATACCTTTGACAGATGAGGCTCACATCTAGTAGACGTTCCACCGCAGTAGAACGTACCAAACGCCATCTCTTGGTAGTTTCGAGATACAATACAATCTGAATCACTGTATTTTAGTGATAACTTTGTTAGACAAAATACGGCAAATTTTGTCATATGATTCAGCGCTCGACGCAGTGGCGGCGTAAAGGGGGGGCTGTCCACCTCGGGTACCAAGCAAAAAGGGGTGACAAGAATTTGAGAAAAAATGTTCACATTTCGAGACGATTTTTTAAAAAGAAAAGAAATTTCTTTGGAATTTGTGGAAAGTCTTTGAATATATATAAAAAGTTTTTAATGGAATTTCCAAGAAATGTCTATTAAAAAAATTTCAAAGAATTCTCTTTAAGAAAATTTAACGAAATTCCTTTAAAGGGGAAATTCAAAGAATTTCCTTTAAAGAGACAATTGAAAGAAAGTGAGAGACATTTCTTTCAATTTTATTGAAAATTTTTGAGTTTCTGTAGAAAACTTTCAACGAAATTCAAAGATAACTTTCAAAGAACGTGAACCAAACGACACGTGTCTTTTTTCACTGATTTTATAAATATTCACTATAAAGTCACTATATTTTATTAATTATTCACTAATAAAGTCACTGATTTTATTAGAGAATAATTTACAGAAAAGTATCCGAAAACTGAAAACATTTTACGTAAATTCGAATTTTAAGTACACATTTCAAGCGCGCGAAAAATTATTTATTTTGAAGTTGGGTGAGGATGCGACTACGAAACAATAGCAGTCGTCACGATTAACTTTTTGCTTATCGCGATCAGTTTTTTATACTACCTTTCTTTTTGGTGTGAAGTCCTAGAAGAAGTTAGCCAAACAAAAAAGTATATACAAACATCTGGGCTATCGCTGGAAAAGTGTGTCATAAAAATCAAAGCGCTAAAATTTTTTCTTCGAAGCCAACGCATCCAAATAGTGGTATTTCCTATGCAACTGAAAAATGTGAATATTTCGATTGAAAGAAGAGGAAGGAGGAGATTTAGAAAACTTATGCCAGGAGAAATGGCCCAAGACGCTGGACTAACATTGCCAGAAGAGCAGCAGCGAGCTATGTTCGAATGTTCTGATAGATTTTACGGAGAACTAGATCATCGTTACAAGGCAGTGGATGACATTCTCATAACATTTGGTGTTGTTCAGCCTAAAACTCTGCTTACGTCAACAGAAGAAGAACTTCGTGGTATAGTTCCAAATCTGACAAAAATCTATGATGAATTTTCTACAGATGACATTATTTTGAAGATTTTACGACTGAGGCACCACTTAGAAGCTGCCAGCATTTCTTTCCAAGAAGTGGTCTAACGGACTACCTTGGAGCTTCTGAAATTCATTGTACAATGGGATTATTCTGAGTCTGTTCCGAATCTAGCGCTGTACCTAAGACTTCTTTAACTATTTGTGTTTCGGTGGCTTCTTGCGAGAGAAGTTTCTCAAAATTAAAGTTGATTAAAACTTACTTAAGATCCACAATGAGCCAAGTGCGACTTACCAATCTTTCCATATTGTCCATTGAAAAGGACAGGAAAGTAAATTTTGACAATGTGATCGAATATTTTAGCAAAATAAAGTCACGTAAGCACGTTGAGTATTTTATTTGTTGTGTTATTTTGGGGGTGCTCAATAAAAAACCACCCCGGGTGCCAACCCATGCTACGCCGCCACTGGCTCGGCGATTGGCATATAGCCAGGAGAATAGCTGTTTTCACTTAATTTGTTTAGTCCTTATTATATAAGGCATTTGCAGATGGGATTGAGTATAATAATGTCGTTATTCCAGTAGTTTGCAACTTTCTAATTATTTTAATGTCATTTATGATGCAATAGTTTAATATTCCTGTTAAATTCAGTTCGGATTGATGTCTGAATTTACCCACAAAACAGTCAATAAAATCAGTTGAAACTGGATTATAATCTTAAAGCTGAACTGTTTTCCAGTCAATTTTGATGAAAGTTACATTCCAAAATTTGCGCTAAGGATGAAACAAGAGTTTTATTTGATTGAAGCCTTAAATGGTTTTTATTAAAATTTATAACCAAGTTTAATATAGCCTCAATAGAGTTATATGAAGAACCTTTTAGATACACACAAGTAAATGACAATTAGGTACCTTCTTGTAGTTGTAACGTAATATGGATATATTAGGTAGATAATTATCTGATTGATTGTCAAATTTTAACGAACATACACAATACTTTTACAAGGTATGAATATGAAAACAAACAAAAATATTAATTACTAGATTATTATTATCTTCATGTTACAGAAAGGATTCATAGAAACACTGATGACAACATACTGAAGATAAGGAATTTTAATTAAAAGATTAAATCTACTTTTTATATTACATCCGTTAGTCACTGAATAATGAAGCCCTTTCAACTAGAAGAATTTGTCAATGAGTATTAATTATTTGAATGAAAGGATGATCAAC
Organism: Rosalia funebris; assembly: GCA_037954035.1. Classification (NCBI taxonomy): domain Eukaryota; kingdom Metazoa; phylum Arthropoda; class Insecta; order Coleoptera; family Cerambycidae; genus Rosalia; species Rosalia funebris. The sequence continues at coordinate 21,463,230 of JAZFAV010000015.1, read as the reverse complement.
TTGAAGATTCTTGAAGTACTTTTCCTAATGATTAGAAATATGAAATCATTATGAAAAATTAATAGAATTATTATTGGAAACATTAAAGTAATCAAGTTTTTACCAAAAACCTTTGAAAAAATATATAGGTACATTTTATCTGATTAATATCCAACAACAATAACAAGATCTTGTAATAATAAACAACAAGTGGAATTCTAACTCAGATTCTTATTAAACACAGAGAAATCCACTTTTCAAGAAACTTACATCCACAAAGACTGTGGATAGAATATATTTCGTTCTGATATATTTATTAATTTTTCGTTCTGATATATTTATATATGATCTGATAAATTTATTATTAACCCCTAAAAATGACACATGAATCTTACAACGATCGGGTGTGAAAGAATTTAAAGTATAATAATTATATATTGTAGGTTTGATTTCCTGGTATAGGTGTGTAATTTACATTTTAATACATTTACATTAACACTATTAACTTACACCAATCTTCAATCTCTCAATCAGTTTTTAGAGAATATATTTAGATCACTAGTAAATATTACTTTTACTACTCTATTACAGTTTTCAGGATATTTATAAATAATAAAAAACGTAATGGATCAAGGTTAGACCTTTGAGGTACCCCATATGGTATTAAAGGTATTTCTAATTCCTGACCATCGATTCATTCATTCCTATATTGTTCCACATATTGTTGCTATGGAATATTGTATATTCCATTTTTGTAACAATAATTGTTATTTAATAAAATTGTTATTGTTATTAATTATTAAGTTCTAGTAAACAAACCAGTTATTAGCATTTTCTAGAATATTATTGTACTAGTAAATGAAACGAAGCACTTGCTAGGTTATTATTTTTTATTATTTAAAATGGATTTTTTATGTTCATCATAACGTTTTTATAATAATAAAAGATGCACGGGTTTAGCAGAGCATTATAACAAAAAATCATTTTCCGGATTATCAAAAAATAAAACTTTTACATAATGAATCTAAGGGCAGAAGATTAGATTCATTAGAAGTATTAGAATACGCAATGTTTAAAAAAGTAATAACTAATGATCGAACAAATTTTGGAATTTTCCCAATAATAAGAGCAGCCATAGTATAATATAAAATCATCAGATGTAGTTACCTGCCGATATAGACTGAACTTCATACTTATTAGGTTTAGTAAAAGTTTGTTACTCTTTGATAATGGCATAAAATCTGAAATAATTGTTAGAATTATATGTAGTTTGCGAGTTTTGTGAAACCTATCAAGTGTTTTATTTCATTTGCTACTCAAAAATGTTTCAGCAAGTGCCCAGCTATCTCACCATTTTTAAAACATTATTTTACATTTATATAATCTGAATACAATCTACCTAATGTTTACATTCTCAATATACATACATATTTTTTAATACTCTCAGTAATAGTCTTTTAGTCATTAAGTGAGAGATATTTTATCACAACACAACCCAATTTATATTATTGGGCAATAACCGTGAAAGATTGTATTATAAACTTTATAAAAATATATGCTCTGCTTATTGGGTTACTTATATATGAATTCGGAGATATGTTTGAGGAGTCATCATTTATAATATTCCTATAATCCGCAATCCATATGTCCAGGTATAAATATATTTCTAGCAGCATCTCGATTAGTTAATTAATAAAATAAATGGACTAATTTGATGTTTGGTTTTCCCTCCGCAATATGTTGTATGTTCGCTTCTTATGAACGAACATACCGGAAATAACCATTAATGCTACTTACCGTTAAATATCAATGAGCTACTGACTATTGCAATGTGTACTAATCGTTATTATTCTCGTGTTTCTGCATATTAACTTGCAGCGAATAATTTCATATGAGGAGTCTTCATATCTTGCAGAATCTGGTTAAAGTCCTATAGACGTGGGATGTCCAATAACTGTCAGTGATCCTAACTCGATCCAATGAGTATACACATTATCTATATTTGGTTTACTGATGTTTTTAAATCATTCTAGGACTATACTGGGACATAGAACAGGAACTATAAAAACATCAACTCGTTTTATTTCCACCTAGGACCATGATAATGTTTTTTGAAAGTACGCAATATTTTATTCTTTTCTCGATGGAAGTCTCGGTAAAATCTGCCGTACGCTCAATATTTTTATCTATGTGCTGTGTATTGCACTTAAACTTCAGATTATTAAAATCTCATTGTAATGGCCTTAGCGTCAATGGTAATGGTCTTGACATTGAAGTGAGTGCGAACTCTTATTATAGCTATTGTTTTCTTCAGATTACCACAAAAAAGTCGCACTAGTCGCCTGCTTACAAAATAGGAAAATCACAATACGAGAAAAAATAGATATACTCATATAGTTTCATTTATTCTCCATAAATTCACATAAAATTCTTCATAGTTATTACTATTGTGCATGTATCGACTCCTAACCGTTACCAATGATATTTTGCCTTTAAGTTACTACACTTACATACACTATTTTATGATATGTTCAAGTTAAGACTTCAATCTTTTTTTTTTTGTATTATTCACCCCTCAATTTTTTTCTAACCTAAAGTAAGCCACCAATACCTTTGAAATCTATAATAATGTGATATCTAAAACTGTATGCTTAATTAATTTTGTTTTGCTACGGAAGTAGATAAGAACATCTTAAGCCACCATCTCCTTGTTAATGTTATAATCGCCATTTGTATTTATTGATAATGTAGATATATTTTATTTATATAGATTATTAGTCCCATAGACCAATCGCATCAAATGAATCTTATCTTTTGGCAATTATAATCTAATTTCCAGTAACTACAAGTGGCAGGAAATTGATTGTTGGGATGGAAATGACAGAGGAACGGAAAAACGTTGTTGAAATAATAGATGTGCACTTAATTGGAGGGTATAAAGAGTCTCGTATTTTTTTCTTATTGTCAGTTATTTTCGTGTGAAGTAACAAAAATAATTAATGAAGTGTAAGTTTTCATTCGTTTATCTTTATTTTATACTTCTTTCATATGAATAACTAATTTGTGTACTAAATCTAAAATAACTAAGATATTTCACAGTTTCTGTGAAATATGAAGGGGATACAAGTTATATATCACTACAGTTACGTTTAATTTATCAAAATTACACCAAGGGTCAAATTTATAACATAAATGCTGTTAATTTCATTTTAATATCACTCACCTTTAATTTTCATCAGTGCCATTGCTATAGCGTTGAAATCAAATAATATTCATTCTTATTCGGATAGGGTATTCAAGTTTATTTTCCTCCAATTTTTCATTATCGACCTTCATTTGTTATGAACCAGAAAATTGAATGCATTTTATGATAGTTCCAGTTTAATATTTATTAAAACTCAATCAATAATATGTTATTAAGAACATTGTACTTATTAAATTAAATGCTGCGAGAAAATGTTACCTAACGGATATTATTTAGCAAATATCTCTTCATTTCAATATCGATTTATATTTTACAGTGCGATTGAGACTCAAAACCATTAATACAAATATTTCTGTCATATAGTTAAACTATATTTAATCATATCGTTATAATTATTCTATTTTATCCATTTTCCCCATTTTCATATAGCGCATCCTATATTGTTTTAAATATATCTATCTTCATTACTATAGCGCAGGATAGAAAATCAAAAACATTTGTGTAAATTAACATTCATAATATAATAGATCTTTCTGACAATATAACTTGCAACAACTAAAAATATTTTCCTAACTTGAGTGAATTATGTCAGTGAGAACATTTTGTCTGTGAAATAAAATTGAGTATTTATATTTTAATAATTTTAACTATGTACGATACTCGTAATATCGATTTCTTAATGTAATATGTATTCTATTCTATTTTTCAGACGCAATTCTAGCTTTGGTCGCTTTGGCGACATTAGCACGTAAGTAATTCCTTTTAAAATACAGAATATACAAATCTTAGACTTTATATTCTCTTAGATTTAATTTTATTGTAAATAAAAGAAATACCTGCAATAAGTATCAAAATTATAATATGTAGGATGTTTTCAAACTTTCAGAAAAATATCGTTTGTAGTCTTTATTCATTATATTTTAGTGGAAACGATTTTAAATTGACTTTGATCTCATACCGAATCCTAAGGAATGTAGCTACCCTCAACTATTTTACGTTACTCCATGTAACGTATTATTTAGAATTTAATTTCAACAGTACTTAGATGCATTTCTTGATTTGTAATTATATCAAAAGGATAGGTGTTAAAAGTCAGTAATATAAGTTATATGTTGTTTTGATACTTAACATGTTGGAGGTTTTCTGTTTCACAGAATTTTATTACGTAATTCTTTAGTACATACATCATTTTTTTTAAAACATATTTAGCTTTAGTAAAAACACATTTAGATTTTTAAACATGTTGATACGACATTCACTGTATTTGGGTAGTTTCATTATTTCGATGTAGTGTCATCACAAGTGAGGGAATTATTGGCTAATGTAGCAACACCAAATATAATTCAGCAGTTGATACACTGTCAATAAAATGGTCTAACAGTTGTGGTACCTACAATTCCTGTTCATACGTTGATTTCCTCTGGAAACTGCATGTGTTAGGGGCCCAGTATCTACAATTTTGCCTAAACGCTGAGCCATTTAAAGAAAAGTGGCCTTGCCAAAAAAAAATTCGACCTTATTCGGATATTGGGAGTTATCATCATTCTATTCTGCGATAAAAATCATCTTTCTGAAGCTCATGAACTAATTACAGTTTATGTGGTACTGATATTGATTGTAAAGTATTGATAATAACTTTTTTTCACAGTTCCTTTTTCGGTATTGCGCCGCAATATCAAAATATTGCTTCTATTTTACTTACAGTTGAGTACGTAGCTATCAGAATATATAACTATAGGTCTCTCTTCTATTTCAAGCGTTGCTTATATAAGCCTAAAGGTACAGGTGGTAAAAACAGAATAGCAAAGTTCGCCCTCAGTTTCGTTTCATACAAAATTTTTGCTTTCATATGTTTCTAAATTGTATATAGTAAGTATGTGAACTTGCAATTTAGTTTTGTAATATAATGCACTTGCTTGCACGTATGGGCTTAGTTTTATTCCTTCAACGTTCATTGTAAAACCGTGGATATGCTTCTCCTGACATTTCTTCTTATTTTGACTTTTTTCTTCTCTTGCTTGATCTTATGCTAAAATATAGCTATTATAGGCTTTCCTGTCTAACTGTCTAATTTTGTAAGCACAGCAAAAATCATGCTGATCTTTTCGAGGTTTAAAAAGGGAAAGATAATTGTCATCAAACATTTTCAGAAATGGACAAATAGTCAGTGGCAATATTTCTTCATATAAGCATGCATTCTTAGGTAACTAATATATTTCAGCTTTGGATGTAAAATTATTTTCCAAATAAAATCTATTTTTCCTTTGACAGAAATAGCGGCTTTCTAATTTATATATGCCTAAAACTTTTCTTCAAGATTATTCTTCCTCTTTTGTATTCTATAACTAGTGCCGATTTAGCTCTTCTTAAAATCCGTTCTTGATTTGTATTTTCTCCTCTGTGCATCATTCCAAAGCTGTTTCCAGCACTAACCCATTACATAACCGTTTTTGTTTTTTCTTTTATTCCAAGTGTATGTAAGAACAACTTTTTGCAAACTTAATGATTTCCTGTCTATTTGGAGGTAATAATCAAAAGAATCAGTTTTTCTAGATGGATTTTTCGTATAAACTAGTTTTGTTGCATGAAAGCTAATCATATGTAAAACAAATATTTTCTTCTGAACCCAATCCATCGCCCAGAATGTGCGATAAATATGTCTTCAAATTGATGGCTTTTTTAATAAAACTGAATACATGCACCAAAAACAAAACAATCTTTCATGGATGGTTCATCCACTAACTGTCACTTCCTTAAGTAAATGTGGGTTAGGGCTTATTAAAAGCAGTAAAATCGACTGATTTACGTCATATCGAGTATATCCGTCATATCACAATACACTGAAAATACATATTTAGCATAGGATGTTTGTTACAACGTATTACATTTAAGTGCGTGGCATAATAGGGAATAATATTTCCGCATAACGATGACAGTGATGGAGATAACAGTGACTTTTAATTCTTGAGCGAGAATGGTAGGATATTGATATCACATAAGAGATGCTATTTTTTTTTTAAAAAGGAACTCATTCCCGTTTGATATTGGTACATTAGTAGACAAATGATATAGATTTCTAACAATTTGCTTTTGTTATTTGGTATTCAAGAGAATCACAACGTATTAAATACTTTAATGATTTCTTCAGCCTCATAAATAAAATTATCAAATATGTCTTATATATATATATATATATATATATATATATATATATATATATATATATATATATATATATATATATATATATATGTATTAAAACGTTTCCACACTATAGCTGTAGAAAATTGATATAATGCATCTTTCATGTATTAATTTATAGACCTAGTGATTTCACATGTTCATTTATCACTAGGAATAGTTGTCTCCATTTCCATTAAATCTGAATTTCTAGTAGCATTTTATCTTCTGTTATACATGTGTTCAACTAAACAACGTATGCTTTTAATAAAGGTGGGCAATAACCAAAATAAAGTATACGGAATTTGTACTTTTTTCCGTAATGTTATTACAAATTATTTAACTACTTTGGAAAACCTATTATTGTTGTAACAAAATGCATAGAAAAAAGATCAATTCTGAAATTGGAAGGTGGGTTGCTTGTATTCCATTTTAGATCAGATTAACAGAAGGAATCATTGAAATATTGAGTTATATGCAACCATTTAGTGAAATAAGATGAAGTCTATTAGAGTTCCATGAAAATAACAAAAAATATATAATTTGAACATATTGAATTATAATTCATGCATTTTTGATATACTAGTATGGCTATTCGTCCAACTATTCGAACGATTAACATTAACATTGAATTTTTAATAAAATTTACAGTCATGTTATAAATAAGTTACATTTACTTACATTTTAAATTTTCGTATTACTTCATTTACATATTTCATTAATTTTCCAGATAGTCAACCAGTAGATCCACAGCCAGATCCGGAACCACAACCCAAATTAAACTCAGAGACAGGTAAATTATTTTTAGGTATTGTAAAGCTTCATTTTAACGACAATATTAATGTGCAATAAGATACCTATACTAAATTCTTATATATGTTAGTGTACGCAAAATTTTAAATTATCGTAGTAAAATACTTAAAAGCGAACAAGTGTACGCCCGTCTTAATAGAGTCATGAATTAACATACAACTTAATTAATTTTCTAGAGGATGATTTAGTGTGCCCCTTTCCATCCGAGGAAATAACTTACTACCCATATCTACAAGATTGTAACAAGTTTTGGAAATGCTTCCGAGGAAGGAAATATGTAATGAGTTGTCCTGATAACAGATACTGGAACTATCTGTCGCATTTTTGTGATTTCGACGATTTAAAGTGCAAGAGGGGTAAGTCACTAGAATGCATACAAATCATAATAAATCATCATGTTAAATGTGAAGATATATCATTATATGAGTAACTGATTAATATAAATGTGTACTCATGTGGCTCAGTTTAGTTTATATTTAATGTTAATATTATAGCTCCAGAACCAGGCCCAGATTCAGAACCTCAGCCGAATCCAACTCCAGGCAAGTAGTTCTTATTTTCATTGAGGCTCCCATAATTATATTAATGACATTAATTCACCAAAATGTGTTTCAAACCATATTGCAATTAAACATAACAATAACTGTACTTTTACTATAGTGAATCAAATTGCGTATGGATTTCAGTTGTTTTATTGTATGTAACAGCTTTAATTACAACTAATACTAAAAATTATATAAAGAAATTATTGTGTTATGTTAATGAAATCCTAATGGTTTGTAGGATTGTTTATAAAATATCGGTTACTATATAGGAACTTAAAAGGCAAAAGGTATAGTAGTGAACAAGTGTACGCCCAACTTAATAGTGTCATGAATAACATATAACTTAATTAATTTTCTAGAGGATGATTTAGTCTTTTTTATACTACCTTATTTATTTATTTCTTTTGTTTTAACAAACTAAACATGAACCCATTTACTTAGTGAGTAGGTTTGTGTTTAGATATTTGTGTTATTTGTGATTAACTGAATGCTTCGCGTTTCCTAAATTGTACTTTATTATGTGAACGGTCGGCTGATTTTACTTACGGGATCAAATTTTACTGTGAGAAAATTATCTTGAACTTTCAGCTGCTTTAGTTATGTATTATAATAACATGTTCGACGTTCAAGAAATTGACATAAAAATCAACCACCATCACGTCACTAATAAATGCCAATAACAGGCTGAAAAGGGGAAAACCCACAATTGACCTCGATGCATTGCTATGTAATTCGCTGACTTACACATAAGCTACGTATTAGTCAATTTTCGTACACTATTTTAGAACGATTTAAATCGTTCATCATTATTGCTTATATTGCTTAAATAAATCTATGTGCTGAAGGAAACACCTACGTTTAATTCGCAACCCTTGAGATAATAATAACAGATGTGGTACAACAGTACGCTTTACATTTACGTTTAGGACTTTTCTTTAAAAGTTATTTATTGATATTTCAACAAAATATTCGTGAATTCAGTTGTGATAAATATACACTAAAATTAGCTATACATTGTAATAAGAAATAATAGCCCTAATACAAACTAACAATATAAATGCAATCAAGTGTTTAATTGCACTTCTTAGAATAAGATGTTCTTGTAGTTCTACAAAAGTCAAGTTACACTATCTTTTAATTATATAAAAATATCACTAAATTGGTGCAAGGGAAGCAAATTTTATTATTCCAAAGCAAAGATGATATGAACTCTATGACAACAGCAGTTAGTTATTTGCGAAAGACTAACAAGACTAACGATTTTTAATAACCTATTTGACCAAGAGTGCTCTTTTTATTCTGGTCTAACGTAGAAGAACAATATGACTTATTTAGGAGTAATAAATGTAATCATTTTCAGTGCATTTAATGGTTAACGAAATTTTTTTTATGTTAATTTAACAATGTATGTACGTATAATTAGAATAAGTTTTAATGTGATTTTATATTAAGATTTTGATTTAGAATTTTCACTTTTTTGCAGAAGATTTATGTCAATATATGGAAGATAGTAGTGCCTACCATGCCTACCCATCAGATTGCCATAGATTCTACGCATGTGTTGGAGGAAAGGCAATTGTAGAGGAATGTCCAGCAAATCTTCTCTTCAATGAACACATTCACACTTGTGATGCTCCCGGCAACGTGAAATGTGAATAGAAATTTTTGAAATATTTTGATAGGTCGAAAATTATAATAAAGACCTGACCCGAGTTAATCAAAGTTGTTTAATTTATAAATAGCTATAACTTATTAACTTATTTAGAAATAATTTTAAACATTCGATAACGAAGTAATTTTTATGGTATAGAATATCACTTTACTTGAAACAATCTGAATTTGAACGTTGCGTAACGTAACGAATATCTTTAAGATCGTACTGGTATGCAAATAGTATGGTGAAGTATAAATAGTAAAGATAAACTGCAGTTAAGTTAGAGGACACTATAAGATTTCGTAGAACGCCTGGTATGTTATCAAAACGTAATTAAATAATACCTTATTATAGTTCTATTTATTTCTATATAGTATATGATTATACTTGTTACATATTTATTACATATTTATTACATATTTATTACATATTTTGTTACATATTTGTGTGGACAAATTCTTGAACAAACCAAGGAAGGCGGAGATTATCGTGATTATGATAGTTAATATAAATATTCAGTATATGCTCAAGAACAAACATCAAAAAAGAACAAAAAAAGAACATTTGATATGATTTAACGCGACTAAGAAGAAATAGACTTGCGATCCTACATGCAATTAATTTAAGAGGATTTGTCAGAACCGTTTCACTCTCGATTACTCCTAAGTCTCGAAATATTCCTCCGAAATCGCACAAGAAACATCTTAGATTACAGTGATGTTACGAAATATTGAGAAAATAACTAAAATGGTTTTAATATCATAAGTCCTGCAAATTTGAATTTCCTGGAGTTTCGTAATGATACTTATTAAAACTAAATATGCATATATTATGTTTCTTAACAAACAAACAAAAAATTATTTAGTCGTAAGATTTAGCTTTTAAACGAGCCAAAAGCTTGACTGATACAAATAATTGATAACGAAATATACACTTTATAAGGGCAAATGAAATTGAACATATATTTTTGGAGCAAATCATATATAAAGAAAGTGTTACAAGAGAAAACGTCATAGAAAATAAATGTGTTTTTAGAGCACTCTTTATGGTACACATAATTGGCCACTGACTTCCATGATCTTGGTTGAATCTAAATGATGGTGCTGGCAATATCCATGAGAATGCTTCTACATTGGTTTTGGGGGACTGGAGAGTATTTTTTTTATTATCAACATAGTTTAACATGTTACATATATCACCATAATATATGGATAGTAATAATAGTTTTCAATAGTAATTTTATGAAAAGCTTTCATTCTAGGAGGTCAATTTTTCAACAACAGGATCCCATCAAATATCGAAAATTGCCTCTAAAATATTTCCCGTTATTCAAAAACCATTTTAGTACACATCATTAATGGATAATATTTCGTAACTTTAAACCATACACAAGCATACCCAGAAGAATATTGTATAATATCAAAAATTGTTACAACAATTGTTACAAATATATCACAAAGCATTTTTTATTAAATTGAACCTTAACATAACTATCAATTATTGTAGTGTATGTGAATGGACTCTAATTCTAATAATGTAAAGTCGACACACAGAGTAAATCATACTCTGATTTTGGTCAATATTTAGTTTCGTCTAGTCTAAATCTAACTTTTTAAATATGTATAATTATGTAACTCCTTGTAGCGTTTAAAACCAAAAATATCTTAGGTCACTTACAGTGATAATCTATATATGCTTGTAATATACCTTAAAATGTACTCATATTAAAGTATATACTCTAATAATATCATTTATATAAGTCATAATTATCAAAAAGCAATATTGACATAATTGCTAAAGATTAATTGTTTATTTCCATATTGTAATTTGATTGTAACATTGTTAATTGTTGACGAAATATTGCAGGATATCTTATTTGTAAATGATCTTTGTGTATAAGTACACCTTATATCATAATTTTTATTTTATTAAAACTTAACGAAGCCGTGTTTTAACTCTTTAACTTTTAAAACCACATTATACAGTGCAAGACCACTAAAGCACATTTATTTAATTTTTGAAACGTCAAGACGTACCTTTGAAATGACAATGCGATTTCTTAATTACTCTACTTTGAATTCAATCATAAACCGTTGCATTCATAGTTCTAATTCCTTTTTTTTTTTATTTGTTATTCATTCTGTTCTCTTAATACGTTTAATATTTGTTCAGGCCGCTGGTCTAATTTTATTCATACGATAAATGCAATCATACTAATGGACTGTATATAAAAAGAAAAACAAATGAATAACTCACCCTTGTTCTCTTAGATGTCTCCGGTAGTGTGTAGAGTGGGAATGAATATGGAAAAACGGGAAACTACAATTTCAATAAATTGAGCAATCTAATTTAGGCACTTTCTAATTTAATAGATACTTTCGAATAGGGATCAATCTAACGGTTTTAATTCCAATTCTCACTCTAATCTATTATGGATTGTGTCGGTTTCATATGCGGGCAAAATCATTTTCCAGCCTTACCCAGCGCAAAAACGCCATACAAAAAACAAAATGGAATGTCGCTTATCAATTGAGGAATATACAGCGTCAACAAACCCCCCGTCCTGAAATACTCTTTTCAGAACTACATTAAAAGGAGGAAATCAATGGGAATAAATGAACAATTGATAAATTCTTCAACTCTAAAATAAATTATTATTAAGCTAAACTATACTAATAAGTTAAACTATATACTTATTAATCTAAACTATACTAAACTACTACTAATAGATACTAATTTATTGAACAATGGACGTCAATGGACATAGACGCCACTGGTCTTTTGTAAATTCCAGTATTGGTCCGGACATTCACAACTCTAGCAATGCCATTGGTGTCAGGAAAAAGATTCTCGATCACACCAAATATCCAATGCAGTGGTGGAACATTATCTTACCGGATAATAACTAATGTACTTACTTCTATTTGGGTACCAAGTTTGGTCCACTTTTGGCGGGACTGTAATTGAGATAAATATTCATCACACCAACGAGACCAAAACTATTGAATTAAATGATCTAACAGCCTTTTTTTATCTAACAAATTTTTGGGTGGATGGAAAACATTTGGACAAGTAATGACGTTAAAGGTGTTGTAGTCAAAACATGTGATGGGGTTAACGGCAATGGATCGGAAGGCTCCGAAATCAACCAAGAAAGTGGCCTCGAATTTAAAAGCGCTTCAATTTGAGTCAATACTGTATTTAGTTCTTCATACATAAGACAAAATTTGTGATCCGATTACTTTATCTAAATGGTTCTTATCTGATTTAATTTGAGCCTCTAATTCCTGAAAAATGGGGGCTCAAAGGGGTTTGAAAATTCCATTGGATTTTCTTTCGATTTATTTTGTCTTCAAAGCCTTTTTATATTCATATAAATTAACCATGTCGAATAGTGCATCTAGCTCATTTTCAGCCCCAATAATATTTCTACCACCATCTGAATATATAACTCCACAGGCTCCACAACGAGATAAAAATTTCTTAAAGGCTGCTAAGAACATAGCAGTGGATAAGTCTGAAACCAACTCTAAATGAATAGCTTTGATGGATAAACAAATAAAGATTCATATATATGCCTTTTGACTTTTAATGCCACGTTTTCTACTAATAGCAATAAAAAACCGCTACCGATTTCAAGCTGATAAGGAACGCCCTCAAGCTCCTCTTCACGAGGGCAATGCATGGGAGCCCTAGGGCGAAGACCTAAGGGGCTCTGGGGCGGGAGCCCTAGCCTGCGGCGTACCTGTAATTAACACCTGCGAGTGGCAATCCTTTAATGTATGCCGACAGCTCACTAAAATTTTTGTGAATTAGGTAAAAGCGCAAGTAGTTATTATCACTCTAACGACCGCGACTGGCTATTTTTTACAGACTTCGTATCGCTCTCGTGACCGCTACCGGCTTCAAGCTGATGAGGCATGCCCCCAAACCCCTCTCCGCGAGGGCAATGCATGGAAGCCCCAGGGCGGGGATCTAAGGGGCCCCGGGGTAAATACTTAAGGAGCCCTGAGGAAGCGGAGGTCTACATGGGGGCCCTGGGGCGAAGGCCTGAGGAGCTCTGGGGCGGGAGCGCTAGCCTGCGGCGCATCTGTAATTAACACATGCAAGCGGCAACCCTCTGATGTATGCCGCAACCTTAAATTTTTGTGAATTAGGGAAAAATGCAAGTTTCAATTTTCCCACGCTGCCGACGATCACACCTGTCACCAATTAACACCTGGGGGAATTAATAAAACGCATTCCGATGCACCTATAATTAACACCTGTCTGGTGGCATCCTTAGATCTCAATATGACGCGTACCGGCGTCTCAAATTTTTGTGAATTAGGTGAAAATGCAAGTTTCAATTTTCCCAAAAATTGTCTTCAAAAAGTTCCCTGGCCCAACCATCTTTATACCTACTACTACTGTGCAACTCCACAATGAAGAAAAGACTTTGCTTCAGTAACACGTACTGTCGGAAAATCAGCCAACTGGGGAAAAGTACCTTTAGAGTGAAGTTTAAAGCAACGATTGCATTTGCCAAGATGATAACGAACAGCATTACGTGTACCAATTATCCAATATTTTTGAAGTAATATCGAAAATACCAAATATGGACCAGTATGAAGAGTTTTCTGAAGACAATAATCGATCAGTAAATCCATAAAGTGATCATTTTTGGGAAGTAATATGGGATGTTGAATTTCAAAAACTAGTGGAGAATTATGTAATCCTAACTATCCCGTCAAGTAGAAATGAACTTAAAGTACGAAGCTGCGAGGGAACTACTTTTCTCGTTCCAATAATCTAATGTCTGACGTGGAATATTTTTATTGTGCTAGTTTTATTAAAACCAACTCTGCTTTTCCATGTCAGAGAAAGTGATGGTGTCGGACGTTCGCAATATGTTAAGAAACCTCAATGCAAAAACAGTGATTCGAAGCAACCGTTTCCAAGAAGAATTAATTAACATATACAAAGGGTGGGGATCAACCATAATAGTCGCAAAAGAAATTTTCTTTTCTTCGGGCAAGGTTTCTGTTGGTTTCGGTATTGAATTAAAAGGCCACATATTTGTATCAAATTTTAACCAATCAGGTCCGGTTATCCAGGTGTCAGTAGCAACAAGTTGTTTTGGAGTCATACCACGTGATAGACAGCCACTTATATTATTTTTTCCTTCAATGTGAAACCAACTAGAAGGTGCGACTAGAGACTAAATTTGCGGTACTCCATTAGCAACGAAAGTTTGCCATCTATATGGTGGAGATACAATCCGATTAAGTGTCACTGTGGAGTCTGAACAAGCATAAATTTTTTCAGCAACTAGTCGGGAAATTAAACTTTGTTTGACGAAATCTAATAACTTGGTTAACAATAAAACAGCACACAATTCTAATTTAGGGATAGATTGAATTTTCATAGGATCTACTTTTGTCTTTGATAAACTAAGTTAACTCGAATTTTACAGTCTCTAGAAATACTCTTGACAACATAAACGACCGCTCCAAAGGAATCTATACAAGCAATCTATAAAACCTATTAATATTACTGAAAACTGACTCTCAATTCCTAAGTGACGTGGAATTTTAAATTTCTTAAGAAGCTCAATTTTGCTCTGCAAAACGGTCCATTGTGTTGGAAGATCGCCAGTTTAAACTTCATCCCAATCTAATCGAAGTATCCATAATTTCTTTATCAATAATTTAATAAGCAGGATTCAAGGCGAAATAAACTCCATAGGAACAAATATTCGTGTAGTCGCAGAAAGAACATTTCTTTTTGGACAATCTGTAAATTGAATATCGATGCAGAATGTGAATATATCCAGACAAGGATACCACTGAAGGCTTAAATCCTTCAAGCTACATTGTCAAAATTAATAATTTCTGGGGAACGATCTTGTTCCGGTATCTCTAGTTTTCCCGAACTTACTGCTCATTTAGTCAACTGAAAATTACCTGAAGCAAATATATCTAACTATTGATGATATATAACTTTAGCCTTCTTTAAGCTAAATACACTAACGACTAAATCATCTACATAAAAGATCTGTTTTACTACCTGTAATGCAAGTGGATATTTATTAGATTCTTCTTCAGCTAGTTGTTTGAGGGTTCTAAGTGCTAAAAAAGACGAAGATTTTACACCAAAAGTTACGGTGTTAAGGCAATATATTTGAACGGGATCATTTTTTGAAAATCACCACACAATTTGTTAAAACACATGATGAGAATTATGTATTCCAATTTTCAAATACATTTATTTAATATCGTCTGCGAAAGCTATTAGACCTATCTAAAAATTAAAAAATATGTGAGTATGTCACATTGCAATTTAGGACCAGTATGTAACAAATCATTCAACGAGAAATTAGAAGTTGTCTTGGCGGAAAAGTCAAATATACAACTAGGAGGAGGAGTTGATGAACTTTCAGGTTTAAATATTCCATGATGAGGAATAAAATAACGAGGAATATTGAACTTTAGATCATCGCTAAACGATATATACCGTTCTTATATATATATATATATATATATATATATATATATATATATATATATATATATATATATATATATATATATATATGTATATATATATATATATATATATATATATATATATATATATATATATATATATATATATATGTATATATATATATATATATATATATATATATATATATGTATATATATATATATATATATATATATATATATATATATATATATATATATATATATATATATATATATATATATTGACTAATTAGTGAATTGTAATCAGCCTTATATTGAGAAGACTTTTAAAATTTTGTTTACAAGGAATAAAAACGTTTAAGTGCCATTAAGTGGGAATCACCCAGTTTACAAGGATATTTCTTAAATGGTAAAGTAACCAAATAACGTCCCAAAGACTACCGTTTCACAGTGGATAAATAAATTTTCTCACCTTCAGAATCATCAAGGCTTTCATATTTTTGAGAAGGAATATCCTCTACTTCCCAAGATTTGCTTACAAGCTGATCCAAAGTTGAATCAACCATTGTATGAAAAGATCGACGCGATTTGGATTGCATTAATGATACAGCAGCTGACCTTATTTCCACATATCCTAACTTAGTTTAATTTGTAATCCATTAATTTTACGGGATCCTGATAATAAACCAAATAATTGCGCCTCTATGATTCCTTCAATTATACCTGGTTGGTCAAAAGTATCATCTGCTAATGGTAAATGATGTAAATGTGTTAACAACTCACTACAAATCGCAGAGCCAAGCAAGCGACCGGTAATTTTCTTTAACAAAGCTTCCATTGAATATGAAGTATTTGAATCAAAGCGGGAAGAAAAACTAGGCATGGTTTTTCCTTCTACTAAACTATCCTGAAAATTAATACTACAGATCGAGATATCACATTTATAAATATCTAACTGAAGCCGTTGAGCACAACTCAAAGTCAAGAAATTTGCTTCACTGGCAGAATATAATAAAAGTCTTGTTTTATGTTGGACACCATTGATGTCCCCAATATTTACGGCAACTGTGGCAAGCAAAATTGTGCACGTGGATCTAGATAAACTACCAACCCTTGAAAAAAACGACGCAGTACTCGTACTAGGTTGAGCATCTATTTGTGAACTTAATAAAATGTAAAAAAGTATGGTGTTTGAATTTACATATTCTACATAGCATATTATTTTTACAAAATATAACCTTATGTTGACCAAAACAATTTATACACAAATTTCTTTCTATAACAATTTTATATCGCTCGGCTGGCGTCTTATCTAGAAGTTTAGAGCATTTAATTATTCCATTCCAAATGTTGTTTAGAATCAGAAAGAAAGCATTTTTGGTCTTGAGTATTTGTTACAAAAAATGTTTGTTATTTTTCAAGGTTACCTGAACTAAATTTATTAGGAGCTGGTGATAAAGAATAAATTTGAATTTGCTCTTTGAAAAAATGAGATACTTCCTCATATTTAAGGACGGTAGATTTTTGACGTGAGTTGTCAAATAAATATCTAGTAGTTGTCCACAATAAACATGCGTAAGTAAAATCTAACAAATCATCTATTTATAATTATTTCAGAGCCCTGAAGGCGGAATCACACTTTTCTAAGATATTATTTAAATAATATGTTGTTGCAGTTTCAGCGGGTTTTAATTCTAATATTTGCTCCAAGTAACTTGTCGCTAAAGCACAAGGATTCTAATACTTTTCAATTAATGCGTTCCAAATAATTTGATAATCAGAACAGAGAGGAGG
This sequence comes from Rosalia funebris, assembly GCA_037954035.1. NCBI lineage: Eukaryota > Metazoa > Arthropoda > Insecta > Coleoptera > Cerambycidae > Rosalia > Rosalia funebris. The sequence continues at coordinate 21,445,590 of JAZFAV010000015.1, read as the reverse complement.
TAAACCAACACAAACATATTTGCTTTGAACAGAAAGCTGACCTACTAAATAATTAACCTTATCCAAATCTGTTAATTTATTATTATCGTGAATAAGGCTTTTAAAGCATTCAAAATAAATAGGCCACTCCCTTATATTACCTGAAAACTTCGGTAGGGACAATTTTGGAAGACGAGGTGTACCTGGATGAAAATCTTCATTCCGAGATATGGGAGCTCTATTACTGTCAAAATCCATAGCTGTTTTTACCCGCGAGTCATCTGTTACCACTAATATACTACAATGTAATTCATCAAATGACTCAATGGTATTATAATTTGGTATGGTCCCTTCATCTAATTTTAAATTTAATTCATTAATTGATTAGACAGTTTTGATCTTTTTCTCCCTTTCAGACATTATAATTAGGTAAAGCTCACTCTCTCTACTTTAATATTAAGTTACTAATATTTCTGCAACAACTTATATAGTTTCATATATTCTCCATAAACTCACATAAAATTCTTCGTAGTGATTATTATTATACATATATCGATTCCTAACCGTTACCAAAACCATTTCGCCTTTAAGTTACTACATTTACATGCACTATTTTATCATGTGTTCAAGCAATGACTTAAAATGTTTCGTATTTTTCACCCCTCAGTTTTTTTTCTAACCTGCAAAGCCATCAATACATTTGAAATCTATAATAATGTGATATCTAATACTGTATGCATAATTAATTCTGTTTTGCGACGGAAGTAGATAAAAAAATCTTAGAGCACCATGTCTTTGTTAATTTTATAATCGCCATTAGCATTTATTGATAATGTAGATATATTTTATTTATATAGATTATTAGTCCTATAGATGAATCGCATCAAATGATTCTTATCTTTTGGCAGAAATAATCTAATTTCCAATAACTCAAAGTGGCAGGAAATGGATTGTTGGGATGGAAATGGTAGGAACGGAAAAACGTTGTTGAAATTATAGATGTGCACTTAATTGGAAGGTATAAAGAGTCTTGTGTTTCTTTCTTATTGTCAGTTACTTTCGTGTGAAATAACAAAAATCATCCATGAAGTGTAAGTTTTCATTTGTTTATCTTTATTTTACATTTTATTCATATGAATTTGTGTACTAAATCTATAATATATAACTGAGATATTTCATAGTTTCTGTGAATACGAAGGGTATACAAGTTATATATCACAACAGTTACGTTTATTTTATCAAAATTACACAAAAGGTTCGAATTTATAACATGAAGGGCTGTTATTTCCATTTTAACATCATTCACCATTAATCTTATCAGTGCCATTACTATAACGTTGAAGATCAAATAATATTCATTCTTATTCGGTTAGGGTATTCAAGTATATTTTCTTCCAACTTTTCCTTATCGACCTTCATTTGTTATCAACCAAAAAATTTTATGGATCTTATGACGATTCCAGTTTAATATTTATTAAAATAGAATCAATAATATATTATTAAAGATATTGTTCTTATTAAATTAAATGTTGCCAAAACATTTTTTGTACGGATAATGTTTAATAAATATATTTTCATTTCAATTTCGCTCTATATTTTGCAGTATGATTCAGACTCAAAACCATTAATACAAATATTTCTGTCATATAGTTAAACTATCTTTATTAAAATCGTTAGAATTATTCTATTTTACCCTTTTACCGCATCTTCATATAGCGTATCCTATATTGTTTTAAATGTATCTATTTTCATTACTATTGCGCAGGATAGAAAATCAAAAAACATTTAGGTAAATTAACATACAATATAATAATGTTTCTGACAACATAACTTGCAACAACTAAAAACTTTTTCCTATGTAACTTGATAGAATTATGCCAGCGTAAACATTTTGTCTGCGAAATAAAATTGAGTATTTTACATTTTAATAACTTTAACTATGTACAATAATATTGATTTAGTAATATAATATGTTTTCTGTTTTATTTTTCAGACGCAATCTTAGCTCTGGTTGCTTTAGCGACATTAACACGTAAGTAATTCTTTTTAAAATAAAAAGACATATATAAATCTAAGACATTATATTCCCTTAAATCTTATTTTATTACTAGCTGGTAACCGTGCGCACGTTGCTACGCCCCACAAGTGAAGTTAAACACCGAACCGATTCAATTGGAATTCAAATAACTAAACTGTATTAATTTTTAATTCAAATAGGTCAATTGTAATATGCCTATAACCTTCGCACAAGTGCGAGCAATAAGTTGACAAAGTTTGATCGCAATGGGATGAACGGGATGACAGCGCATAAAATACGAACAAACAAACAAACATTGATTTTTATATATTAGATAAATTAAAAAGAAAACTGCAATAAATCTCAAAATTGTAATACACATAATATCTTCAAACGGTCAGAAAAATATCATTTGTAGTTTTTATTCTGTATATTTTAGTGGGAACAATTTTAAATTGACTTTGATCTGATACTGAGTCCTAAGGAATGTTTCTACCCTTCACTATTTTACGTTACTCCATATAAATAATACGTTAAACGTATTATTTAGAATTTAATTTCGACAGTACTTAAAAGTGCATTTCTTGTTTCGTAGTTAGATCAAAAGGATAGGCGTTAAAGAAATATGCTAAATAGTATGCCACTAATATAAGTTATATGTTGATTTAATACTCAACATGTTGGAGTTTTCTGTTTCACAGGATTTTATTACATAAAGCTTTAGTACATACTTCATTTTTAGAAAAACATATTTAGCTTTAGTGAAAACACATTTAGTTGTTTAAGCATGTTGATACCACATTCATTGTATTTGGGGCTTTTCTATATTTCGATGTAGTGTCACAAGTGAGAAGATTATATACTAATGTAGCAACACCAAATATTATTCAGTTGTTGAGTCCAACACTTGTGATACCTACAATTTCTGTGCATGCATTGATTTCCTCTGGAAACTGCATGTTAGGGGCCCAATATCTACAGATCTGCCTATACGCTGAGCCATTTAAAAGAAAAAGTGGCCTTGCTAAAAAAAAATCAACCTTATTCGGAAATTGAGAGCTATCATTACAACACTCCATTATGTGGTCAAAATCATCTTTTTGAAGTTCATGAACTAATTACAGTTTATGTGGTATTGATATTGATTGTAAAGTATTAATAATAATTTTTCTTCGAAATTCTTTTTTGGTATTACGCCACATGTCAAAATATTGCTTCTACTTTACTTACAGTTGAGTACGTGGTAGATCGTGATGAATGAGTAACTAACTCACTCACAAACATTATATGTATAGGTATAGGTGTAGGTATAGGTATACGTATAGGTTCTGCTTCTATAACGAATTATTATAAACAAAATCATTTCGTTATTTTTCAGCTAAGCACACCGTATTTCAAAAACTGGTGATAGTAGATAAGTAAAATTGTTGTATATCTTAGCAAATGTAAGTAACTAAGTAACCTAAGAACATTACAAAACCTTAGAAAAAATAAAGAAGAAAGGTCACGTCAAACGTCATAAAAACAGTAGTCAAATTCAGAAACAAAGGAAGGTGAAATTTTCAAGAAATTAACGACACCCAGTTTTAGATAAAAATAATGGAAATATGTATACGATATTAAAAATTAACTCAAAAGAGTTCTTATGTAATCTATAATAGAATTATTATCTATAATGCACCATACGTGCTCGCTTAAATTAAATCATTATATTCGTATAAGGGTGACGCTTTAAAAAAACTATATTTTTTTTATTATTATTATATTATATAGGTTTGGGCCTCATCAGCCACTGATCGCATGTCGCATGGGTAGTCCCTTGGCGATCCCCTCTTGTCCGGGTCATTATCCAAAAATGCTATCCCATAAAAGGAGCAATTTAGGCACGTCCCCCGCCTTAAGCCTCGCCTCCTCTAGGATAACAGGGGTCCCTAATATAAGATACCTCTTCTCCTCCAGTGCGGAGCAGGTGTAAATAAGATGAATCGAGGTTTCCTCGTCTTCTTTACAGTATCTGCAGGCCGGGCTATCAGTCAGCCTCAGCTTGTGCTTATATGCATTCAGGCTACTATGGTGGCCCGTTATGATTCCCACCAGAGTTCTGGCTTTGTGCCTGTTCAATATAATGAATTCTTGGGCCCATTTTTCAATCTCTGAGTATTCGATGAAGAGTTTGGTTATTCGACAACCCGTTACTCCTCTCCATATTTTATTGTGCTGGTCTCTTGCCCAGCCATTGATGCGGTCTCTGATCAGATTCCGACTTATTCCCACTGCAGGTTCTGGTCCATAGAGGTTTTCCCTGGTCCCTAGTCTGGCAAGGTCATCTGCAATTAGATTTCCCTTAATGCCATTATACCCAGGTATCCATAAGAGTTCCACCGGTCCCTTCCCTGCCAAGTGGTTCAATGCTTCATAGCAATTATAGACCAGCTTCGACTTTGTCGTTGCTGAATTCAGGGCTTCCAACGCCGCCCTGCTATCCGAGCAGATACATACCTTCTCCTGGGTCCGATTTTGGTCCGCCCCCAGAACACCGTATGTAATTCCAACTAGCTCAAAAAAACTATGAGTAACATTATAATTCTATCTTGGAGAACTTAAAAAAGGCATATACCAAAATTTCCCATATTCAAAGCATAATGTACTCAGCAATGAGTTTTTCTCAGATTTTTTTTATATGAAAGAGGATTAATTTCTTCAAGAGAAGATATTTAAGGTCACAACGAATTAAATACTTTAATGATTTCTTCATCCTCATAAGTAAACTTCAAATATGCCGTATATATAAATTAAGGGTTATCCACACTGTAGCTATAGAAAATTGATAAGTATAATGCATCTTTCATCCAATAATTTATAGACCTAGTGATTCTACATGATCATTTATCACTAGAAGTAGTTGTCCCCATATGCATTAAATTTGGATTTCCAGTAGCATTTTATGTTCTTTTATACAGGTGTTCAACTAAACAACGCATGTTTAATAAAGGTGGACAATAATCAATGATTAAAGTATACGGAATTTGTACTTTTTTCGTAATTTTATTACAAATTATTTAATTTATCTGGGGAAAATATTATTTTGGTGACAAAATGCATAGAAAAAAAATAAATTGTGAAATTGGAAAGTGCGTTGCTTGTTTCTATTTCAGATCAAATTAACAGAGGAAATCATTAAAATATTGAGTTATATGCAACTATTTAGTGAAATGAGATGAGATCTATTAGAACTCCATGAAAATAGCAAAAAATATATAATTTGGACGTATTGAACTATAACTCATGCATATTTGATACACTCGTATGCCTGTTTGTCCAACAGTTCGAATGATTAACATTAACCTAGAATTTTTAATAAAATTTACAATCATATGTTATACATAGGTTACATTTACGTACATTTTAACATTTATTATTACTTTCTTTTCATTGATTTTCCAGATAGTCAACCAGCAGATCCACAGCCAGATCCAGAATCACAACCCATATCAAACTCAGAGCCAGGTAAATTATTTTTAGATACTGCAAAACTTCATTTTTACGATAATATTAATGTGTAATAAAATGCCTATACTAAATCATATATGTGTAGGTACTGTACGCAAAATTTTAAATTATCATAGTAAAATACTCAAAAGTGAACAAATACGAGTGTAGCGACGCGTTAAACTGGCAACATTAGCAAGCATAATGAGTGTCCCTTGATAGCTTAGCGGTCAGAGCAACCAACCAGCAATTGGGAGATCCGGGTTCGATTCCCGGTCAAGGCATGCACTTTTATCTTTGCTATCGCCAAAGTGGTGACCTCGACGTGATTCGTTCCAGTAGATCGAACCTCCCTTACATATCAAATTCGCGGATTCCCATCCTATCCATCGCCCTATAGTACGAGGGTTACCGAACAACGGTTCGTAAGAATGGCGAACGCGGCCACATTCCGTTAATTGTATCGAGACAAACCATGTCTCTAAGGGGGGAGTATTGTAGCGACGCGTTAAACTGGCAACATTAGCAAAGATAATAAGTGTCTCTTGATAGTTTAGTGGTCAGAGCAACCAACCGGCAATTGGGAGATCCGGGTTCGATTCCTGGTCAAGGCATGCACACTTTTATCCTTTCTATCGCCAAAATGGTGACCCCGACGTAATTCGTTCCAGTACATCGAACCTTCCTTACATCTCAAATTCGCGGATTCCCGTCCTATCCATCGGCTTATAGTCCGGGGGTTACCGAACAACGGTTCATAAGAATGGTGAACGCGGCCGCCACATTCCGTTAATTGTATCGAGTCAAACCAAGTCTCTAGGGGGGAAGTACTGTGGCGACGCGTTAAACTGGCAACATTAAAAAGGATAATGAGTGTCCCTTGATAACTTAGCGGTCAGAGCAATAACTGGCAATATGGAGATTCGGGTTGGAGTCCCGGTCAAGGCATGCACTTATCCTTGCTATCGCCAAACGAGTATATGCCCATTTTAATAGAGTCGTGAATTAACATACAGCTTAATTAATTTTCTAGAGGATGATTTAGTGTGCCCCTTTCCATCCGAGGAAATCACTTACTACCCATATCTACAAGATTGTAACAAGTTTTGGAAATGCTTCCGAGGAAGGAAATATGTAATGAGTTGTCCTGATAACAGATACTGGAACTATCTGTCGCATTTTTGCGATTTCGACGATTTAAAGTGCAAGAGGGGTAAGTCACTAGAATGCATATAAATCATCATGTTAAATGCGAAGATATATCATTATATGAGTAACTGATTAATATAAGTGTGTACTCATGTGGCTTAGTTTAGATTATATTTAATGTTAATATTATAGCTCCAGAACCAGGCCCCGATTCAGAACCTCAGCCGAATCCAACTCCAGGCAAGTAGTTCTTATTTTAATTGAGGCTCCCATAATTATTTTAATGACATTAATTCACCAAAATGTGTTTCAAATCATATTGTGATCAAACATAACAATAACTGTACTTTTACTATAGTGAATCAAATTGCGTATGGTTTCAGTTTGTATTTGTATGTAACAGCTTTAATTACAACTAATACTAAAGATTATATGAAGAAATTATTGTGTTCATGAAACTCTAATGGTTTATAGGATTGTCTATAAAAAATCGGTCACTATATGGGATCTTAAAAGGCAAAAAGTGTAGTAGATATTCTACAATCACCAAGCTGTCACAAGATAAGCATGTTTGATTGGCCCAAAGCAAATATGAAATTACCTCTATGGCAATAATAGTTAGCTGCGTAACTAAAATCGCATTCTGAAACTTACGATGGCGATTATGAAGGATAATTTAATTTCCGTTACTGTTTTTGTTTTTTTATACTGATTTATTTATGTATTTCTTTTGTTTTAACAAACTAAACATGAACCCATTTACTTGGTGAGAAGATTTGTGTTTAGATATTTGTTTCATTTGTAATTAACTGAATGCTTATATATATATATATATATATATATATATATATATATATATATATATATATATATATATATATATATATATATATATATATATACAATATATATAGGAGAAAATCAAATTTCAATAAAACATAAGATAATAAATTCGAAATAATTTAATTTGTTTTCAATTGGACACAATTTAAAGTGATTTTGTTATTCAATTTTGTTAATGTTTCTATTAATTTATGGCAAGGTGTTCATTAGGGTTATAGTAAATATTTTGAGTTTCATTATTTGTACTTTATTATGGGCTGATTTTACTTCGGGATCATATTTTACAGTAAGAAAGTTATCTTGAACTTTCAGTTCCTTTAGTTGTGTATTTTAATAACATGTTCGATTGTCAAGAAGTTGATATAAAAATCACCCACCATCACGTCACTAATAAATGCCAGTGACAGGCTGAAAAGGGGAAAACCCACAGCCGACCTCGATGCATTGTTCTGTAATTCGTTGCCTTACACATAACCTATGTATTAGTTAATTACCGTATACTATTTTAGAACGATTTAAAGCATTCATCATTATTGCTTATTTTCAATAAATCCATGTGCTGAAGGAAACACCTATGTTTAATTCGCAACCCTTGAAGCAATAATAACAGATATGGTACAACAGTACGCCATACATTTACGTTTAGGACTTCTCTTTAAAACATATTTATTGACATTTCAACAAAATATTCTTGAATTTAGTTGTGATAAATATACACTAAAATTAGCTATGCATTGTGATAAGAAATAATAGCCCTAATACGAACTAACATTATAAATGTAATCAAGTGTTTAATTGCACTTCATAGAATAAGATGTTCTTGTAGTTCTACAAAAGTCAAGTTACACTATATTTTAATTATATAAAAACATCACTAAATTGGTGTAAGGTAAGCATACTTTATTATTCTAAAGCAAAGATAATATGAACTCCATGACAACGGCAGTTAGATAGTTGCGAAGGACTAACAGGACTAATGACTTTTAATAACCTATTTGACCAAGAGTGCTCTTTTTCTTCTGGTCTAACGTAGAGTAACAATATGACTTATTTAGGAGTAATAAATGTAATCATTTTTAGTGCATTTAATGGTTAACGAAAAAAATTTTATATTAATTTAACAAAAATATTTGCGTATGTACGTATAATTGGAATAAGTTTTAATGTGATTTTATATTAAGATTTTAATTTAGAATTTTCACTTTTTTGCAGAAGTTTTATGTCAATATATGCAAGATAGTAGTGCCTACCATGCCTACCCATCAGACTGCCGTAGATTCTACGCATGTGTTGGAGGAAAGGCAATTGTAGAGGAATGTCCAGCAAATCTTCTCTTCAATGAAGACATTCACACTTGTGATGCTCCCGGCAATGTGAAATGTGAATAGAAGTTTTTGAGATATTTTGATAGGTCGAAAATTATAATAAAAACCTGACTCGAGTTAATCAAAGTTGTTTAATTTATAAATAGCCTACTTATATGGTTTCAGCTTATTTAGAAATCATTTTAAACATTGGATAACGAAGTAATTTTTATGGTACAGAATATCATTTTACTTGGAAAAACTCGAACAATCTGAAATTGAACGTTACGTAACGTAACGAATGTCTTTAAGATCATACTGGTATGCAACTAGTATAGTGAAGTATAAATAGTAAAGATAAACTGCAGTAAGTTAAAGGACACTATAAGTTATCGTAGAACGCCTGATTTGTTATCAAGATGTAATTAAATAATACCATATTATATTGTGTTTGTTACATATTTATTACATATTTTATTACATATTTGTGTGGACACTTTCTTAAACAAACCAAGAAAGGCGGAGGTTATCGTGATCATGTTATTTAATAGAAATATCCAATATATGCTCAAGAACATATAGCACAAAAAAAGCAAAAAAAGAACATTTGATATTATTTAACGCGATTAAGAAGAAATAAACTTGCGATCCTACATTCAATTAATTTAAGAGGATTTGTCAGAACCGTTCCACTCTTGATTACTCCTGGATCTCGAAATAGTCCTACGAAATCGCACAAGAAGCATCTTAGATTACAATAATGTTGTAAAATATTGAAAAACCAACTATAAAGTGTTTTTAATGTAATGAGTCCTGCAAATTTGAACCTCCTGTTGTATCGTAATGAGACTTATAAAAATTAAATATGCATATATTATGTTTTTTAGCAAACAAACAGAAATTTATTTAGCCGTAAGATTTAGCTTTTAAACGAGCCTAAACACTTGACTGTTGCAAATAATTGAAAACGACATATACACTTTATGAGGGCAAATAAAATTCAACATATATTGAAAATGTTACAGGACAAAAGGTAATAGAGATTAAATGGGTTTTTTAGAGCACTCTATATTCACTGACGTTCATGATCTTGGTTACATATAAATGCTGGTGCGGGTTAAATCTAAATGAGAATGCTTGTACTTTGAATTTGGGGGACTGGCGATTTGTATTTTTTTATGTATCAACACAATTTAAGATATTACAGATATCACCATAATATGTGGATAGTAATAATATTTTCAGTAGTAATTTTATGAAAAGCATTAATTTTAAGGGATTTTTCAATAACAATCCCATCAAATATCGAAAATTGCCTCTAAAATATTTCCCGTTCTTCAAAAACCATTATAGTACACATCATACTAATGGATAATATTTCGTAACTTTATACCATACACAACCATACCCAGAAGCATGTTTTATAATATGAAAAATTATTACAACAATGATGAAATATTTTCTATCGAAATCTGTAGCTGAATTTTATAGAATATAACACAAAGCATTTTCTTATTAGATTGATCCTTAACATACTTATCAATTATTGTAGTGTATGTAAAAGGACTCAAATTCGGATAATGTAAAAACGACACAAAGAGTAAATCATGTTTTGGTCAAGAGTTTCATCTAGTCTAAATTTAACGTATTAAATATGTATAATTACTACCCCTGTAGAGCTTAAAACCAAAAATATCTAATAGGCCACTTACAGTGACATAATCTATATATGCTTATTATATACCTTAAAATTTACTCATATTAAAGTATATACTCTAAAAATTTCATTTATATAAGTCACAGAGCAATTTTAACACAATTACGAAATATTATTTGTTTATTTGCATATTGTAATTTGATTTTAATATTGTTAATTATTGAGGAAATATTGCATGATATCTTATTTTTAAACGATCTTTATGTATAAGTACATTTTATATCATCATCATCATTAGGTCATCAGTCCTAAGACTGGTTGGACGCTAACCTCCAGCTTCTCCTATCTTGTGCTAACCTACGCATTTCGCTAATTGTGCTACAACCTACATCCCTTACTATTTGCGAGCAGTAGTCTAATCTAGGCCTACCTCTGCCTTTCTTCACTCCTATTTCTGCCTCCAAAATATCGCGGACTATTCCCCCATGTCTCAGCAAGTGGCCTACCATTCTATCTCTTCTCTTCTTGAAGTCTTTCCACATACTTCTTTTCTCGCCGACTTTCTCCAATACTTCTTCGTTTCTAACCTTATCAGTCCATGGTATTTTCATCATTCTTCGGTAACACCACATCTCAAAAGCTTCTAATTCCTTCCTACTTGCTTCCCCTACCGTCCGTCCAGGTTTCGCAGCCGTATAGTGCCGTGCTCCATACATATGTTTTCAAAAATCCCTTCCTTGTTTCTAAGTTTATTACCCCCGAGCATAAAAGTGCTTTCTTTTTGTAAAAAGCTACTCGACCCTGCGCTATTCTTTGTTTTATGTCTTTATCGCTTCTTCCATCCCAATTTATTTTACTTCCTAAATAAGTGAAGTCTTTGACTTCCTCCAATATTTCATTATTAATTTGTACTTTCGTTTTTGCTCTGCTCTCGTGCCCTCTGCACACTATCACATTAGTTTTGTTTTTATTCACCCTCATTCTGTATTCCTCTGTCAACACTACCTCCATTTCGTTCAATGCCGATTCTAATTCCTCCTTACTAGATGCTAATACTGCTATATCATCCGCGAATCTGAGCATTTTTAGTTTCTGTCCCTGTACTTTAAGCCCGAAATCCACTCTATCTTTTACCACATTAATCGCCTCTTCGATGTACAGATTAAAAATTAGTGGTGATAGCGTACATCCTTGTCTTACTCCTTTCCTAATACCTACTTCCCTTTTTTCCCCTTCTACTTCTATAACAGCAGTTTGCTCTTTGTATAGATTGTGTACTACTCTCCTATCTCTATACTTCATTCCCGCGCTCTTTAGTATCTCGAACATTTTTTCCCATCTTACGTTATCAAAAGCTTTTTCTAAATCTACAAATCCTATATAAGCGTTCTTTCTTTTTCTATTGTTTTCTCGTTCTTTTTCTATTGTTTTCTCTAACATTACTCTTAGCGCCAGAATAGCTTCGCGAGTTCCCCTATTTCGCCTAAACCCGAATTGGTCTTCTCCTAGTATTTCCTCCGCTCTATTTTCCATCCTCTTCTGCACTATTCTGGTTAAGATTTTTGACGCGTGGAAAGTTAGGCTAATCGTTCTAAAGTTCTCGCATTTGTCGGCTCCTCTCTTTTTCGGTATAGTAACGATAATGTTCCTCTTATAATCCTCCGGCATCTCGCCCGTTTCGTATATGTATTTTACCAGTTCAAACATCCTATTTACTACTTTCTGTCCCGCATATTTCAAAATTTCCGCCTGTATTTTATCTACACCCGGCGCTCTATTATTCTTTAGCCCCCTTAGCGCTACTTCAAATTCCTCTCTCAATATAGGTTTTCCTACATCTTCCCTATCGATGCTAGATTCTTCCTCTAATATCTCTCCTAATTCCTGACTCTCGTATAAATTTCCTAAGTACTGCTTCCATCTATCCGCTTTCTCCTCTCTTCCTATCAGTATGTCCCCCGATTAACTCCTAACGTTTGTACTTATTGTTCGTATATCCCTGAAGTTCCTCTTAATTATTTTGTAAGCATCATCGGTCTTACCTACTTGCAACTTATCTTCTACTTCTTTGCATTTATCCTCTATCCATTCTTCTTTCGCTTTTCTACATTTTCTAATGATTTCCCACTTTATTGACTTATCAGTTTTCAGTCCTTCTTCGTCTCGTTTGTTTTTGTAGCCTCGTCTCTTTGCATTAAGTTTAAGATTTCGTCCGTTATCCAGGGCTTCCTAGCTTCCCTTTTATCGTGTCCTAAAACGTCCGTAGCCGCGGAAGCTAGACTATTCTTGATACCCTCCCACTCAGTTTCTGCGTTCTTGATTTCGTCCTTACTCGTTTTATTTATTAACTGATCTGTTTTCTCCTGGAACTTATCTTTCACATTCTGATCCCTCAATATGTCTACATTTATACGTTTCTTATCCTTCCGGGTTTTCAGATTTTTGAACTTTAATCTAGCTTTCATGACTACCAAGTTGTGGTCGCTGTCTACATCTGCTCCTGGATAACTCTTACAGTCTTTTACTTGATTTCTAAATCTCTTCCTAACCAGAATGTAGTCTATCTGATACCTATCTATCCCTCCTGGCATTTTCCATGTGTACCTCCTTACGTGATTCTTGAACAATGTGTTCGCGACTACCATCTTTTGCTTCTCACAGAATTCTATCAGTCTGCTACCTCTCTCGTTTCTGTTTCCTAATCCATAAGGACCTACAAATTCTCCTTCTTTCCCCTCACCTACGACTGCGTTAAAATCTCCTACTATTATTAAATTTTCATGACCCTTCACAAATTCTATTACCTGCTCTATGTCCGAATAAACGGCTTCTAACTCTTCCTCACTGTGGCTAGAAGTAGGCATGTATACTTGCACTATTACTGTTTCCACTGGCTTCGAATCTAACCCAACCATCATTACTCTCTCGCTGTATTATATGTAGCTATCTACACACTGTCCTGCGTTCTTCCGCATAACGATCCCTACTCCCGCGTTTCCATTTACCGATCCTGTGTGTATTACCCTATAGTCACCGCTCCAAAAATCTCCTACTTCCGGCCAGCGCATCTCACTTATACCTACTATTTTATATCATAATTTTTATTTTATTAGAACTTAACGAAGCCGTGTTTTAACTTTAAAACCATATTATGGAGTATACAACCACCAAAGCATATTCTTAAAATTTTTTAAACGTTAAGATATACCTTTGCAATGATAATGGAATTTCTGAATTACTCTACTTTTCATTCAATCATAAACCATTGCATTCATAGTTCTAATTCCTTTGTTTATTTTCTATTTTTTATTTATTCTGTTCTCTTAATATATTATACGTTTAATATTGTCATGTTTTCATTAAAATTGTTTTAACTTTAATGGTGATTTTCCAAGAAACACCTTTCTGTATTTCGTAATATACATAAATACCCAACGCAAAATACATAAATAATATCATAAAAAATAGGTGCATTAAATTTTGGATTCTCTGTCATTAGAAATACAGATCCAAAACAGCATCCTTACGCCACTGATAGAAGTGGAACGATCCTATTTTAATTTGACGATGCATGCAATGTCACAATAGGATATAAGAAATATCACGATGTTTCTTGGAACAATGTGATCAATATGTTGTTTCTTTATTAATTTTTAAATCTTCATGGATAATATTAATAAGTACTGAATGTTAATAATTTTTTGCGATATAAAAGTCTCTATTTACCTCATTCATATAATAAACTCGCTTTTTGGTGCACAATCGAGATTTAAATCGACAAAATCGGTAAATAACTGATTGACTAGCGCTCACCTATCTTTAAAATCCTCATAATTCATTATGATGATTTATTAAAACACGAACGTTGCGACAGTGTCACTTTATGGTTGATAAAATAAAATATATAATTAATATGACTTCTTTGCTAAAACTGTTACATTATATAATCGTATTATGTAATATTCCATACACAAATGCATATTTATTATGACCTGGGATGTATCTATCCGGAACGTTTCCAATAAATAAGCCCGTATCTAATTTCTTACAGCATTTTCAAACACGTATCTATTTTTCTTGATGAAAAACTATTCATATGCCAACTTAACAGTTCTTTTCCCTTTTTTTCAACAACCTGATACGATAATAACGGTAGCACTGCCAGTTTCAACTAGCATAGGTTATTAAACAGTTTTAGACAATTTGATAGATCTCGAAATTTTAGACCAAGGAATTTTCCACTTAGAAGTAGCAGTACTTTCACATGCTTGTACCTTGTAAGCTGATATACAAATATTATTTCATATAAAACAAGCAATTAAATATGGCAATTATCTACTAAGAAGTTAAAAGAAGTTTTAAATGGATATTAAATATTATTTATTCAGAACATTACCTTTACTTGGACAAATATGCTTTCATATATCACAAAGTGTATAGCAGGCTTGAACTCGCTGAGGTTAATAATACTAAGATCTCTCTCTGAGTAGGATCGTAAAAAAATGCCGGCTTTAACAGAAATAATCTGGCAATGGTTTAAGAATGCGCAGAAAAAGGTTTCTACGTACAACATCTTTTCTAGTCAATCTGTCGACACATGCAAAACATGTCAGTACATATTTGTAATGAATACACTTTATTAATCATTCATTTCCACCTCATTGTTTTCTAGATTTCTTTATTTATATTTAATAGGTCATCTTAATCAACATGCATATACAAAAACGTGACCTATCTTCTGGAAATATGGATCAAGTTACTGAGAAATTGGTGTGAGTAGTAGTAGAAATGTTTCGGATTATATGAAACTGTGGGTTACTTCGACATCGTGAAACCTAGATCGCTAACTACTACGAAATTCGAGTAGTAACAATATAAACACAATTACGTAAAAAAATGTATACTACTGGATCAGTGTTCATCCGATATTCACAAACAATAAGCAAAAATATTAGGCAAGTTTATATGTTTCTTAAGAACAATGCAGGGCTAGGTGATGAAATTCCATGAGAATACATTATACGACGTTCACAAAATGTGGCTACGGAACAAAACTAAAGCATTCAGCAGAGGGTATCACTGAAATTGGTCTCCAACTGGAATTTCTACTACAATCATACACCGCACTTTAAAGTATACTTTCGCAATATGCGAAAGATAGTGAATACGTAAGTAAAATATTTGTTTAATAATTATTTGCATTTTTTTGCACAAATTAAGTAACAAGAACCAACGGTCATAGTTTTTGCACTTAATTAATCAATTTGTAAATTAATTTTCCAAAAAATATCAAGTGAGATCCTTCATATTTTTATTAGTCTGCAAGTTTCACACGATTTCTTGTTAAACTTAATTCCAGGTAAATTGTGCATTATAGATAACATGAAAACATGTATTTAAAAATTAAAATCTGTCAGTAATCTTTGGCCTAATAATTGTAAGTGAAAAATAATATGTCGATTATTTTTCCACTTGTACTTTATCAGACGCCAATAGGTTATCAATATCCAAGACTATTGGCCAATACTTGCACATATTTTTTCGCAATTCTAGAAACAGCCAGATAGGAAATGCGATTATTTTTTAACAATATTTATTGTTTGATATGATATGGTTCTCATTAAAATAATTAAATTTAACTGTAACTCATAAAAAAGGGGAAATCTTGTCATATCTGAAAATATAAAATTACCAATAGATAAAATTTATTAAAAACAAAAATACTGACGTTGTTTTTTAGAACGTATATATGCTTCATGTTTAGTAATATTCTGTTATTTAAAGTTTTTTAAGTGCAAGTTATTTCAACAAACGTTTTCGCTTACTGCTAGGTATGTTATATGTAGAGAACATGTAATATGTATTATATGTTATCCTACCTATATGTAATACAATCCTATCATTTCTCTCATTTGTTGATTGACTTTTAAATCTTAGTTAGTATAGGACAACAGTATCAGCCCTAGAACGGGTCTAATTTTATATATTATAACATAGAATGAACTGTATTAACATTGGAACTATTATTTTCTTTAAGTAAATTGATTAAAAAAAAAGAAACAATAATGATATATTATTTTTCAACATCTCTTAGAATATCTCATTACAACGTTACATTAACATATCAGTGCCTTTAAAAGTCTGTAATATCTTTATTTTTGTATAGGTTCAATATAGTTTTAATATAGGGCAACAAGTAAGCATTGTAAGCTCTCAAGTATACAATTAGAGCAATATCACTTATTTTCAACACAGCAATATATAACCACCGGTGTTATATTGTAATAATCATAGCCTTACAAAAAATATTCATAGGTTCTTGATCGTCTAAAAATAGGTACTGTTATCGAAATTCATCACCATTGGAATATTTTAAGCACATGGGTACATTTTGGTATCGTCCATAAATATAATTTTTAAATTGGACACTCTCAAAGTCTCTTCGCAGTAGATATAAGTTTTCTACAAAAACTAATTTGCAATTTGGGTGTTTTGGTTATGGTAAAATATAAGAGACATGGAAACTGGCTGTCGCCGGGTAGTATGGTGGAGGTGTTCTAGGTTCATAACATAATGATTTGTATGAGCTGATACGATAAGCATAATCTATTTTTGAAATAATAATTGTCCTATAAACATTTTGGAATCTCTTTGTTCTCCACATGATTGCTGATAATGTCGTTACCACATTTAATACATTTTTACATCTTATAGATACACCATTAATGTCAGATTTTCAATATAATTTATTGTCAAATATTATTCTCAAGAATCCTGTTTCTGTTTTGTAGTTTAATGTTCATCATTTTATGATTACTAATATTGATTTTAACATTAATTTTACATTAATACAGTTCTTTAATGCCACTAATAATTTCAATTATTAATATTCGATAGTTAAAAGTAACAAAACTTGTACGGGAATTGTAAGGGTTTCAGATAAGGAGTATATATTTAATTCATTGTGTTAGATATATCTATGGGACTACTATTAGGTTGTATATTATACGTATATTAAAGAAATAGATTACCAAATGGAAAATAATGATTTTTTATTCGTTTACTGTTGTTAGATAAATCGGGTAGCTTTAATTAAATAAGATATAAGTAAATAATAAATTTCAAAGCAATTTTTATTATAATTGGTGATTATTTGCTCACAAAAAAGTACAACTTATTTGTTACGTTCGCAAGAATAATCAGACTATTGCTGATTAATAGATATGATCCTACTATGTACTTAACTAAATAAAGTAACTAAGAGAACTTAAAGTAACTAAACATACCTAGTGTTCCTAAATTACTCAAATATGTAATATTGTATAAACATACATATTTCTGTTTCCAGAAAATGAGGTCCATTGTAGCTGTCACTCTCTTCACAATTATGTCACGTAAGTTAATATTTTAATTAACCGCTTCATTTTCTATCAGTCATTTACAATGTTGGAATAAAATTCCATAACTGTCGATTATCTTTTTTGTCGAATATCTTTTTTTTTACTATTTTCTTTTATGTATATGTGTCAAACGGAATGGTTTTGCATTTTAAATATTTCTGGTATAGTAAGAAATGTCTTGTTTCTTTTTCAATAGTGAAGTACAATTAAAAAAAAATAAGGTTAAGGGACTTACATAAAAAGGAAAATTAGTAAACAGTAACTAATGAAACTATTACCAAAACGATGATTTTTAAAATCATGATCATTGATAATCTAATTCCTTTATATAATTTTTATTAGTACTATTGTTTATGGAAGATATAGTTATGCACATACCTAATATAATAATTACAACTTATTAGTACCATAGTACCAGCAAATGGTACATAGTAACAAAAATTATATGAGGAATTATATATTTAAGAATCTGTATACACTATATATATATATATATATATATATATATATATATATATATATATATATATATATATATATATATATATATATATATATATATTTTTTTTTTTTTGTTAGATAGTAGCAAGCCATATTACCACATTTAAAGTACATAATGGAAGTAATGTCATTGAATGTAACTTTGATCTCAACCTTCTCTCACCATAAATATTTATATACGAGTATATGGTTAATATGCTCAATCTATTTAATTTGTAGTTTATAAGGTTGACTAATGTATTATATGTATTATTAAATTAATAAAGTAGTAAATTAACATCATTGATTATATTCGTAATATCTGGAATAGTTATCGAGTGACAATAATTCTAATTAGTGAATAGATTCCCTAATAAAGTTGTTCTGAAAAGTATTATATTTACGGTCCTGAATAGTTCAATCCGCAAAAGTGCAGTACTCTATTTGGAGACACGAAGTAGTTCGTGAAGTAAAAGGAAATATAAATAAATGGACAGCTAATGAATTTACCAAGACATTTATGTTTTGTAAAAAGTGTATTATTCTGAATTTGGCTGAGTATAACTAATATGATAGATTACACTTCTTCCAAACTAATAATAACAGCAAATTTCAACTTATTGAAAAGACTATACGTGTTAATACGTAAGGGTGATTATTTAGTTGGTATTATTATAAATGCCATATATACAATAAGTTTCAAAACGGAAGATTTGTATTTGCATTATATAAGTTAAGTAAATAGCGAAATGATATCAATATCTACTGCCTCTCTTCAGAACCCGGAAATACCATACCATCGTCTTTCACATTTTGTGTTATGTTCGTAACTACTTGAATTTTTACATAGAGTAGGCGAAGATGAGCAAATGAGAATCCACACCAATGGGCTGGTATTCCTTCTTCAAAACCAAAAAGTACGATACGATAGCACTGATATGAATATTCAGCTTTCACAGGATGTTCTTTCTATATGTTATGCTCTATGTTCGTGATTACTCGACTGAATTCTTACTTACACATTGTACTTTGCAAATGACAGGTCAGACCACGGTCCTAACTAAAACCATTATATTCATTTTCTACACAAATTATTGAACGGAATATTTTATAGAAAATGTAAAGAAATATATACCAAACGTTAAGAAGAATAATTGAAATAGTTTGTTAAACAGAAATTAAAAAAATAAAAAACTAATTTAGAAATCTTCTCTATTTACTAAACAGCTATTTTCGTGTGTGTATCACGAAATTTTTAGGTTGATGTACGTAAATGCTTTTCGTTTGAATTTCGGCATTATGACAAAATCAATATAGTAAATCGACCCTTGAGAACAACGTGGTAACTTTTTTTTTATCCGAAATCTCTATAGTCTAGAGGCATGCTCCGGAGGTGCCTTCGATATGAGCGAGGGGGCGAAGCAATATTATTGCGATTTGATTACTCGTTGTAATATTAAAGCAATATATCAATAGCCTATTACAATACAATTTAGACAGTAGGACTAATACATGAAAGCAATGCTTGGCAAATAAATAATTTTGATGTTAATTTTAAGAAAACCCAAAGCGAACGTATGCATGTATAAAAGTTTGAAAAACGAATATCAAAACACACTAAACAGTTTACAAAAAATTCTCATATAAATATTACTTACTATCGCACCAGACCACAAAATTTGTGTGTAGATAGAGCTAGTCAAGAATAAATTAAAGTCTCAAAACTATAATATCGTACCGCCCGCGAAGTGTTTAGTAAATACCCGGTTTTTAGTCAGTCGAACTAGGACCTTTGCAGAGTGAATATCGAGTATGTAGGTACAGTCAGTTTGGCCTGGCTGCACGTAAAGTGCATCATTTCCCTCTCCTCACTCTTTCTTCTACGCAACATAAAGAATATCACACCTTTTCCTATTCTTGACAAGCTTCTTGTCTTTCAAATCTTGTATATCTTGTCTTTCAAAAGTATTCTTTAAGAAATTTTTAGTACACTAAAGCACATAACACTAGGAGTTTCCAAAGTTTCCATGACTAAGTTTCTCGACATAAATATAAGGAAATCAATATCCTGTCAACTGATCTTGTGGTTACAAATACAGATTTGAAATTTTGTCATTAATTGTAATGAGACCAATATTAACTTTACTGTTTTCATTCTGTTCTACAGATAAAGTAATTTTAATGAAATATTCACTATTGCAGATTCAGCTAAAGCCTGGACACCGGATCCTCTATGTCCCTATCCCTCACATAATATCACCTTCTTTCCTTATCCTCTCGACTGTGGCAAATACTGGGAATGTTACGAAGGTAACAAATACTTAATGGACTGTCCCAGAAATCTATATTGGAATGAACTCTTGAACACCTGTGATTATTTGGAACATATAAACTGTAATCGTGGTGAGTATATACACAAATTTACTTTGCATTACGCATTATAACATATAATGGTATAACTTGTATTTATTATGTATAATGTGAATAACTAAATAACTAATTCAGTTCATCGATAATTCAGATTCAAGCTCAGCTCCAAATCCAACGACAGATAAACCTGATATTGGTACTACGGAGATTCCCAGTAAGTTAAACAGTGATTTATTTCATCATTAACTTTGTTTCTTCATTTCGATAGTTTTAAATAGAACGTGCTTTTGTGGTTTACATTCATTGGTCATCATAGAGAAATCTTCTAGTCCTATGCAATTTAGTTTCTTATGGAAAACCAGACTGTTCTAGGTCAATCAGTTAAAGTTTCAACCCCCATTTCTTTGAAAAGAAAGGAGTCAATGAAAGTGGTTTAGAGCAATTAAATGACTTTAATTCGCTAACCTAAAAAAATTTACATTAAATGCTTCCTGTTTCCTTCTAGTTTGCATTTCTCTATGTTTTTATAATACCTGTAATAAAAATCTTTTTAGATACTTGAAGGTTAGTTAAAAGTTGAATACTTACCAACTAAAAACTAAAAAACATTAAAATAACTCAAGATATGGAGCTAATTCCTTCTTTGTTCCTATAATTAATATATCGTTTTGCTTATGTTATGACTTTCTATAGAAAATCAAACAGTTATGTGATCTAGCAGACTATGTATTTCCATTTTTCTTAGTAGGTACTATTTTACCAAGGAAGGCTTCATCTAAATATTGACATGCTTATCATTCTCATTCATTACTTTATAAAATGTATACACATTGTTTAAAAAATAGAAGATATCAGTAGAAAACCAACACTAAACTATTTTCTCGGGATATAAGTTTTAAAAAATAAGGGAAATCAAAATATCTTTTTTTCTGATTTTGTCACAAATATATCTATTTTATCGTATTTTGCTATATCATGTTCCTCTTTTTTTAACTGTTTTCGATTCCAGATGTCCTATGTGAACATCAACGAGACGGTACCTTCCTAGAACACCCTTCTGATTGCCATAAATTCTGCGAATGCCTTGGGGGTAAATTAATCGTTGAACGATGCCCAGCTGATCTCTATTGGAATCAACAGCTACGGACTTGTGATTTTCCTCTTAATGTGAAATGCAAAAATAACTAACAGTACCTACCAATAAATATAAATATGTGTTTTTTTATTTGTTATGTTCATTAAATATAAGATAAAGAATATTACACTAACGAATGATTGTTTTAAAATTAAATACGATTTTTTTTTTATAAATATTTAAATTTATTACTTATTTATGTATGTACTACCTACTGCACTCATTTCAGTAAATGTGTATTGACATGTAGTAAATACATGCATAACAAGTCTTAAACCCACTCCCAGTATATCTAATAAGTTTAGAGACGAGAAACAGTAATATATGAAATGTATGCAACAGTAACACACTATGTGCAATATACACAAAATTATGTTTTATTTTATTGATAAGTATTATAAATTATACCATATAACTATTATGAGTCAAATCAAATTTATCTAACTCAGTTTAATTCAACTTCCCACATTTTTTAACAAAATGTAATTTTGATATATTGACTTACTCTACTATTATAGGATTTGCTACTGCAATTCTGAAAGCAACAATTAAATTTCGCTTAATAAATGTATGAAGAAGCTATAGCATATCACTTTGGTTGCGATTTCACAATGTTATAGTTAATGGAACTTACACTGGGGAACAAATATTGTTTAGATTTATTACAGCCCTTGTTTTTATCCATTTAGAGGACGCCGAGTTCAAGTTTGTAGATAGTTTTTCTCTGTAAGCTCTAGATTTCTTGAAATTAAACATTTCCTTTTTCAGTATGATATTTGTGTAAAATAAAAACATATATATTCAAATACGAGTAGATATAAATGATTTTTACTTTAAATAAACGTATACATATTTTAGCATTTTACCGTAAAAACAATAGATAGTATTGGTAACAACTAATATAAATGAAAATTTAGATACCCCTATTCGGGCAATAATTTATGATTATAGCTCTTGTGATGGTAGACCTTCTCAGGGCAATCGCGTGTGATGCTCCAACAGTAGTCTACCATCATATGCCTATCTCAACGTCCTTGGTAGCGTTCTGCTAACGTCAAGATGTCTTGAGGGAAACGCACCCCCTGTTCATCACTTATAACGCTAAAGTTCGCTGGGAACTGATCGAAGTGATTACACAGGAAATGGAATTTGACACTCATAGAAATTTAAGACAAAAATGTTATTTGAGGCGTAATGGAAGACTGTACACACTAAGATCCACTAAATACTCATGTCTGAAAATGCATTTGTATGTCGTGCTAAATATGCAAAACCAGAATCTACGGATGCAGGTCTATTCTATCTATTTACATCCACACACTTTCAAGCATTTAAGTACAAACTACTTCCTCACAAATAAGCAGAGACCTGCTTTAAGATGGACCATACCTCATATATCCGTGTTCAATAATAGTGGGGTACTAATAGAGTTTCCTTTACTGCTTCAGATTTAAGGGTGTTAGTACAAAAAGTATTCTAATAAATTAATTCCTAAGGGCACCTTATTCCTAATATATTAACTGAATATGATACGCTCTATATTCAATATTAAATTGTATGAAAACCAGTATGTAACGAAAAACTAATAATTTATTATTTGAAATCAGCGATGAAAATATTACTAAAATGGTTTGAATTAAAAAAATGATTTCCTAGTGTTTTAAGAGGGCCATTGTGCCTAAGTGTAAAAGAGGGCCATAACATGTTATGTAGAGATATTTATGGAGGAATGTCAAAATTTGTGATTAGGATAAATTAAGGAAATTTATCTTATTTGATAATTTTAGTTATGGAGACCTTCCACAATTCACTTCGATGCGACTTATCACGACAATTAACAACGTGATAATTAGTGTTATAAGTACATAGAATTGTAGCACATCCATTTCTCCCTGATATTTTTATTGATACAGCTCTCTGTAATTGACATTGATACATTTAATTTGAAAATACAATTGTGTTATGCTGTGCATAATTCACAGCAATTCGAATTACTACAATTTCGAATGAGGTCAACACCACAACTAAATTTGTAAATTGTCATGTCATGTAGCTGTCGCGTATTACTTATGTTGCAGCATTTCGTATAATATACTCCGATACGATGTGCCACAATTCTAAATAAAGTATAAAAAAGACATAGCGTGTTACTTTGCCTTTAATATTCAGTTAGATGTAAAAAGGCCATAGAATGCTACCTTTAGTTCGATATTTTTTATCGGAATATTTAATATTTAAAATACCTAACTTACTTTTATTTAATTGTCATGATAGTTCTGATTAAAGCTATATACAGATACAGGTAGGTAAATATCAATGCATTTTTAATACAAAAAGTGTGCGTCCATATTTTATAAGCTTAGAATACGATATACAACATCTAGAATAAAAAAAAATGTATTAATAATTAATTAATAATCTATTAATAAAACAACTAATTATCATTACATATTAAATAAATATAACAACCTTCGAATGATTTTTGAAATATTCCCGTCTCAACATAAAATATATTGTACGAAAAATTGATAAATCTTATGTATGAAATGCAATAGTTTTGAATCACAACAGGAAAATTCTTAAATAATTGAGATAGGACTATTACAAATAATAACTTAATAACTAATTGGTAGAATTTGATTAATAGATCTTATTACTGAAAACACCATTTGGAAATATTAGAGAAATTAACTAACACAAATAACAAAAACCCACAGTTTATAGCTAATAATAATAGACCTGCTAATGAAAAAATGCGTATATTTAAAAATAAACAGCTATTTCTGCAATATATTGGGTTACATCTACTCACTAAAGATTCTCAGTTTAGATTTCCGAGATGCCTAAGAACATCCACAATTGGTAACTTTTTATTTAAATAAAAGAACATATTATTAGTTAAATTAAAAAGATTTTTGTACATATCTTTTATGCATCACTATCGGTGAACACCCGGTTATAAGCGTAGGTATTAAGTAGGTATTTTTAATCATGAGCGATAATTTTTAGATAAAGTTTTATGTTGTGTTGACATATTCAATCAGGCAATATTTTTTATGCTTGTGGTAATTATCATGAAATATAAAATTGAGCGCATGGTAATTTATGACGTTAAAATGAAAGTATACACGTTCAACATATATCATCATCATTAGGTCATCAGTCCTAAGACTGGTTGGACGCTAACCTCCAGCTTCTCCTACCTTGTGCTAACCTACGCATTTCGCTAATTGTGCTACAACCTACATCCCTTACTATTTGCGAGCAGTAGTCTAATCTAGGCCTACCTCTGCCTTTCTTCACTCCTACTTCTGCCTCCAAAATATCGCGGACTATTCCCCCATGTCTCAGCAAGTGGCCTACCATTCTATCTCTTCTCTTCTTTAAGTTTTTCCACATACTTCTTTTCTCGCCGACTTTCTCCAATACTTCTTCGTTTCTAACCCTATCAGTCCATGGTATTTTCATCATTCTTCGGTAAGACCACATCTCAAAAGCTTCAAATTTTTTCCTACTTGCTTCCCCTACCGTCCAGGTTTCGCAGCCGTATAGTGCCGTGCTCAATACATATGTTTTCAAAAATCTCTTCCTTGTTTCTAAGTTTATTACCCCCGAGCATAAAAGTGCTTTCTTTTTGTTAAAAGCTACTCGACCCTGCGCTATTCTTTGTTTTATGTCTTTATCGCTTCTTCCATCCCAATTTATTTTACTTCCTAAATAAGTGAAGTCTTTAACTTCCTCCGATCTTTCATTATTAATTTGTACTTTCGTTTTTGCTCTGCTCTCGCGCCCTCTGCACACTAACACTTTAGTTTTGTTTTTATTCACCCTCATTCCGTATTCCTCTGTCAACACTGCCTCCATTTCGTTCAATGCTGATTCTAATTCCTCCTTACTAGATGCTAATACTGCTATATCATCCGCGAATCTCAGCATTTTTAGTTTCTGTCCCTGTACTTTAATCCCGAAATCCACTCTATCTTTTACCACATTAATCGCCTCTTCGATGTACAGATTAAAAATTAGTAGTGATAGCGTACATCCTTGTCTTACTCCTTTCCTAATACCTACTTCCCTTTTTTCCCCTTCTACTTCTATAACAGCAGTTTGCTCTTTGTATAGATTGTGTACTACTCTCCTATCTCTATACTTCATTCCCGCGCTCTTTAGTATCTCGAACATTTTTTCCCATCTTACGTTATCAAAAGCTTTTTCTAAATCTACAAATCCTATATAAGCGTTCTTTCCTTTTTCTATTGTTTTCTCTAACATTACTCTTAGCGCCACAATAACTTCGCGAGTTCCCCTATTTCGCCTAAACCCGAATCGGTCTTCTCCTAGTATTTCCTCCGCTCTATTTTCCTTCCTCTTCTGCACTATTCTAGTTAAGATTTTTGACGCATGGGAAGTTAGGCTAATCGTTCTAAAGTTCTCGCATTTGTCGGCTCCTCTCTTTTTCGGTATAGTAACGATAATGTTCCTCTTATAATCCTCCCGCATCTCGCCCGTTTCGTATATGTATTTTACCAGTTCAACATATATACTATAAATTTTTAAAAATGTATATCCTATTTAATACCAAGTTATCTGAGATCTCAGACATCACCTCAAAGTATCATTGGTTGATAAAAGTTTTTTAAAAGATGCAGTACGTAGAAGGTGTGTATTGGATTGGAGAAATTTATGAGTGCATTTAAATATTATTGCACTCGATATACATATTATGTTAAAAATTTTCCGCTGGAAATAATATAAATTAAGCTTATTACATGAAAGCAGCCTACAAATATATTAAATGAAGTTACAAATAAATAATAGATTTTGTTAATAAAATTTTAAAATCATTTTTATATACATATGAAAATATATGTTATTATTACTTATAATATTTTTAGCATAATTTCCTAATTACATAACAATTAATTGAAAATCTACCAAAAAATTAAATACTACAGATCTTATATTCCGATCTGATTGCATTTATTATATGCACTGCAATATTGTTGTTGAACTTAATAAATATCCTTCAGAACCGTTAGAGGATAGATACTGTAGTCGTTCAAACGCTTATAAAATAGTGAAGATTACCGACTTTTGTTCAGTTTCTATTGAATCAATTCAGCATACCTAGTTGTATAACTGTCCCTATTTCATTCTAAAATATTATTAATAATCTATATTTATTAGATTAAGATTAGATTAAGTTAAAGTTTTTTTCTATAGGGTATGGAACATTTCCGCTTGACGTACATATTGTGTTTAGGGACACATTGACAGTTCTCTGTCAATCTGTGTGATATTGCACTGTAAATATAAAGACCACATGTATGTGTAGTGTAGAATAGGTACATTTCACGGATTTATAATCGACATTATACTAAATAAAGTGTATTATGCTGCGGTGAATTTATATAAGGTGCCCAATATATATGGAATAATATATACATATATAACTTTTTAAACACCCCTTATATGAAAAAAGTGTTCAAACAAAAGTTTGTTTGGTTAAGTTTTTTCCTCTTTTGGTAACTTTGAATTTGTTTTGAAACCAGTAATTTGGATGTCATGGAAACGAATTTTGTTTTTATAAATGGCTATAAACTGTTTTCTATTCTTATTTGAAATCAACTCTTATTTTGGGTACAGTCGTGTAAAATATGCTACATTAATTACATTACATAATGTAATATAGTATGTACATTAATTACATTACATTAATTTTTACATTAACTTTTTAAACCCAGCATTTTTGTAGGAATGTAACAATCTGAATGCAAGAGCGTTACAGAAGAGGGGGTGGTGCTTAGTGAACAATTTTACCAATCTGTATGTAACGTCAACTTATCAACGTGACATAAGTCATACAAGACTAAAAATACGTCTTATAAGCAAATTAAATATCGTCTATATAATAACTAATTTGTCTTTACTGAAACACAGTACAAAATGGTACGTTAAAATTAGTTAATATCCGAAACCACTAATTGAAGGCAACATATGCTCGAAGTGTTCCTCATTCACAGTGAGACAATGGCTCAGTCTACCGTAAGAACTACCAAGTACGTTTTAATCCATTTTGAAGAAATTAATGCAACTTCTTGCAACTAATCGCAAAGTACAATGTCAGGAGACATCAGCCACTATTCTATGATCCTATGATCCCTCTTCTGCCAATCCAATGCTGTGGAAGACTTAATTGAGAAATCACGGCACACATCGTGGTGGTCATGAGGTAGCGCTCCATCTTGCTGAAATCTGACATACCGAGTTGGTACTCCAGGCATAGAAAGCACTTAATTGTCAGGAATACCGGCCCACACATTTATTTTTTGTTATCGTTGTGTATGCTGCTCTATCATCGAATGAGCATGAGATTATAGGTATACCTATAGAATAAAGTTCGTTGAAAATATTATGGATTTGTGTCCTTTTGCGATCCCCGTATTCGGCTGTTATTAAAATTTGGATTCCTTCTACCCCTGCTAAATAAACCATTTTTGAGAACATTCAACAGTTATTGCCTTTTTTCTGGTGTGATTTATGTCGCGTGACAAGTTGACGTTTCATGTAAAAAGTTAAAAATACGAGTATTTACCAGGCGCTGCCCTCTCTTCATCTACGCACTTGAATTCGGATTTTTACAATTTCTTACAAATTTTGTAATGCAACCCCATACACATTTTAGATGTCTGTAAGCAAAAACGAGTTGATCCCAAATAAGAACAGAAAATATTGTGGTGTCTTTACTAGAAACTAAATTGGTTGCCATGACAATGAAATTACTGGTTTCGAAACAAACTCAAGGTTACAAAAGGAAGCAAAAAACTTAACTAAAACACCTTTGTATGAACAAATTTTTAAACAGGGTGATTTTAAAAAGTTATAAATATTATTCCCTATATATTTGGCTTTGGCACTCTATACTAGTTTTATATATAAATATATGAATGTATAAAGTATAGTGGTAAATATTTTGCAAATTATACTAGAAGTAATATTTTTACATTAGAACCCATTTTCATACAATTAAAGGTGTTACAGGTTTATCCAAGATGTTCAATATAATGGTTATATTTTTGTAAATACCTTATGTTATTATATGTCAGCAAGGAGATGAATATATTAATATCTCAACGATTATATATAATAAAATTATACAAATGATTTTACCTGTATATGCAAAAAGTAGATCTTACATATGCAGTTGGAATATACGAGCATGGGTGTGTATCATGTTCATCGCTAACATTTTAAATAAATGTTTATTGTACTTCGTAAACTTTATGTAAATAACTAGGTAAATGGCACCTAAAGAGATACGACTAATACTAATTAAAATATTATAACTTATATTTCCGATTTTTACAGAAAAATAAAGAATTCGGGTATAAACAAATTTGGTTTGGTTGGTTGGTTGTAACAACACAAAATAGCAGCAACATTATCGAAAAAATTATCTGTAGAAAGTATCTTACTTTACGCTAAGATGATAAAACAAATAAATGAAATTTATTTGTTTTATAATCTTTTATATATAGAAAATTAAATCATACAAAATTCAATTACGTCCATTACTTTTTCTCTAGTTCTATCTTTATTATTTGGTATTTAATTTTATTCCAACTTAATTCATATATATATATATATATATATATATATATATATATATATATATATATATATATATATATATATATATATATATATATATATATATATGACACACATCTTTAATGTCGAAATAACATAAATTTGAGGGGTTGCTAATGACAATAATTTTATTGAAATATGTAGATTAAGATCTGCTTTGAACTAGTAACTATACTTCTGTTTCAATTTTGATGTATGATAAAATTCCAGAATATTGAAAACAGCGGATAGAGTTTCCACCAGGTTTTATTTACATAAAATAAACGTAGTGCACACATATTCATTCAACTACATATTCGTACTAATTGAATCTGACGAACATATCAAAACATTGAAAAATTTACTTTTATTTTTCATTCACAATCTATGGTTTGAGTGCCTTACAATTATTGGTTGCAACAATATGATTTGTTTTGTTACTAATCATTGCTTAGTAATTCAGGTAAATTACTTTTCGTTTAACCAGGTACTAAGAAGACTTTAAAATAAGTGTTTTCACTATTCCCTGAAGTATTTCATATTAATGGTGAAGTTTTGTTTCAACTGTTGGTATTTTTCATGTATGACTTTTACGCATTGGCATTATTACTATAGCAGTTTTACTCCGTTTTGGCATATTTAATTGAAAAGTGTAGTTACTAAATAGGATTTCAATGAATAGGTGTACAAATAATATCCTGAATGATAACAAGTGGAATTACCAGTCAGATTGTGATCGATTAACTGCAATTATAAAAGACACAAACAACAGAGAGAAGTAGAAATTGTCGAAATTACTGGAAAGTATGTTTTTCGTTTCTTGTTCATTACACGAGGACTTGATTTTTTATATATAACTTTGCTTCACCATTCAGCATTTATTTTAGACATATCATGTCGTTGTTTATAATTTCGATAACGATTACTATTGCATGTACTTCTTTACTTTTTATAAATATACTTCTATATTTAAATAAAAAGTATATTTATGTATAGTTTATGTCATCGCTATTTACCAAATAAAAAATCTCAAAACATAACCTTGGCCTGTTTTTATGACTAGGCTCAGGTAGACTCTTCCATTTATCGACAAGATAAGAGAGTTTTTTATTTGGCAACTTGCGATGAAATGAATTATACCGAATTTGTTTTATAATTTTTACACTATTTTACCTATATTTACATAATGTAGACACAGAACAACAAACACACTTATGTTCTTTTTGTATATGTAGGTACCTAAGAGATATATACATATTTAAATATTTTGTAGTTTTGCAACGATTTTGAGTTTTCCTAATTTCCATGTAATATTCCTCCGGGGTCTCAATCTGTTTACTTTAAAGGGCTCTCTACTGGTTCTTGCAGAAGCCTTAACCTGACTACTTCTCGGTTCGAACTAAAGTAGGCAGATATTAAATTCGCATCTTCTGAAGGTACTTATTATTAATTTTATAAATACATTCTAATTTACAACAAGCCGAATTTATAATCTTTGATATTTTATCTATTTTACTATTTCTAAGAAAATATTTATTTCCACATACACTATTAGTTTTTAAAATGTGATTCAATGCTGGTTATATATTTTTCTGTATTAATATTAAAAATAACGAATTATTACATTTGCCTACTTCTTTAGATTCTGAATCTAACAAATATACCACACTAGTTGTTTCGAAACTATTTCAAATTTTGAATGATAAAATAGTTAACCTCTATAAGTTCTGATTCAAAATCGTTCGTATATTTATCAAAAGTGTATTTTTAATTATACAAATTGCTATAACCGTTCTCTTTGACATTGCAAAATAACATTGTAATATCTATAGTTATTTATTTGTGTCTTAATGGTATGATATCATTAGGAACGTTTCTAGAAATGTATTTTATTAGGGATAATTTCTTAAATAAAAAATTATTCATTTTTATTATCTGAATCCTGGTCAAGAACGAATGTACCTAATGGTTCTATTAACATATGCAGTTATAAATGTTACCGAAATTATAGACTCGATAAAGCTTCTGAAGTAATTTGCAATTACTTGGAGTCTTTTAACGTTAAAATAATAGATAATTTTTATAGTAATGAACTTTATGAATAATTTTAGGTAGATATGAGAGGTGATGCCATTCTAATTTGCGTCGGTGGCATTTACCGTTCACCCCAAACTAATATTCGTATTATTTTTGGGTTAACATAAACTTGTTAAAGGAAAATATTATGATACAGAAAGTTAACTGTATGTTAGAAGGTATTACACAAATATTAAATAAACCAACTTCTAAAGGTTACATACTAAATTACATAACTGTAAGTTCATTAGTATACTTTAAATCAAATGTTATTGATGTAAACTTATCTAATCATGATATCACGGAATGTACAGTTAATGTGAATGTATTGAAAACTAAGTTATATATATATATATATATATATATATATATATATATATATATATATATATATATATATATATATATATATACATATATATATATATATATATACATATATATATATATATATATATATATATATATACATATATATATATATATATATATATATATATATATATATATATATATATATATATACAAAGATTCCGAAACTTGTCCGTATTTTGTATAGAAACTGTTAATAAAATTCTATTAGTTTTCACAGATCAATATATGAAAATAATAATATAAATGTGAAAAGAAAAAATATTCAACGACCTTATCACCCAGTTACTTAACTGGCACACACGTCTAAGAATGATGACTTTATAAAAGCCAGACCCAGACCGTAAATTACTGATAATATCAAATTTATGATTAATTTACGAAATAAAGCATTTAATGAATATAAAAAGTTAAGAGGAAAAAACCATTTGGGCTATTACTAAAAAAGGAAGAAAATATATTATACATGAAATACGTCCGATAATAAGTTCTCTAATGGCAATAATAAATAAAAATAGAGAATAAGGAACATAGTTACTAAAATAAAAAAGGAGATATTTAAATGAAAATAATATAAATGAAAACTTCTTAAAACAGATGTGTTGCCATTCATCCAGACCCAGATATTCATAATTTCTATCAAGAGAATTTTAACAAAACCCCGGAAATCTATTTGGATTGAAATAGATGGTATTAAAATTATATTAATTACCATATCGAAAGAAGGACTTGTTATTCCCATCCCAAAAGTTGATTCTTTCGAAAGTTGAAATGAATTTGTTCCATAAATGTTCTCTCCACATGATTAAAGAAATTTGTAATTGTTTTTCTACGTATATTTGACAAAAAAATTAAGATACATTTATGCAACTCTCATGTAATGTGAATTACTGTGAATTTTAAGTAATGTGAATTACAGTGACTTCATGTATGCCCTTTGTCTTTGTGTTTACGATTGTAGTAGGTTACAAAAACTTTAGAATTCGTCTTTCAATTTAATTTATGGAATAAAAAAAAGTGATATACTTTTTATATATATATAGGGCGCGGCATAGGAACCTGATAATTTTTGAAATAAAATAAAGTTGAAAATATAAAAGTACTTATTCAGAATTTTCTATCATGGCAAAGATAATTCCATGCCTCTTTATGCTCTGAACAGTACGTTTGTAAGATGAGCTCCATTATTGTATATACGTTATTCTAAACTCGGATATTTCCTATTTTCCCATAATTGCGGACGACCATCATTTTATAGAGA
Organism: Rosalia funebris; assembly: GCA_037954035.1. Lineage (NCBI taxonomy): Eukaryota > Metazoa > Arthropoda > Insecta > Coleoptera > Cerambycidae > Rosalia > Rosalia funebris. The sequence continues at coordinate 21,412,429 of JAZFAV010000015.1, read as the reverse complement.
TGAGTAAAAATTCTCATGCAAAATTCTACAGAGGCAAGGTTTCGACTTCGGAGGTTCCGATGTATACGAAATTATTGTTGAATTTCGATAAGTAATTTAACACAAAAAAACTGTTCTGTCATGAACAAAGTGAAACGGCATTAGGTGAGCTCTCCTCTCCTCACACTGGACATGATCAAGTTAGACAGTCACCGGTAAACAAGAATTAAGAATCATCACATCCGTATGCCCTAATCTTTCTTGCATAAAGCCAAATGGCTACCTATATATGTATAATCGTAGAAGACTGACGCGGTTACATTATTTTATAAAAAACTGTAATACGCAAAAACACTCCATATCTCGGAAGGAAAAATATCTACCATACGAATATTCATAATAAAAACAATACCAAAAAATACTATTGATATTCCAAAACATCAGACGCAATTATTTAAAAATTATTTTTCGTATGTGATATAAAATAAATATTAATATTCCAGCCTTCTTCGATTTAATTTTAAAAAGCTATCTATGTACTTATGTACAAATTTAAATTTGGTGTCTTAAATTGTTGCGTAATTTTTTTTCATACATACTACTTTTATGTAGTATGAGCACTAGACTACTGTTATTTTCTATAGAAGAAAGTAAATATGGGTTTATTTCTGCAGGATATTGAAAGAACAGGAAGAATATCTTAAGACGATCAGAGGACCTTCTGACCATATGCATTGTAGCTGATATTTGGTTTTGGTTGCATTATACATTATTAAAAAATATTATTTTGTTATTATTGTATGCAGAATTATTGTTAGTCAATTTTGATGAAAGTTAATCCACAATTTAAGGCACATACTCGATAAATGTTTTATTTGACTGAAGCATTAAATGGTTTTTATTAAAGTTTATAACCGAGTTTAAAATAACATGTCAATAGAGAGTACAGCCTCTCATACACACACTCACAAGAAAATGATACTTAGATACCATTTTGCACTTGTAATTTTCTATTGATATACTATGACGATAATAATCTTATTGATTCATAAATATTAACAGAGAAACACTTTTACAAGATATGAATTTGGAAACAAACAAAAATATGAATTACTAGATTTTTATCTTTATGTTAGAGAAAGAACTCTCAGAAATACTGATGACAATATACTGCAGATGAGTATCTTTAGTTGAAAGATTAAATCTATTTTTATGTTACGTCGGCCAGCAACTGAACAATGATACCCGTTGAAGTAGAAGAATTTATCAATGAAAATTATTTTATTATATTTATATTTATAGAATATTATTTATTTGAATGAAAGAATGATCTACATACTAAAAGATTATAAAATTATTCCTTTTGTACATATATCATTAAGTACAATATTTTTCCAAATGATTACTAAAGTGAAATCATTATGAAAAGTAAGTTGTAGTACTGTAGGAAAATTAAAATAATGATATTATTATTAATAATATTTAAAAAATATGATATAGGTAGCTTTTATCTCATGAAGAACGCATAAAAATAACTAGCTCTTTTAATAAGAAACAATCAGTGGAATTTTAATTTAGATTTTTATTTAACATAGAGAAGTAATTAATAGAAAATAATAGAGAAAGAACATGGAGAAGACGGAAGAAAGATATTAAAAATTTCGATAACTTTGAATTTCGTATTTTTCGTAATTAATGAAATGCTGTTAGTTTTCTTTAGAATAACACCAGAAGCCCACTTAAAAAAATACATCCATAAGGACTGTGGATAGAATACATTTCATTGTTGCATGTAATCTCTATTAGCATATATTTGCAATATATTAAGTGTTTTTATTTGAAAGTTCTTGAATTTTCCAATTTATTCTTATCAGACAACGTTGTAGAAATTATGAATGAAACTCTAGCCATGCACGATTTTGTACAGCCACTGATTGAAATACAGATTATCTCAAGCATTGGTTTCATTAGCAATATAATTTTCTATCAAATTAGCCATGAAGATTATATTTTTTTACAAATATTTGAAAGTGGTGAAAACTCAAGAAATTCTCACTATGCCATCTAGATATCTTAATCTCAAATAATCTGCCTAGTTGTGATGCCTTGTAGATATCATAGGTAGGTAAACATAAAATTAGATCCTTACATTATTAGCGCACTTACATCAGCGATTTGTCTCATGATTTTTTATATAAAAGTAGGTCCTAATATATGGAGTTTTCCAAAGTCTCAGCCCAATAAAGGCAAATTTGGCTTCAGGAAATTTTTTTTAAATTTTAAATCTAGCAATTCTCAAAAATTTATTTCTCTGAGTCCATTGAACCGATTGATCTCAACCTGATCCCATTTATTTTCGCTGAACTCTCTATTTATCGAAAAAAATTATATTAAAGCTTAGATCGCATGCACGCTTTCAAGAGAAGATTTTAACTGATCCGTTAATTTCATAAAATTTTGCCCTTTTTTAAAATGCCGCTATTTGTACAAATTTTAAAATTAAAAATTATGTACGGGCTCAAACTGTTTGGCTTGATTCATAGTTTATTATTATTATATTATATAGGTTTGGGCCTCATCAGCCACTGATCGCATGGGTAGTCCCTTGGCGATCCCCTCTTATCCGGGTCATTATCCAAAAATGCTATCCCATAAAAGGAGCAATTTAAGCACGTCCCCCGCCTTAAGCCTCGCCTCCTCTAGGATAACAGGGGTCCCTAATATAAGATACCTCTTCTCCTCCAGTGCGGGACAGGTGTGAAGAAGATGAATCGAGGTTTCCTCGTCTTCTTTACAGTATCTGCAGGCCGGGCTATCAGTCAGCCTCAGCTTATGCTTATATGCATTCAGGCTACTATGGTGGCCCGTTATGATTCCCACCAGAGTTCTGGATTTGTGCCTGTTCAATTTAATGCATTCTTGGGCCCATTTCTCAATCTCTGAGTATTCGATGAAGAGTTTGGTTATTCGACAACCCGTTACTCCTTTCCATATTTTATTGTGCTGGTCTCTTGCCCAGCCATTGATGCGGTCTCTGATCAGATTCCGACTTAATCCCACTGCAGGTTCTGGTCCATAGAGGTTTTCCCTGGTCCCTAGTCTGGCAAGGTCATCTGCAATTAGATTTCCCTTAATGCCATTATGCCCAGGTATCCATAAGAGTTCCACCGGTTCCTTCCCTGCCAAGTGGTTCAATGCTTCATAGCAATTATAGACCAGCTTCGACTTTGTCGTTGCTGAATTCAGGGCTGCCAACGCCGCCCTACTATCCGAGCAGATACATACCTTCTCCTGGGTCCGATTTTGGTCCGCCCCCAGAGCACCGTATGTAATTCCAACTAGCTCGGCCTGGAGTGCGGTAGTGTATTTGCCCAAGGGGAAGGTTTTACCTATCCCGTCGCGTCGTCTAGACACCCCCGCACCCGCTCTGTTCCCACTCTTGGCTCCATCCGTGTACCAGATGTCTCCATTGAGCGGCAATCCAGCTCGACCCTCCATCCAGTCGGTCTTACTGGTGAAGGTGATTTTATATTTCTTGTCAAACAGGAAGTGGACACCTGTACTGTCAGAGGGCATCCATAGGAGTCCCTCTTCAGCTAGCTCTCTTGAGAGTCTATTCAGGTCCCTTACCTTCCTATTCATGTTTCCCACCCTGTGTATTGCCTTTGCGGCTTCTGCTTTCAGGATGACATCAAGAGGTGGTATCCCCGTCAGTATCCCCATCGCCTCGATCGGTGTTGATCTTGGGGCTCCGGTTATACTTCTAAGAATCAATCCTCTTAACTTGTTAAGTCGGCTGGCTTCCGACTTTAAACAGGCTCTCTCCCACCAGACTAGTGCTGCATACGTCAGTCTGGGTTTGAGAATTGCCTCATACATCCATTTCATGGTTTCCGGTTTCAAGCCCCAGCTACTACCAATGGCTCTTCTCAGTTGCCAAAGTGTTTCTGTGATCTTGGAACATATGTGACTTAGATGTTTTCCCCATGACAGTTTACCGTCCAGGATTACTCCTAAGTATTTCACTTCGCTATTATAGCTTAGTTCTTGGCCACCAAGTTTCAGCGGACATGTTTTGTTCCACTTATATTTCTTGGTGAACACCATCACCTCAGTTTTAGAGGGATTGACCGAGAGTCCCCTCTCCCTGCACCAATTCCCAACCTTATTTAAAGCTCCCTGCATTATATCGAGAATCGGCTCCAGGAAAGGGCCCTTCGTTATTATTACTAAGTCATCGGCATAGCCAATTACTTGGTAGTTCTTTAACTTTTCAAGCAGCTCATCTACTACTAGGCACCACAGAAGGGGGGACAATACCCCTATCTGTGGACATCCCGAGTCGACCCGGCCCTCGATGGTAGTCTTGCCTTTATTGGCAGTAAGCTGTCTGTTTCCCAACATATGGTCTATCCATTCAGCGATTATTCTGGGGGTGTAGCATCTGCCTAGTGCTCCGCTAATCACTTCCCTGGATGTAAAGTTTAAGGCTCCTTCAATATCAAGGAAGGTGCCGACAACGTATCCTCCGGAGTCCAGTTGTGACCGTATCGATGACACAACCTTATCCAGAGCTGTTTCTGTTGATTTACCAGCTTGATAAGCATGCTGGCTCCCTTGAAGCGGCCTCTCTATTAGGACAGTATCCCGAAGGTACCTGTCAACTAATCGTTCCGCCGTCTTTAGTAAAAATGAAGTAAAGCTAATCGGCCGAAAGTCCTTAGGGGACGTGTATCCGACTTTGCCCGGTTTAGGTATAAAAACAACCCTTGTGCCTAGCCACACTTTCGGGACCATCTTCAGTGCCAAGCTGGCCCTGGTGATCCTTATGAGTGGACCGAGGATTATCTCTTCTGCTTCCTGCAGAAGTACCGGATAAATGCCGTCCGGTCCCGGCAATTGATATGGATCAAAGGACCTCAAAGCCCACCTCATCTTAGCCGGTGAGACTATCTCCTTCACAAGTTCCCTATCGTCCCCCTCTCGGTTTACCACCCATGTGCCCCTACTAGCAGGTCGGAAATGTCTCCCCTCTCCGGTCTATAAAAGCCCGGAAAATGTGCTTTGATGAGATGGTCTAAGGTTTCCTCATCTGATTCCGAGAATTTACCATTAGGGAGCTTGAGCGATCCCAGTATCGCTTCCGGGCTGCGGGCTAGGATCTTGTTCAGCCGTGCTGCCTCAGCTCCCTTATTTATCTCATTACAGAAAGAAACCCAACTACTTCTTTGGGCTTCCCTAACCTCAGCCCTATACTGATCCCTGGCAGTCCTATAGTCCTCCCAGGTTGTACGGCTGTTACGTTTTCTGGCTCTCTTGAGAAGGTTCCTTACCTTACATCTAAGGTTTTCCAGCTTATTGTTCCACCATCTTACCTGGCCTTTCGGCCTAGCTCGTTTAGGTGTACAGTTCCCTTCATAGGCTTCTATCAATCCTCTACTCAGTCGGGATGCTGCCGCCTCCAGTACTTCCCTCTCACTAATTTTGGAGGGGATCCCCCGAACTGTTACTAGAAGATCCGATTTAAACTGTTCCCAGTTTGTGAATCTGGGGTTGCGGACCCATTTCGTCTCTTCATGCTCCCCCACTCCCAAATCAAACTTAATGGCAGAGTGATCCGAGAGTGTGGGTTCATCCGAAACTCTCCAGTTCCGCACGTATCCCGCCAGGTGTCTGGAGCCCAAGGTAATATCAATTACCTCCTCCCTTATAGCGTTATGAAAAGTGGGTGTGTTTCCCTCATTTAAAATATCTAGCTCTGTACTTACCAGATATTCCATGAGCTCCATACCTCTGCTATTGATGTTCGTGCTACCTCAGACCATATGGTGTGAGTTCGCATCACATCCCATCAGCAAAGGCAGGTCGGATTTTTGACAGAAGTCCACAAGTTCCTTCACCTCTGGTGTCGGATTGTCCCTGCTGTCATATGGTAGATAGGCTGACGCTATAACCACCCTACCTACATTTTCAAGCATCGTAGTTACCGCCATTAGGTCCCCTGTGGACCATTTCCACAGGGGTGTGACGCTAATGTTCTTCACTACGATGCCGGCTCTGGGTCTGTTGGTACTACTACTTCTGTAACAGAGAAATTTTCCCAGTCCCTTTATAGATCCCTGCACCACCCAAGGTTCTTGGATGAGTGCTATCCCTGTGTACATCTTAGCAAGACTCCTCTGCAGAATAGAAGAGGCATCTTTGCTTCGATGCAAGTTAATCTGAATAATTTGAATCATTCTTTTTTTAGCACTTGCACCACTTTCGTCCCCTGGTTTGCTCAGGTTCCCCTCGCTCTCTTCCTCAATAGAGGCCAAGGTCAAGGTCCCGAGTGTGGCCTGGGTATCGGCGGTGGAGCAACTGCTTGTCTGGGAGGATGGAGGCGTCCACGGTACAGGCTCGCTTTCGACCTCCTTATCCTCCAAGATTCTTTCATGGATTGATGGTTCCATTTTTAGTCACATTTGAGACGGGCTAGGAACATCATCATCATTGAGGTCGCCAACACTCCTAGGAGTTGCTCCCTCACGTCTAGCTTTAGCCAGCTTCCTTCGCTGGCTTCCGCTCATTCGTTTTTTAGCACTTGCCCCACTTTCGTCCCCCGGTTTACTCAGATTTCCCTCGCCCCTTCCCTCAATAGAGATCAAAGACAAGGTCCCGAGTGTGACCTGGGTGTCGGCGATGGAGCAACTGCTTGGCAGGGAGGATGGAGGCGTCCACGGTACGGGCCCGCTTTCGACCTCCTTATCCTCCAAGCTTTTTTCTTTATGGACTGGTTCCATTTTTGGTGCCACGAGTGGCTAGGGAAATAAAGGTCCACCCCCGCAGAGCCCTTCATGCGGGGGTAAGGCGACTTAAATACTCAGGAGTTGCACCAGATGCTCCTGAGGCACCGATAGCCACTCCCGGTATCCCCTGAGAGCCAACCAGTCCGATAGGCTCGGTATCTCACACCATCGGATTAGAGGGGTGTGTCATACCCATCCAGTTTCACCAGGCTGAATGGGGGGCTGTTTCTTAGTTGTGAACCAGGTTTGTTGCCCCCCCTTGAGTAAACTCAAGAAGGATTCATACCCGGGATGCTGCCAAGCCACATCCCTTCATTCGCATGGACGGGCCCTTTACCAGGGCCGTCTCATTCATATTCCCATTCGCTTGGGCAACCCCTACTTAAAGGGGTGCCATCATTCATACAGGTATAAACCCTTAGAGCGCCCCCCAGCCCACAAGGCCCCCCACCAACTGCAAGGTCTTACAGCCCCTAGGGGGAGTTCATAGTTTAAAAATTAGTAAAAATTTCAAGTATCTAATGATTACACTTCGTAATATGACCTGTCAAATTTAATAGATTTTCAAAAAATAGCTATTTTCAATTAGCTTCAACTTTTTTCTTGGAATTTCGAGTTATTTGAAACTTTCACAGAAATTGATTCATTATATTCTTAAAAATCCCTGAAAATTTGAACTTTCGAATCAAGCCAAGATACGAGTTACAAATTTTCAAATAACCTGAAGATCGTATTGTAACAACCGAGCTAGTCATTCATTTTTAGACTCATCCATAATACTTTAGACAGTAAGTAAGTACAATTAATGATAATACTTTATTTTACATTATAGTGTTATCATAAAATATGACAAGATTTTATTTTATTGGTTGTTTAGTGTATTTCAGAAACTTTTGTTTATAAATTCAGTCATCAGTATCTTAGTAGTTACATTTCCAATTCGGCATTCATAGATCATCTTACGCGGTAGCACGATAATTTTTTGAATTCTTCATTGTGAGAACATGAAATAAAATAGTTCATCCCGCTTTGTAATATATGATTAGAATAGATATGCCTAATGTACAAACATATCTAACAATGATATCTCTGTATATGTTCAGTGATTAGATATAATTACTGGAAATGATGTATGTACATTTAAATATGTTATAGATAAAGCTGCTAATATAAATAAGATTGATATATTTAACTTCTAGATTTCAATTTTATAATTAAGATCTAGAAGTTAAATAGAAGTAAATGTAATTAAGTCCTCAAAGTTAGTAAATAAATCAGGACAGGCATATATGTTATCATTACTGTTATTATTTATTAACGTACAGCTATACAGGAGTTATATATAATTAGGATAAAAGTTTCCGGCTTGAATCGATATTTTCGTAAATTTGTTTGATGTAATATCGTAGTAGAATGAAGGGTGGAATATGAGCAAATTCTGGACATTTATGCGTCCGTAGGAACTCGTACCCTTATCGATTGACTTGGTCGATAATCTCGAACACGGACACTAGTACCTTAGTATTTTCCAACCATTTCCCTATTTTATGAATTTTCAAAATTTTAATCATTACAGTTTGCGAAAGTATATACCGTCTGAAAATGTATCTTTTACAATGCTAGTGATAAGTGATTATAAGTCTTCAACCAAAAGAAGGCTTGATCTTTTCGATTATTAATGGAAATAAACATGTACATTTACATTTAATGTTTATCTCAAAAATATTATAATATATTATAAAATGATATTTGTCATATATACATATATATATATATATATATATATATATATATATATATATATATATATATATATATATATATATATATGAACATATAAATATACATATATGTATATATGATACACTATTTCCCCATGTCTATTATTACAGATATTTAGAATATGATCTGCTATTAAAGTTAAATGTTCTGAAATATTAGTTATACTGCTATTGATGTCATACTGCTAAAAATTGTAGGCGTTGCCAATCAATTCCATAGAGAAGAAATATATTTTCTATGGTATGTACTTGATAGACTTCTCATTATTTAATAAATATTTAACAAAAATTCGACCTTTAAAATAGAACATTATTACTACTGTTGTTGTTAATATAGATTCAAGATTATTGTTTTAGAGACTGGTAAGTAGTCCTATCTAAGCAAATAGACCCTAGAGTCTAATGCTATCACCTTTGTTTTCATTACCTATTTTGGGCGATCAACAGTAAATAACTTTCCTAACCAAAATACTACGTTTGATTTTATTTTATATACTTGTGGCGATGAAAGTTTATTATAACCTTAGCTTATATATACGCCCTTTATAGCATTTAAGTGTTTTACACAAGAACTAGATAAGTTAGTCATATTAAAAACTCACATGTGCATAAATCAGTTTACAAATATTTGAGAGCTGTGAAAACTGAAAAAATTCTCTCCATGCCTTCTAGATATATTAATTTCAAATAATGTACCTAGTTTTTCTGCTTTGTATATGGGCATATATATGCTTTATGGCTTTTATATATGCCCTTTATTACTGTTAAGTGATGTATAGTAACAACAAAGTCGGTTGCAATATATCAGAATAGACAAGAACTAGATAAATTTGTCATGTTAATGACTCATATGCATTTAAGTTATATTTTTCTTGCATATTTCATATTTACTATTATTTTTTTAAACAGGCTCATTGCTGAATGACATTTTGACATAATACAGGAAACTGAAAATTCTTATATTTATATATATATATATATATATATATATATATATATATATATATATATATATATATATATATATATATATATATATATATACTGTACATAATTCTAATTGAAATTAAAACAGAACTTTAATTGAATTGAGCAAAGAAAAATCACTACACTTCACTCTTCAATATCTTTTGAGGACTATTCAATAAAACGTTCGGCAAATATTAACGTTCAGTTTTTTTGCACATATAAAGTAAGGTGACATATTTTTTGTATCATACATAAAAAAAGGAATGGTGGGAGATCTAAAGAACTAGTACCGTTGAACTTACAATATAAACGCAAATCAGGATGTATTATTAAGGTAATATATTTTGGAATATTTTATAGTATGTCGTAATGTATGACGGGAAAAAAAAATGGGCAACTCATACCCTCATGGAGAAAGCAATTAAAATACATATTCATCGCATTTTCTTGCCATAACTAAGCATATTTAGAAACCATTAGGTTTCTGGTTCGAGAAATTATAAAATGATAAGTTAATAATACGAGTTATTGACTTGTTATATTGGTATTGTAATATACTATTATTTAAGTTTTCTAGAGAAAAACAAAGCAGAAAACCAAAGTTCGATACACCTACAAATTATATATTGCCCTAGAATCGTATTTCTAATATTTGTCTAGATTAAAATCCTAATATTTGTTTGCCATAAAACGACGACTCACTACAACAATTAATATATTTGAAAGATTATTTCGTCAACCAGGTCAGAGTCATTGGGGGAATATTTACAGGTATAGACAAGATTTATATAGAAAAAACTACTATAGCTTTAATAATCGATGTATTTTTTTATCAATTAAGTACAGCTTATATTTAATAACCACCAACGTAAGATGTGGGTTATCTTTTGAGATCTTCATAAAGTTATCCGGGAATACCTTCCTTTGGGATTCCTTAACATTACTTATATTATTACATACAAATACTTTAATAGATTTATTGTTAACTATGAAGTTTCATGAAGACAATCAGTAAATATTTTTCGGAAATGCTATAACAAATAATAACGTAACTATCCATTTTATATTCGAATAATGGAGATATACGGATCATTCTTAATAAAGATACAGGCCTACAAATGTTGACATTTTGAAAGTTGATTTGAATTTGATAAATGATTATAATTTAGTTATTTACGCTGACTTCATATCTAGCTTCCGTTTTCGCCCCTCACGTAAGGTTATTGAACTGAACTGAATAATAAGAATAATTTAAAAACTAAAGGAAAAAATTCTTTCTAATTCTCCTAAAATGAAAGAAGTTTATTAAAAACATTATTTTGATAAATATTATATTTCATAAACATTAAAAAACATAGTAAGAAGGAATAACACAGGTAGTTTTAAGTCTCTAATTTTTTTTTCTTCCTATTTAATAAAAAACTTCATTTTGTAGTGTAATTTAATCTTGTGCAATCTGGCAGTAATCTTGTGTAATCATTCTTGGATGTTCTCTTTTCAGCATCCACCAGTAATCTGCAATCATTGCCACATCCCATCGACCCTGGTACCTCCTTTCCATCTCCTTTATGTCTTGATGGAATATTTTACCTTGCTCCTCACTAACAGCACCAAGATTTTCTGGAAAATAATCCAGATAAGCATACAGAAAATGAATTTTTATGCTCATATTATACCCAAGTTTCTTATACTATTCATTTCATCGCTATTTGCTAAATAAAAAACTCTTAATTGCCGATAAACGGAAGAGTCTACCTGAGCCTAGCCATGAAAACAAGCCAAGATTATGTTTTGAGATTTTTTACTTGGTAAATAGCGATGAAATAAACTATACTTATCCAGCATTTTGTTGACAATTTTCTCATACTACCGAGGGCTTGGAGGCTAGAGAAATAGAGAAATCACTACATTGGAAAGTCAAGTAGTATAAGCATGAACTTGATAATTGCAAGAATAACTCCTGCGAGGCCTGATTTTGAATTATAAAAACCATGAAATATGCTAGGACAAATACACGGTGTCACTCTATAATGAAAAAAGATTCATAAAAAAAATCGTGCAAATAAGGCGGTGGTTGTCTTTGTATAAAAACGCTTAAAGAGTTTCTTGCTGAGAGCAAAACCAGTAGTTGTGTTTTACTAAATTACTCGGAATTCGCATAACATATGATTAAACATTACATAGATAGGTGGATTTACATTCACGGTAAACATCAGCAATAAACAGTATAGATACAGGAAGGTATCTATTATTATACCAGGCAAAAACACAGACATTATAGCAAGCTACGGCTTAAACCTACCTCGTATTGATTTGTAAATCCCAATGTAAGAACAGAGAAACTGAGGGTTCCAAAGATTAAATCTTTTGTAGAATAGACCTTTGTTCCATATTTTATTTGTACGGATTTTTATTGATATTTCGCTGCTCATTCTGCTACAATTTAAGAAAATACCAATGACCGGTATTTATAATCAGCCAGATTAGTAATTTATATAGACGTGAACTTATCCATCGCATTGACTACAATTCATTTATTTTTTCGCTGAAGTTGTGTTGCGCTATTTAAATGATAGTTTTTAAATTTTTCGTTTAAAAACTAAAAAGAGTTCATATTCATCCCTTTCGCTGCAGTTGCTCCAAATGTTCATATTGTGGCCATTCTCATAATAATTCTGGGATCTAGTGTTTAGTAGTTAAGTAGGCCTCCTTCAAATGTATTCTGTAGATACTTCTGCAGATATGTTAGTAACTTCTTATTTTGATATTTTTCTGATTATCTCTTTATAGTCCTAATAATCACAACGGTAATTTAACATAGTTGTGAGCAGTATACTTTTTCTCTTCGCAATTTTAAGAGCCCTTATCCAATTCCTTATTCAGTTCCTGATTACTAATTCCTTTTTTTATTATTGTATTTTTGTTATTCTTATTATGAAGTTTCTTTGAGTATGATAGAATTGCATGCATGCCAGATGTTCCTTTTTCATCTTTTCTTTTTGCTTCAGTGGTAAAATTCATTTATTTTATCAGTCAGACTATGGAGCTGTTCCACAGACCTATCAATCTTGGTAAATATAGTAGAAGATAAACTGATAATGCCGAAACTTCACCTAAATCGTTGACTCGAATCATCAAATTGAATTCGAATTTGTAAATTATCAGAAATACTTGAAACCAGAAACTGAATTATTTTTATATGTGTTCCGTTTCCTATGTGTGTGTAATCTTATTCACAATTATACAAACTCTGAAAAGTGTATTCCAACACGCCATACTCCTTTTAATTGAAATTTAATAAATTTTTAAGATAATACGTAAGCAATATTGTCATGAATGAAGTACATTACATTTGGTATCCAGGAGCGCAAACAGATTCAAAGGTGCTTGACTTCGAGTACTTTTTCAGAAAAAATCATACATATTTTATTTTAATAGTTTTCAACAGTGTCTTATCTATGACGCGTTACATAGATATATCGAATACAATTTACATAGATAATCCAATATCCAATAGGTCTCGTTGACGAAGATTTTATCATCTTTAGAAATAACAGATTTTAAAACAAGCGACAACTGATAATTCATAAATCAGTAAAAATATGTTTTTAAGTGATATAAAATGATTAGTAGGGTTCTTCTCGCATCAGTGACTCCTGTGAATGAAATAACAAAACTTGCAGCATGAGAAGTAAGTAGAATTTACTCTTATATTTATTATTTTGCACATAACGTATTTTACTTGTAACTAAAAGCAATACATCTTATTTATGAAGCTATTTTAGAATTCCCTTAAGTCAGAATTAACTAATTAATTACTAACTAATTTAAGATTAAAAATCAGAATATATGCATGTAAAATTACAGTTTGATTCTATATAATAATTTATAGAAAAAATATTAAATAATTGTAAACCTAATAATAATAGTGTTTTAAATAGGAAATGTTAAAGTAGATAGACGTAGAAAAGCTGATATTTTACATGCATTTCATATTCAATAAGGTATATTATTATCCAAATATTCAGTAATTATTCGATTTTTTTCAGATACAATATTGACCTTCGCCGCTGTAGCTTTCTTAGCAATTTTCGCACGTAAGTAAGATAATCATTTTAGTATTCACTTGAAATCTGTAAAAACATGTATATCAGAAAGAAAATATTGAACGGCCTATAGGTTTGGTTATCATAGAAGGGAATACTATTTAATTTATTTTGCAATTTAGTAAATAATTTAATTTGTTTTTTATAACTATTACTATAGTTTTAAATATATCACCTACAAATTTAAACAAACTTTTAATCGGATGAAATTTAGTTAAATATAACTAAAATCATCTTCCAGTAACATATAAGTCGGAAATCGAGAAAGCAACCACCAAGCCGCCAAGCGGTTATCAAAGTAGTTCCCGAATAGCAAAGCTATTACATAATCGCTCTAGGAAACAACTACTCCTCGAGGTAAAGCCCCGCCAGGCATTGAATTATACCCAGAAGCGATCCTCGACCCCTTTCTCGTGTTTCTGCACAATCAGATAAGGTTTCAAAAAATAAAACTCGCCACAGGTAGGATTCGACATTTGTCCCGGATCGGAACCGAACGACATACAGTTGTTTCTAACTTGTTAGTTCTCATCAGTGCCGTACACGGTACGCCGCTTCAGGACAAATTCCGAATGAACTTTATGGCGTATACATTTTTATCGATACGATCTCTGTCTGTAATATATAAGTCGGAAATCAAATCAAAGATGTATACGTCATAAAGTTCATTCGACATTTGTACTGAATCGGCTTACCGTGTACGGCACTGATGAGAACTAACAAGTTCGAAACAGCTGTATGTCGTTCGGTTCCGATCCGGGTCAAATGTCGAATCCTACCTGTGGCGGGTTTTATTTTTTGAAAATCATCTTACAGAACATCTATTAAAACAAGGCCGAAGATAAATCTTGGTTATCTCAGTATTTCTAATGAAATATTTTACAGTATATATATTGATAATATTAATATACGAACACAAGTATTAACCCAAACTCAGAGTTACTTTACTTTTTTGAGTTACTTTAACGTGTAACTTATCGAAAATATTTTATATCATCAGTTTCAAGACTTTCTTTTTCAGAACTATGTATAAAATATTCTCGACACATTAGATAACTTTTAAAGATATTTTCCACGTCTCTACATAGCTATAACTAAAAGTGTAAAAAATATATTGCAAATGATGTAATTACATTTTAGTTGACGAGTATATATACTAAAACACTGTATTAGGAAATACACTGCAGTTAGTTATAAGCTTGTAAAAGGTGGTCCAACCAAAACACACGATGTTAATTGTTAATAAAACAAAAAGTTTTCAGAGAATTATCTTAATATTTTGTATTATGATAGAAGGATCTATGACAATTATGTGTGAAACAAAATATCGGCCAAATGCTCGCCACGGCTTCGGTGGCATACCTCTATCCGATGGTCCATATTCTCAATGACTCTGAGACATAATTGAGGTTCAATGTCGTTAATGTGCCGAATTATCTCATCCTTTAGCTCTTGAATTGTGCTTGGCTTATTGACGTACACTTTTTCTTTTAAATATCCCCAAAGAAAGAAGTCCAACGGTGTCAAATCACATGATCGTGGCGGCCAATTAACATCGCCACGACGTGAGATTTCACGGCCATTGAATTTCTCGCGCAAAAGTGCCATTGTTTCGTTGACTCTGTGGCAAGTGGCACCATCCTGTTGGAACCACATATCGTCCAGGTCCATATCCTCAATTTCTGGCTACAAGAAGTCCATTATCATCTCGCGATAGCGAACACCATTCACGGTAACTGCTTGGCCGACCTCATTTTCGAAGAAGTACGGCCCGATGACGCCGCCAGCCCATAAACCGCACCAACCAGTCACTCTTTGTGGATGCATCGGCTTTTCAACAATCACTCGTGGATTCTCATTTGCCCAAATGCGGCAATTCTGCTTGTTAACGAATCCACTGAGGTGAAAGTGTGCCTCGTCGCTGAAGATGATTTTCTATGTAAAGTCACCATTTACTTCTGTCTGTTCAACCAATCATTCGGCGTATTGACGACGCTTGAAATGGTCAGTAGGCTTCAGCTCTTGAGTCAATTGAACCTTGTAAGCGTGTAAATTCAAATCTTTATTCAAAATTCGCATCAGTGATGTTCGTGAGATGTTCAATTGTTGGGCACGACGACGAGTCGAGGTTGACGGCTCTTCTGCTACACTATCGCGAACAACAGCAATTTTTTCCGCAGAACGAACTAGGCGAGCATGCACAGGTGTTTTCACATTTCCCACAGACCCGGTTTGCTGAAATTTGCGCACAATTCTCCCTACTGTGGGCACATTTGGTCGATTATGCTGACCAAAAAAGTCACGAAGTGCACGAAATGCATTTTGATTTGAATGCCCATTTTCGTAAAAGGCTTCAACAATCTTAACACGCTGCTCAATTGTGTACCTTTCCATGGTTGAATTTGTCAAACACTGAAATAAAGAAATGTCAAATTAAGTTGGGCAAAAAACTTGACGTTAAGGTGTGACTCACAATTAACATCGTGCATTATGGTTGGACCACCCTTTATATACTTTGTTAATTTTCTTAGGTTAATAATAACGTTCGTTAAAAATAAGTGAGAGTGCAAATATAGTTTATATAGGATTTAATAATTTAAATATTATATCTGATAAATTATAAAAATATTGTATTTTTACATGTATCAAAGTGTATTTTACTGTTGACGTATATATTTCTAAATTTCTCTTTATAAGAAATAAATCATCTCAGAGACACAACTGTGAAGAAGAAAATAGAAAATTGGCATTATTATCTACTTCTTGAAAAGTTATGGCATACGGATTATTTTAACAATAAATCAAGTCAACTGCTTCAACAGATATTAAACTTCTTAAAAAACTTATCTATTCCATTAAAATCTTACTGCACTCCTTAACATATACCATACTTTCTCTGGTAATTTATTTTACCATGTATAATCGTATTGAAACTATTAATTTAATTTGTACAGGTAAGGGTTATTAAATATACTCTGAGAATACTAAGAAGGTCTCAACATACTCTGATATACTTCGTAGTCGTACTTGTAATTTCAACTATCCCTGTAATAATTTTAATTTAATTTCTTACAGATGCTGAGGACAAATGGACTCCAAGTCCTCTATGTCCGTTTCCTTCAGAAAATTTAACCCGCTTTCCATACGAGGGTGACTGCAGCAAGTTTTGGGAATGTTATGAGGGTGCAAGATATCCTATGGATTGTCCGCAAGGTCTAGAATACAATGACCCACAACAAAGATGCGATACTCCTAGCATAGCTCATTGTAATAAGTGTAAGTTATTATTTGCCGAGTATATGTAATGTACATGTGTCTTAATATTTAAAAGTGCATGTGTAATGATCTTCATTTTTCCTCCTATTCACTATTTAGTAGCGAATATTCTTTGTAAGAAAATTATCATAGAAAGGCAGGAGTCTTGTATTTAGGGTGACTTAGTAAGGATTCTAGAGATGTTTGTGATGACTAGTGAGGTAATATAATGCCTACTGAGAGAGTGACGATCTCTTTTTCAAATTTTCGTCCCCAAACACCTTATACTTTTCAAATTAAAAACTCGTAGCATCTCTGAGAAAATCATTTTAGGGGCTTTGCCTTTGAATTCTTGAAAAATTGGCTTATTAGAGACGTATATTGTGAATTTTGGGGTAATATAAGGCCCACTGGTAGAGCAATGATTTCTTTTTATATTCTGTCTAAAAACATCTTGTACTTCTTTTTATCAGAAAATTCGTAATATGTCTTAGAATTGAGAGGTTTTATTAAACCTTAATTATTTGAGAGGTTTTGCCTTTAGAGTGACTTAGTAGGAACTATAAGGTATGTTTGTGGTAAATATTGATTTATACATTACCTCTATGTTTACTTATGTATTATCTCAATAGGCGTACTGGAAAAGTGATAAACTTATTTTCTATTTTCGTCTTCAAAAATCTTATAGTTCGTTTAGTAAAGAATTCGTAGCATGTCTGACAAAATTATTTGAGGGATTTTGCCTTTAGAGTGACGAGTAAAAACTAAAGGATGTCTATGATAAATATTGAGGTAATATAATACCTACTGGGGAAGTGATAACTTTTTTCAGTTTTCGTCTATAAAAATGTGTTATACTTCTAATTAAAAGTTCGTAGCATTTCTGAGAAAAATATTTTAGGAGTTTTGCCTTTATAGCGACATAACAGAGGTTTTATGGGATGTCTATATAAATGTTTGAGGTAATATAATACCTATTGAGGGAGTAATGGTTTTTGTATTTCACCAAACTAGTTGACATTATTTCTACTTTTTGACAAATTTTAAATTAATTTGATTAATTTGAAAATTATATATTAATATAAACATTCTTGACTGCAGAATATTTACTATTCCTTTTCATATATTTACTATTACTTTTTTCTATGTTTTATTAAATAGGAATATTCACAAGGTATTATTTTATTTTAATATTTAAATAAAACGACATTTTTAATCTTAGCTTGTTGGAATTTACAGTTCGTGAAGTTGAAGCAAAAATCAAGATGTCACCTAACATTTCTATAATAATATTAATTAATATACAAATCCAAGGCACGCCTGCAAATAATTGTTTATACGTATGTATTTTTATGTACTATTCATTTCATCGCTATTTGCCACAGATAAAGCTCTTGCCGATAAACGGAACAGTCTACATGAGCCTACCCATAAAAGCAAGCCACGGCATGTTTTGAGATTTTTTATTTGGCAAATAGCGATGAAATAAACTATATGTATTTATTCTCTATGTTCTATGTTTATCGTGTATACAGTTGAAATAATAGTTGTTTGGGGGATGTGCAAATTTAGCATATATTTTATTTTCAATGTGATTAATTAAAAATGTAGTTATTACTCTTATTTTGTCTGAAATATCTGCTGTTTCTCCAATATTTCTTGATAAATTGTTCCTCAGTAAAAAAAAGTTTTTTGGTTGATTAGTTAGGAAAGTTCGCTAGATATAAGAAAACTAATTTATTTTCAGTGTTACCGAAATAGGCCATTTGGAAAATAATCTTAATAAACCCTGAAAAGTTATTATCTCAACATATGCATTGGAATTGGAATAGAGTATCATTATTAGATGTGTATATTTTTCAATATTTGACATAACTTTCTGATCACTAAAAATTTGTTAAGAATTTTAAGCATGACATTTACGCAATTTGTTTCATATTTATTATTTGGGAATTTTGTTTTTGAGTACCTTTATTAGTTACAAAAATCCCAGGAGTAATTGAATAGGATCAATAGTAATAGAATATATATATATATATATATATATATATATATATATATATATATATATATATATATATATATATATATTTATTAAAAGTTATTTTAATATCGTGGCAATAGCGCAATTTTCTTCCACTTAATGAAATAACGTTTTCATTATCCTGTATGTATTACTTAGCTACCTACTTTTATAAGCCTCATCATCATTAGGTCATCAGTCCTAAGACTGGTTGGACGCTAACCTCCAGCTTCTCCTATCTTGTGCTAACCTACGCATTTCGCTAATTGTGCTACAACCTACATCCCTTACTATTTGCGAGCAGTAGTCTAATCTAGGCCTACCTCTGCCTTTCTTCACTCCTATTTGTGCCTCCAAAATATCGCGGACTATTCCCCCATGTCTCAGTAAGTGGCCTACCATTCTATCTCTTCTCTTCTTTAAGTTTTTCCACATACTCCTTTTCTCGCCGACTTTCTCCAATACTTCTTCGTTTCTAACCCTATCAGTCCATGGTATTTTCATCATTCTTCGGTAACACCACATCTCAAAAGCTTCTAATTTCTTCCTACTTGCTTCCCCTACCGTCCAGGTTTCGCAGCCGTAAAGTGCCGTGCTCCATACATATGTTTTCAAAAATCTCTTCCTTGTTTCTAAGTTTATTACCCCCGAGCATAAAAGTGCTTTCTTTTTGTTAAAAACTACTCGACCATGCGCTATTCTTTGTTTTATGTCTTTATCGCTTCTTCCATCCCAATTTATTTTACTTCCTAAATAAGTGAAGGCTTTAACTTCCTCCAATCTTTCATTATTAATTTGTACTTTCGTTTTTGCTCTGCTCTCGCGCCCTCTGCACACTAACACTTTAGTTTTGTTTTTATTCACCCTCATTCCGTATTCCTCTGTCAACACTGCCTCCATTTCGTTCAATGCTGATTCTAATTCCTCCTTACTAGATGCTAATACTGCTATATCATCCGCGAATCTCAGCATTTTTAGTTTCTGTCCCTGTACTTTAATCCCGAAATCCACTCTATCTTTTACCACATTAATCGCCTCTTCGATGTACAGATTAAAAATTAGTGGTGATAGCGTACATCCTTGTCTTACTCCTTTCCTAATACCTACTTCCCTTTCCTCCCCTTCTACTTCTATAACAGCAGTTTGCTCTATGTATAGATTGTGTACTACTCTCCTATCTCTATACTTCATTCCCGCGCTCTTTAGTATCTCGAACATTTTATAAGCCTACTTTTATAAATAATTATATAAATTATACGTCTCAAGAATGCCTTAATCATATACCTAAACATGTATTCTTATTATTCGATGTAGATCAGAAACTTATTTATATCAATTAATTAACGTAATCACTGTTACGATAATAAAATATTATTTCTGCGAAAATTATCAATATGTCGGCTCTTGTAATCCAAATAAAATACCGGCACTTGAGAAAGATTAGAGTAATGAGCACTCTTAAGGAAATTTACTTATAGATAATCTATATATTTCGATTGCATAATTCTAGAACTACTGATTTAATTTAATACATGGGATGAGTAAAATAGAAAATGTGATTGATGAAGTGAACATTGAAGAATATATCGTATTTAATGACATGGTTTCATTATTATTTTGTTGTTCTACATCAAGAAATATGTAAAATGATATTCATATGAAGAGACGTCTAAATTATAATTCATATATGTACATGTATGTATATATATATATATATATATATATATATATATATATATATATATATATATATATATATATATAAATCCTAGTTTTTTTCCAAAAAAAATCTGTTGGTCCTAATCAAAATATATAAAACCATACATACATTCAATATGCAAATAAGAACAAATTACTGTAAATATAAAATAAAATTGTCAGTTTCTTTCCGATATCACATATTTAAATGTCTTAATATTATCCACGATAAACTCAACGATACCTGATATTAAACTAGACGAACCCTATACATGATTTATTTTTAAATAATTTATCGAACCTTAATTAGCTTTAGAACATTTTTATTAAAAAATATAATTTGAGAAAAATATGAAACAGATATTGAAAAGCAGGCCGTTATTTGTATCCATTTTTGTCAACGTATTTTACATTCCTTTAAGAATTGTTATAATTTTAACTTATCTTGAAAAGAGAGGACCTAAAGAATTTCTAAAGACTATCAAAAAGAAATAGAAGATCGGGCTTCCTCAAGACAATGAAATATTATACCACACATTATTACAACTTAGTCCAACTAAGTTGAAATCAGAGGAATATAATTAAATCTTCCAATTATGCCAATTTATATCTTTACGATTAGGAAGAGGAATAATGATAATGCTGTAAGTTATCTAATGATAATTTGAGAATATGTTGGATATTTCGGTTCATTGTCCCATGAAGCTAATAAAGTGCAGTAGTTTGTTCCGCGGTCACTACATGGATTATTGCATCTATTGTATGCTCTTGCATAGCTGGCTGTAACGATGTTATTTGTACTGTGATCCGAGGTGGACTGAACTCAGTATTAGGGATGTCATTGTATGATTGGGTTCAAGTCCCAACAGGGAAAGTCTGGCACGTTTTTCTGAGCACGTATTTGTCCTCGTCTATTTGTGGAACTGAAATTTTAGGAGAAAATCATATACAAACTAAGGAACGATATAAGTAATGAAACATGTTTAAGCTTTTATAATGATTACTTTAAGTAAAATCGACGTCAAGTATTGATGGATTCGAATATCAGTGGAGCCTCGTTTTTATGTATAATTTTCTTGTAAGTTATTTTGAGACTTGGTAGGGGAAACTGTCGAGATTTTCTGTGTTGTGGCTATATGTACATATACATATTGTCAATTTCCAACAAATTTATGCACAAAAATACTTCACATATATAAATACATTACTTTGTTATTACAAGAATATAACTTGCTTATTATTTACTAAAACTCTTCGAATTGAATTATTAATGTCAGTGTTTTCTACTTTGTTGCAGATGAAACTATTACTTATCCAACATTCCCTCATTCTGACTTGGAACCAAGTAAGTTTATGAAGAAACATTTATTATTAACCTGGGAAATTTACTTTGATAATAAGTATGAAAAATTATCGAGCATATGAATTCAACAGAATTCAGCAAATATTTCAACAATACTACAGCTACTACTATTAGACGCATAAAATACAGAAAAATATTATTATCGGAAGAAATACACAAATTAATAACCGTCAATTTATTATTTCATTAACGCTAGCAACAATATTATCCTATTTTCATAATATATTATTATCAAATATGAAAATGGAAATATGTTTTTGAGTTGTAATATTATTAAAATATTCAAGGCAATTATAATTTCCACATAATAATTTGGTTAGATAAGATTATAATAAAAAAATGACAATACGTGCACTATAACTGATTTTCTTTGATGCTATCTACCAAACTCATTGTGCATTTTTAGGACTTTACAAAGACCTTGACATTTACCTAGCAGAAATCTCTTCCTGTTTGCGAGAATTGTAACAATAATTTAAAATTTCTTCTACTTTACTTTTAACTGCTAGTTCAAGCTGACTTAAAACTATATGTAGAGAAAAAATATATACATAACCGATAATGTTAAGAATGTATAAGAAAATAACATAAATTGCTTAAAATATAAATATATACTGTACCTAAAAATATGCAATAATTACTTGTTGAATTGTAAATTCATACTATTATTTATATCATTCAGATTCGATTAACAGTGAATACATTACATCTGAAATTGTTTTTGACAGCAACCAGCTCCGGGTGGAGTCCAGACCCGTTATGTCCATATCCTTCCGATGAGCTTATATTTTACCCAAATCCAACAAATTGTACCCAATACTATCAATGCTATAATGGTGCCAAATATTTGAAGACATGTCCTTCAAATCTGTACTGGAGCGTTAAACACGATTACTGTGATTATCTGGAAAATGTAGACTGCAGCCAAAGTAAGTAGTTTTTTTTAGAAAATTAGCAATAAACGATCAATATTAATATATGTCATTTTAATTTAAAATAATAAGTAATAATAAACATTGGTCGTTTTGAAATATGTAACTGAACAATTTTTACTATATATATATATATATATATATATATATATATATATATATATATATATATATATATATATATATATATATATAATATACATATGTTTATTGATATATTGCACATTCAATGTCTAAATGATATAAAACCTATAATGTATGGATTTTAGATGATCTAAAATCTTGTTTATAAAATATGTGAGATAATTGTTAATAATTTTAAATCAAAATTTAAAAACAAAGAATTGTTACTAAATTTAATTTATTTGTTAATTAAAAAAAGTTATTTCTATTCTATTTGAATTACATTAGTATTCAAAATTCATGACTTAAAGTAATTATTACTTATATTTGGTTAGTTTTCTCTTGGATTATTTTCATTTTATTTAAGATTTATACTATAAAGCATAACATCAAAAACAAAAAAAAAACAACAAATGCCTTTTTGTTACCTCGAGTTATTAAAGAGTACCTTTACTGTTATAAAACAATACAAGTATATTCAATTTTGGTTCTTGAGCTAAAGGAAGATAATTATATTCGAGTAATCTTTTGACTAAGATCAGTTTTCTAAATTATCTCTTGATATTTGTACGAAATATCAAACTTAGAAACAGTATAGAATCGATATTATTTATATCTTCTTCATAAAATATTAAATCAGTACTATCAAAAGAAATTACTGCAACAAAGAATCTTGGAATTGAAAAGTCCGAGAAGTGATCTGATATAACTATAAAATAAGAAGATGACAAATTTATTGGAAAGATAAGACCGATAAATTTACTGTAATATTATCTGACTCCTATCAAGTATATTAGAACCAAGATAACTCTTGATCTTTGAAGTTTGAAATTTCCCCTATTAATGTTCTGTATGGTCATCAGAATAATAATAATTTTAAACCAATATCCAAATATTGGTATAAAAAGAAATACGATACTTCACCACTTTCACTAGTACTAATAACTTTTTTCATTGCTCTATAATGTTTGTTTAATTGTTTGTCCAATTTCTATAACATTACTGCTAATATAACTTAAGATATATGTATGTCCTTAGTTTAGGAAAATAAAAATACATACATATATATGTATACATATCTAATATATACAAATAAACACGATATGGTTTGTTAATCTAAATAATATTAAATTTTCTTAGCTACTTTAACAAATTTCCAGTCATTTACTTCGATACAAAAAAATGTTTTATTAATGTTTAACAATTACATATACTGTTCTCTCCATCTCTTAAGTTTCTAAGAAATATATTTATTTAAATTACATTCCATAATTTATAACCTTTTAGTAATAGAGCAATTCGATACTCGTAATAAGAAAATTACAGATAAGAATTAAAAAGGATTTGTTAAGAGTATATACACAAATTCTGTCAACTTAAATTTAAGGGACATTTAATAGAAATACGAAATTAATAATTTATTAGTGAGACACAAGTCTAATGCAATAAAATAAATACATTACATTACTACATATATATTATACATTATACTGATGATCTCAAGTTTTTACTTCGATTTAGATTGTTATCGAAACTCCCAAGAGATGGCGTTTGGTACGTTTTACTGCGGTGGAACGTACCAACGTCTACTAGATGTGAGCTTCATCTGTCAAAGGTATACTCGTTTACACTGCACCGACGAGACAAAAGATGAGGTTTGGCATATAGCCAGGATAATAGATGTTTTGACCTAATTTGTTTAGTTCTTATTATATAAGGCATTTGCAGATGGGTTGGAGTATAATCTCCTTATTTCTGTAGGTTATACATTAAACCTCCATTTAATTAAATGTACTGCAAATATTAGAATCAACACCTGATTCTTATAGTATTGCCGAAATAATTACCATATAACTAGAAAATAAAAAAATGTTTTAATGTATTATTAGTTATTAGGAAAGTTTCTATGAGCAGAATATGTATGTTATATAAAATATATTGTATTCAATTCATTATTCAAGTAGCTCCCACAGTTTCTATAACTTTATTATCAGGTAACATAAAACCTTCAGTATGTTATCTGAAAGCCAGACGTAACTCAATACTGCTACGTGTCTTATCATATAACTATATACATTGTAACCAACGTTTATGATGATTTGCTGAAACCTTATAATGTTCTTTCTTTAAATTAATCTTTTACCAATTGTATTTTAATATTACGATGTCAGCATCAACGATGTCAGCATAACGAAACTTATAAAGTCGCAGCAAACCCGTTGCATGAGCAGTATAATTTTAATATTAGTATTACTGTTATACTCACACATCAAAATTCTTGTTCGTCCATTTAATGAAATAAAATTGTTTTTAAAAAGTTTAAATCCAAACAAGTGATTTAACATGTATAACTTCTATTTGTGTATACTTGAGATTTACAAAAACTTTCAATATATTACCGATAAAAAAGTCATATGTGGTGTATTTGTCTTTTTTCTAAGGTATTGTCAATTCACATAGTTTTCTTTATCCGTTTCAAAGTCTACCTGAAAATATTATTATATTTTCATAATTTCCATGAAAGGATTATTTCGTATGACGACAAACTTCGAAAATTAATTTTATTTCTCTTTGTAACCAATATAGTGGATCCCATCATATATTTAACCGATATATTACCCGATAATTTTATTATTTTTTAGATAACGTCACCCTAACACCACCTCCATCAACATCCCCAGGAACAGGTACAGACATTTACTTCATTCCCCAGTTTACTTATACTACATTAAAAATACGTTAAATTAAATTTTCTATTTAATATAAGGTAATCTTATATCAGTAGTAAAGAGAGCAGTACAAAGATAAATTAAGAATTTATCACCAATGGGATACATTGCTTCCCTTTCCAGGCGCTCCCGGTACAACTGGACCTTGGAAACCAGATCCATTGTGCCCGTATCCATCTGAAAGCATAACATACTACATATATCCCGCCAATTGTTCGCAATACTGGGAATGCTTTGAAGGAAATAAATATCTGATGAATTGTCCGGAGAATTTAGTATGGAATGAATACGCAAGTGTCTGTGATTACACATCAAATGTGGACTGTAGTCGTGGTACGTACTAGATGATATAAAATCAAACCTAAAAAGTAAAATCTAAAACCAAGAAGTCTAAGCTTCTGTACATTTAGATTTATTTAGGATATATTCTCAAGTTTTGATTTTATATAAACAAAAAATACTTGTCACGCGCTTTAATTGTTCTTAATGTCTTTAATTAACCATTCAACATATACCATCAACTTGAGTAACAGTAAATTTAGATTAAATTTTTAAAAACCAGTGAAATCAGATATAGGATTCAAAATACAGTCGAATATAAAAATAACAATGTTATACTATCATTTTTACGTTCATGTTAAAATGCTACTCT
This sequence comes from Rosalia funebris, assembly GCA_037954035.1. Taxonomy (NCBI): domain Eukaryota; kingdom Metazoa; phylum Arthropoda; class Insecta; order Coleoptera; family Cerambycidae; genus Rosalia; species Rosalia funebris. The sequence goes on along the minus strand of JAZFAV010000015.1, from coordinate 21,386,031 downwards.
TACTGGTAGAAGATAATTTATTAATTTCTTCAAAACCTTTATTAATTCGAAGAAGAGGCAATCTGTTGCAATATGAAGAAAATAAAATGATAGTTACGATATGTAGCGATGATGGTTACAATATACCTTCATCATTATTTTGCCATTTTTAAACAAATTAGTGAAATTAATTTAAAGCAACAAGCTGACTCATGGAATGTACATAAATAAATGCACATAGATGGTTAACTACAAATAATTTCTCACCATCATCTATAAAAGAAAGACCCATAATTAGAACGCTAATCCACAGAATAACCGCAATTAATTGAATATCATCACGCCATATACAATAAGAACACAAGAACTAAAAACCAAGAATATTCAGTGAGTTATATTGTCGAAGTAATAATTTAGAGAACGAATTATATTGGGAAAATATATATAACTAAACAGTTAAGGAGATACAATACAAAGTACTTCCTTCCAACACACATACTTTTCCAGAATTATTAACGACATGTGTATACAAGCTGAACTCCTGAAATACAAGGAAGTTTTCTATGTTCATAAACTTGTATTCTTCTGGTTACATGCAGGTTTCTAACATGCTTTGCCTCTCTCTGAATTTTTTACACCTTACTTAACCTGGACTTAGAAATTAGATACATTTGCATATTTATATATAACACATGTTTTAAGTATTTCTAATTAAATATATCTTATAAAATATGTAACATATACCTGAACTGTTCATGTGAAAAGAAATATGTGCACTAATCGAACAAGCAGGAGCATGAAGTGTAAAATTATCGAACATAAGAGGCTTACGTAGTTAGTATGCACATATAAATCAGCAGTGCCAGAACATATGCATAGGAACCACCAGAACCATAGATAACCATAATATTAAAATATCGAGTAAAAGTTCTCATTATTATCCAAGTATTAAATTGTATGTTATGGATGTTAAAAATTAACAATACTGGGACAATGATTGGAACATAAAGGCATGGCCAACTGGACATGACTATCATCATAGTCATGACAAGTAAGCAGAGCCACGATATATAACTAGGAGTAGAAGACATCAGTATTCTTTTTTGGATATATTCTAAGGAAACTGATGGGATTGTCAAAGAAGGATCAATATAACCTCGACGACTACTACGGCAGAATTTCTGGATAAGTTACAATATTTCTGAACGATGCTTGATAACATTTTAGAAAGAGAGCATTATGAAATTCTAGTATCATTTAATGAACTTTCAAGTTCGTATTTTCAAGTTATTTTATGAATTGAAGGCTTCTGCTGTGAATAAATTAAAAAGGAGAATTTTAATTATGATGAGTTAATTATTTTTAATTATTAATCTAGAACAACTTAACTTCACAGAATATAAATGATGAATACATTTTTCAAGTCAACTCTCAACTCAGTAAAAAAATTTACCATAATTTGGAATTGTATTGTGATTCTTTAATTAAATTCTGAATATCATGTTAATGTTAAGTTATTAGTCAAAGCTTGATTTTTTCCTCATTCATTCATATATATATATATATATATATATATATATATATATATATATATATATATATATATATATATATATATATATATATATATATCTGAATATTTGAATGACCAGAACCCATAATATATTATGGCCAGTCAATCCAAAAATATTTATTTTTTTACTTTTGTAGCATCTACTGCCCCAGCACCGACAACGGTAACGAAATCACCGGGTACATCGGGTACTGGTACTCCAGCAGGAACAACTGCAGGTTCAGGTAAACATTTTATTTTTCAGATTTAGACAAGTTTATTTTGTTTATCGTATCAGCACCGTTTGAAAGCTGAAAGTTATGCTGAGAGTTATATACTTAACATCATGAAATTATTGTAAGTTGGAAGCGAGTTCATAGTTATTGGAAAAAAGTGAAACATTCAAATAACTTCCTTCCAAGCAGTTACACGAAAAAATGAAAAATCAGTTGATTGGTAAAAATGTTAATAAACAGAATCGATTATAGAAAATTGTAAACATTTTACTCTTAAAGAGTTATGCCCTGAAGAGAATTATGCTAACAATAATATTTCCAATGTTAGAGTTAGTCTTTCAAGAGTAGCAACATGAGCAAATTTCTATTTCATTTGAATTATTACAATGTATGTAGCAGAGATATTGCTTATGGATACAATAGATATTGTCCATGTCAGGTTTTGATTCTATATAAACAAATAAAAAAATTGTGAATGTAGGTAAGGAGCTATTCATTAATAACAATAATAAAATAAATAATATAGTTATTATTTTATATTTATAATACATATTATCATAAATATGATAATATTTCAAATGTATTAATGTATCCAATGACCTATTTTGAATATGTCTGCATATCAAATATGGACACCTAAAGATGGCATATTTTCCAACAAAAAAACCTTTTAGAAGATTTAAAAAAAACCTTTCTTAATGAAAATCGCCAATCTAGTGAAACTCTTTTCAATGGTTGAAAGTTATGAAGACATTTCATATTCGGCCTGATTTCATAAGAAAGTGAAAATTAATAAATGAATTAAGTTACTAACTTCAAGGCCAATTGTATTTTAATCACCAACTATGAAATGATATAAGAATTATTATAGAGCATATAATCTTTTAAGTGATCTTAATACATATTGCAAACCTAATCTCCTTTTGACATGCTTAATGAGAATTAGAATGTTCGGAAATTCCCGGGAAATTTTACAGGAAATTTTGGGCCTACTTGGTCACTGTTGTTCTTACACTTATTTTGAAAGTTGACATTCTAACAGTATCAATTTTCGACATTATATAAATGATTATAAAAATTGTGATACTATTCTGTTAAGGTAGTAAATAATAAAACGCTTTAAAGGTTATATTGATTGGTATGAAGTTACAGAGTATTTTTAATTTATAATATTTAGATAATTAGCAAGTTGTAAAAATGTATACTTACAACATCCCCTCTTAAAGAAAATGATTACAGTGATTATAAATATAGTTACTAAATAGTGATTGGTTAAGGGTTTACCCAATTATCTAGTATTTTCTACTTCTAGAGTATTTAACTGCAATTGCTTGAAATGTAAATTGATTTGTTATCGTAATTACAGGCGTAGATTTATCTTACCGAATATTTCAAATACCTTAAATAATATCTGTTCTTTATGGAGTGTTCTACAGTTCAAATTTATTTAAATAATTTTCTAAATTGAACTTAAAACATTTTAATTGAATATTTAAAACATGTAAACAACATGTGGTCCAACTAAAATCCTATTTATTTTGTTTTTAGTTTGTTTAATTACATTACATTAGTTATGCCCATCTCTATTTGTAACTTTACCCTCCACAATCCGGAGGTTTTTGGGTAATGAGGTCGATAGCTATATTAAATTAATATAATCTACATATATATATATATATATATATATATATATATATATATATATATATATATATATATATATATATAGATAATTAGCGTAAATAACAACCCTATAGCCCTAATTCTGTCAGTAGGGTAATAACAAATTGTAAGATGGTCATTCAGGCTATTTACTCAACATGGAACGAATGAAAGTATATCACATACGAAAGTACATCCATAACTTGGATGAGTAACCTATCGTACTCTTATCTATACAGGTATCTGCAACAGTGCCATTTATACTGAATGTTTCTTAAATAAATAACCTTTCTTACCAGGTTTGGCAACCTTGGAGCTCTTAGATGATGTACTTTTACATACATATACGAGACTTAAATATTGAAACTCATAGTGAAATATACAATAAGTATGTAGTATACGTAGTGCTAATATAATCTAGGAACTTCACTACCTACCTAAAATTAATTGTTAACAACTGTACCGACGTCAACTGATTACAACCATTATCATAAATGGTGATGATCACCATTTAAACCGCCATAAAAATATATACTTCTGAGATAAAAGTGACTTCCTTTAATTAACGAAAAGTAAAGAGAAGACGTAGTGGAACAGAAGTGTGATGAAGCATCTGTTTTATTACGAAGGCACCAACGATATTTATGATAAAAGATTGACGTTGACGAAAGTTGACGTTTCTATGTCAACTACTGAAATGAGATCAAATCCGATTGTGGTTAGCCATCAGAAAGCAACCGCCACATATTCCTTGTCGACAAACATTCTATTTTGTTGCGTGTTAAACATCCTATGGTAAAGTTTCCTATAGAAGCAATGGCAATACTTGTTATTTGACTAATAGAACAATCTAATTATAGAACAAAACATATAAATTATATATTAAAATAATGATATTTGGATAGTAATACTAAATCCTAATTCTAACATGTTGTTGACTAAATACTAACAATAATATGAGCCATATACTCATTATATAAGATAATAGAGTTTATATTATTATTACTTTTTAATATTATTATGACGAATGGACTTACAGCAGTTTCTCTCCATACGAAAACACTACTGTAATTTTTATCGCAGTGAACTATTTTCTTGTAGCTGACCCAATGGATGCATTAAAATATAATTTACAACCAAACTGTATATCTTTGGTGGAATGTTACCTACTTAAGGATATTATTCAATGAATAATCAAAAACAATTGGTTCTTGCTTACAGGAATAGCTAATTATTTTACATTTAGAAATATATAAGGCTAGTCTAAAATCCGAACGTCACTTCTTCTACACTTCAGTTATATTCTATAATTTTAATTAAATAATTACTAGATAAATAACCAATCAGTAGATAGCAGTAAGTAGCGTATGCCTTCATAAACCACCACTGTCTATATTGTCTTGTATAATAACTGTATTTTATTAAAAAACTATTAAAAAACAGATTTTGTAGGTAGTTGAAGAAAACTAATACCATTATGTTCTGATTGAATCCATTAATTCTGGAAGCGGAATCTTCGATGTGAAGACGAAACCAATATTCGTCTTTATATTTTATAAAAAAAATTATCACATATTCTCCACCGTTATATTAAAGTCCTATTTTTTAACAGTTTCCATATGCGAAAATCTAGCGGATGGGAAGTTCGTTCCGGACAAAGTAGACTGCGGCAAATTCTACGAATGCGTTGGCGGCGAACCAATAGGACAGCACTGTCCAGGCAACCTTCTCTGGAATCAAGATAAATCTGTTTGCGATTTTAAAGAAAACGTGTCCTGTTAAATGTGTATAAATTTTGTTAAATTGTATATAGAGGATAAGATATAATTTTGAAGATACCTAAGGTATTGTAAAACGTTTATAATAAAATACAATTTCTGATATTCTCTTTAGTACCTATATATTTTCCATAGTGTTTAAGCGTTTGGTTTTTCTGAATTGTATTAACAAGTAAAGGGAATACATCAGCAAATTATGTAAGAGTGATATATTTTGTTATCCCAAAAGTAGGTACTAAACACACAGTAAGTTAAATGTGAAATGATATTTAATTTCTTTTTAAATACATTTGAAATATAAAATTGTCATAAATATCATATATAGTCTGAATAATTTCCAAATGATATCCCCTCTTCTCCATTTTAGCAATGTTTTCGAAATATATAGCTACTTTCTCTTAATGATTTCAGTGTTATATTATAAAACTACTGTAAAATAATATAGACTGTCTCGTAAATACAGTCGTTACTACCAGCAACAGTTATGTATACTTTCAGCTATTAGCAAAGATTATTTCCACCTTCTTATAAAATATGCAAATTACTTCTTTGTTATTAATTTTGAAATAATTATTAGGTACTTAACTTATTTATAAGGTATGGAATACCAGTATTATTTATAATGAAAGTTTCATGATAGGGAAGAGATATGAGCGGGAGGCTGATTCATTTGTAGTAAAGTTTTGGGACAACAAATCTACTGTTTATTTAATAATACAATTTTATGGAGAAATGAAATTAAAATATTATATATCTTTTTGTGTAGTCCCCAGACCAAAGTGGGATTCATTTTTACTATAAAAATGTAGGGGTTGGGTTCGTTATGGTTTAAAAAAGCAAGAAGATTTATATGAAAATTATAATCAACCAAATTTGTTAATCAATTTAAAATAGCAGTTAATCAATTTAATCGTATTATTTATTCAAATATTACCTATTTCAGGTATTGAATGTAAAAGATATTTTAAGACACTCAGTTGATATGATTCGTCAATTTAGATACACCATTAATTTATCCAAAACTATAACTTGTCTGCGTAGGTTTTGTTTCATAAGAAGCTAACAACTTTTACAAAATGGCAACCACTGTAAATTTCAGGTTTCGAAAAAAATATTATAAAATTTTCTTTATGTTAAAACTGAAGTTAAAACTTCATAATTTGCGAAAAATTCCACTAAAGGCACATTGATGTTTGTGATGTTTAATGCAAATTGCCTTACTGGTAACTTTTATTAAATTTCGAAGTAAAGAAATATCACGGAAAAAAATAGAGTACAGTTTATTGATGGGATAGTAACCAATCAGTTTAACATGTCGAACCTGATCATCGTACCAACATATCATCATTCGATAAAGATCATTCTATCTACTATTATTTATAATTTGTATTGCCATTTCATCAAAATCAAATTTATCTAGTGATTATCTCAGATATAAAAAACAGTAAAACTGCAAAATTAAGAAAACTTCATAAGATACGTAATGCCACAATAAAGTCATATTTCAAAATATTTCTTGAGGAACAATACCAATGACTATATAAAAACTGAATTCGATTATTTCGCTATCAGATATGAGATCGTTACAAAATTCAATTCTGGGTAACAGTGATAAAGAAGTTAAAATGGAATGTACTCCTTCCAATATATCAGAATATCTCACTAAATATTTTCAGTACTGAAACTATTCTTCAGTATTTGTATTCAGTCCTGAATTTTTAGAATCTTTTAAATTTAGTACGATATCAAATTTATACATTAATAAAGGTAATTTTTTAATGCATAAAGAAATATTAGCTACTCACATAGTGGCGAGAGGCGACGTTCTAAAACCCCCAGTAGAAGGAAGTAATTTTGGAAATATCAATTACTGAAAAAAATTACTCGAATTTGTTTTGTAAAATGTTTCAATAATACAAAAAAGTATAATTTCCTTGTAAGTAGTAAAACTAATAAAATGCCTAGTATTATTGCATACTCCAGCTGGGCTTAAAATATGCTCATAAAATAAAATTCGATTTTACTTCTCATTAGTATCTCTCTGCATTGTGACATGATAAAACTCGTATTTACAATAGCTCACTTATTTTAATATCTGGGATAGATACGTTAATATGGCATTAATCATATGGATACGTTAATCTTGTGTGTCATTTTGCATACTATTTTGGACATATTGTATATTTATTTCAGTCGTAGAAAAAATATACTCGTAGTGTGCAACACATCTGCGAGGCTCTCTTTACGTGCGTGTGATAATTCAGATATGAACCATAAGTGAATATCACACTTTATTCTTACAGTCACTAGTCACTAGTACTGTTCTTCAAATAATATTTTGAAATAATACCTTCTTGTGGTATTAGAGATCTTATGAAGTCTTCTTAATTTTGCAGTTTTAGTATTTTTTTTATATCAAATAATCACTAGATAAATTTGATTTTGATGAAATAGTAACACAAATTCTAAATAAATGCAAAGAGAATGATCTTTATCGAATGATATGTTGAATGATGATCCGATAAGGTTCGATATGTGAAACTGATCTAGTTACTATCCTATCGATTCACTTTTTCCGTGATATTTCATTATTTTGTTTAATAAAAGTTACTAGTAAGGCAATTTGCGTTAAACATCATAAATATTAATGTGACTAGTGGAATTTTTCTCAAATTATGAAATTTTTAACTTCAATTTTTGCATAAAGAAAATTTTATGATATTTTTCTCGAAACAAAATTTACACGGACAAGTTACAAGTTTTGGATAAATGATGTATCTAATTAAAATATCTACCTAAAATATCTTTTACAATAAATATATTAAGTTTCTCCGGTACCGTCCGGTCCAAAAATAAACACGCGGGTAAACGTAAAATATTTGGAGTATCTCAGTAGTCTAGTGTTCATTACTTTTGTTCAGAGACTGTACTCTATACTCAGATTACTCAGACACTGCATATATACGTATACACACAACTACATGTTTATTAGTTGAAACTAAGGACATGGCGACATTGCGTTATGTCGTATTTTAATCCGTTGTGATTATGCATGTGTTATATCATACTTAACCTGACTGTAAACGTTTTCGGAGCGTGATGAAAATGAATTTCTGTCGTGATCAGTTGCGGCCCAACAAAGAAAATTTTCAAAGTGGAAGTAATACAGAAACATTTAAATTGCATCGCAAAAATGAATCTTGCGAAAAGTAAACGTGGTAACTAACCTAAACATTAGACGACGTATTGTTGAATTGAGCGAGATTGACAAAAATTAAGATGTGAATGTAATAACGTTCTCCAACTTGGAAACATAAAAAAAAATAAAGTTGTTTAAGACTAAACTCAATTTTAGATATTATTTGTGACGAATGTGCAGTAATAACATAGGTGACGACTGGCAAAATGCATGCTGCTGCATTGCTAAAAGCTGATTCACAAGTTCTCGACTTACCGAGCAAAGGTTAAACGAGCAATATTTAAAAGTGTTCATCTTTTCAACAAATCGGGCCACAACAGATTTTTTTAATTCAATATATTCATAATAAACTAATGTATAGATGAATTGTTTTTTGAAAAAAAATTATGGTTATTATGTAAAATGTGTAAGCTTTAGTCAACTGATACATCCAACCCATGCAAGAATTTTCAACTTTGATGAAGAATGTCTCCTTTATTGTACGAGCAAAAATTTTTTATTTAAGCAATATCCTTCGGAAGTTTGTTCTTGATGTGTACACGAAATTTGATTAAATTCTAAAGAAAAGTGGGTTTCTGGAGAAACTACTTTAAATAGGTAACATTTGAATAAATAAAATGATCTACCAAAAACTATTTTAAATCTATGAAAAAATCTTGTTCTCTTGCTCTTGAGAAATATAAATTATCTTGCTTTTTTAAACCATAATGAAACCACACCGAATTTTTTTCTTCATAATGCACCCCTACTCTTCTGTAGTAAGAATTAATCCCACTTCGGTCTGGGAACTACACAAAATTATAACATACATAATAATTTTTAAGTGCATTTCTTCATAAAAGAATAATTTTAAATAAACAATAGATTTTTTAAGCTCCAAAACGTTATTACAAAAGAATCACCCCCCCTCCTCATCTGTTTTCCTTATCTCCTGAAACTTAATTTCATTATAAATGATATTCCATGGTTTACAAATAAGTTAAGTAGCTATTTTTCATATTTTATAAGAAAGTAAAGATAATCTTTACTAATGAATATAATAATAAGCTGAGAGAAAGATAACTGCTGCTGCTTGTAAAGACTGTACTTGATTTTCATTAAACGTATTCATTAACATATTTAAAAAATATATATAAGGAAGGCAATTTGCATACGACAGAAATTTTAATATAACTATATGTGGAGTCGTTGGCAAATTATGTAATACTAAAGTTACAAAATAGAATGCCTTATCCTAAGTTACTGTGTAAAATATGGTGAATGCGGCAAAATAGTTATCAGTTTGTAAATTGCTGACTTTCTATGAAGCAAAGAACAAATCTTTTATCTACCCATAAAATATACAAATTTAGGTGTATGATGTCATTATTATGAGAAATTATGTATAGGTTTTTTAATTTATATTATTTTATTGGATATTTGTGATTCTGGACATGAAATACTGAACAATGAATCGCTCGATATTAATTAAAATGAGATTACAATAATGGTAAATTAATAGATATAAGATTTATTGAAAGAAATATTTTTAGAATCCTAATAAAAGATTTATTTACAGATTTATTTAAAGAGAAATTTATAATACATTCAATGTGTTACGTGGAAAGAAAGTTTAGGTGAGTAGGCATTCACCCCTTAAAATATGTGTTAGTCGTCTTAATTTATGTAAACCTACATAAAATATGGCTAAATCATCGGGAACAACTTATCACTAGTAACAATTCGATTAATATTGCACTCAAAAATTATTTCATTTAATTTAATTGTAAGAGCTAATAGAAAATACTTAAAATCGATCTGATAAAAACAATAACCTAACCGAAGATGAGGGTTTATAGTCCTCGTCGCGACTTCGAACAGCTTCTATAGACATCGCTGTGTTCAGATGTCCTTTGCATAGATAAATTTAGTAATTTACTTACGTAAAATATGTTATCTTGGGAAATACGAGATTTCTAATAACTGTAGAGATATCCAGGTGATATAAAGACAAACTGATTATGTTTGTTAAGTGATCGGAAAGTTAATCTATACGGTTTTAGTTACATATTTGGAGAGGAAAGTAACGTTTTGCCATGAAGTGTAAGTATTAGTTTATAACTTTAGTTAGAAAATCCGTTCCCAAAATTACTCAAAATTATATAAAGAAGTTCTTGATTAAGGTCATCATTTTCTTGATTTTTTTTCTTAATCAACTGATTTTTTTATCATTTTAAGCGCTTCAGTATTTTCAATTTATACGCATTCGTTCGTAATACATATAATTTTTGTATAATACTGATTAGTTTAAAACTTGTGCCATTTTGTAGTCAATATTCAAGATTACTGGTTTGTTTTATACTAGAAGCATGTTTTTACTGTAAATAGTAATCATTTGGTGAAATATGAACCAAATTATCTCTCGCGTCATGTTTTGCATTATACAAGTAAATATGTTCAATTTATTATAAATATCAGTAGCTATAAACGTATTGCATGTAGATCTTTGTAGATCGAGTCACACGTCATATTATCCAATAAATAACATACTTGAGCAATGGATATCTGAAGTTAGGAAGCAAGGCTAGTTGATAATTTAGTAACCACTTTAGTTGATAATTTAGTATTTCTCAATCCCGCGTTATTGTAGAATATAATAATCACAATCAATAGTAATAATACTATTTTTAATCTGGCGTTTCAGTTCTCCTCTATATGATCAACATTCTGTTGTAATATAACTCCAAGTGTTAGAAAAAGGAATAGAAATGTTAAAACTGCCATAAATTTTAAAGTTAATCTATTTATTGTCATTGTGTCGTAGTTAAAACAATATAAATATGGATGTTAATTTAATATACTATATAATAGCATACATATTTCTGGATTATAATTCAATTACTTCATTTATAAATATATGTATATATTTCCATACAAATGTGAAACCGGATGAATATATCTGACGAAGATATAGACGAGCTGTCTTTTTATAATAAAATTGGTAATTCATCAGATTATACTAAAAATGTAAATACTGAAACAAGCATATTCTTCTCTATACTCCACGAGCTTTCAACTAAAAAATAATGATATTATTGAAGCGTTAACGTCTTTAGAGTATGACTAAGAATATTTTGTTGGATACATCATACTTTATTATAATTTTTTTTTGCATAATTTACGAAATGTTTCTGACAAACTTACGTTTCAAGGGGTTGTTTTTTAATAAACAATAAAAATCGTATTTTATAGGCAACTGTACAATAATCCTTCCAATCTTTTTCAGGCGCAGTCATCTTTACCGTTGTCATTTTAGCTAATTTCGCATGTAAGTTGTTTCATTTATATAAGTATATATACAATATTTTAATACAATGCAGTAATAAATATGGAAGCTAAGTATAAACATAGCAATCTATAAACCAAAAGCTTTTTTAGCTTTTTGATGATAATAATAATCTACAATAACATTCTTCGCTTATTACATAAATACATTTTTTTCAACATACTTTCCATTGCGAGATACTATATTACAACAAATATAATATTTCATATTTAAAATTATTTGTAAAAATTCCTAAAATCCTAGTAAAAATATCCTAGATTTGTCTGTCGCACATATTTATATTAGCGTTCTAATTAAAATCACATAATTCACAAATGAAACGCACTTGTGTTTTCGCCAAAAATATACATAATAAAATTGATTCTTATCTTCAAATTATGTGAAAACTATTATTTTCTGTTTATCAGATGGTAAAAAATATCTAAAAAGTTAAAATGTAAATTATGTACCAAAATGATTTTGTAAGATCAAAGTTAAAAGTAAGATAAATCTCGTAGAAAATATAACATAAAATGCATATTATGCATATAGCCAAAGTAATAATATGAATATAGTCAAATTAATTCGTATCTTAAAAACCATTGTAAAGTATTACTTCTTGAAGTGGTTTCTTATATTTTATAAGTAAAAATTTAACTTAAAAATAAAAATTGCGTGCAGAAATGATTTTTCAGAAAGATTAAAGGAACTTTAGAGAAAGAATATGTCAAATATTTTGTTAATAGGTATATTTAATTATTTTTCTGGAGTAGAGTAATATTTTTCACAAATTCCCTAACTAGCCTTTTTAAATCAAAGTTCCTCTATTTTCTCTATCGTATGTATTATACGAGTATTTGCATCAATTTTATATAGGCATCAATTTTATATTATAACTTCGATTTTATGGATTAATGGTGTAATATGTATCGATTAATATGTAGACGTGTATTTGAGAAATATCTGCTTTAAATAAAATCATTTTTGAAGTAGATTAAATATTAGACACTATGTTTAAATTATTGGATAGCTAAATAAACCTCATATAATCAACGACGAAAGATTGTCATTCGATCAGATCTTTATCTTATGTGTACTGTATTACTTATTAAAAGTATTATTAAGTAAGTATTAAGTAAGTATTTGTTACCTACGAAAAACTAATTATAATATAGTGAAAATTTAAAAATCTTAATAGACCCTTTATTTTAATTTAAACTATTGCAAATGATTTAAGATAGCCATCTACAAATAATTTAAGTAGGTGACCAATTCTCGAGTTATCGAATATACATATTAATAAATAAAGACATTTCATTCGTGTGTATGTATTTTCAATGAAAGAAGGAATAAAATAATAGAAAAGTTTTGCGTCCCACAATTTTTCTCAATAATTCGTTTAGTCTGTTGCTCAATATATGTATTAAAAAAACTTTATGAGCTTGACTGAAACAAATAAAAATTGTGTACCTCCAGTAAAAGTTAATACTTTGCTATAGCGTGCATTAGTAATTACTTTGTTACCTGTTGATGTTTACTTCTTAAATTAATAAACATCTTTTCTTTGAAACTAAATTATGTGATATAAAACATGAATATATCTGTCCATGTCTAAATAGTATTATTTATCAATTTAGCTGTAGAGCAGAATATTGAACAAACTACTTCATAGTACATAATGCCATAATTTTAAATAATATTGGAAAATTATAAATTGCCAACCTACAGATTGACTTATTTCAAATTTGAATAACTTGATGAAACCTTAATACACACACCGTCAAATGTCTTGGACCCCCGATGTTTTGTATGAGTAAATAATTTTTTTTAAAATATTGTATTTATTATTCAAAGTATGTTTTTTCCAAATGTATTTTTTTGTACTACAGGAATAATTTTTAAAAGTTTACTCAATTCAAAACCGATGAGAAAAAATTTGCAATTTTTAAGAAAATTTATTATGGCAAAAATTAACAAAAAATATTTTTTTAACAAAGTAAACTAATATTTGATAGTCAGTATGGCCTCCTCTGCTTCTCAGTACATATTGACACGCTTATGCATTGATACAATCAAACGATTGATAATTTCTTGAGGAATATTGTTCCATTCCTCTATTGCTGCTGCTAACTCCTCCGCATTTTGGGGTGGGTTCATCCGTTTGTGAATTGCTCTAGAAACAAAATACCACATGTTCTCAATGGGATTCTTATTGGGAATTAGCTGGTCAATCTAATCGGGTAATATTTCTCTGTTCAAGTACCTCTTGAACCGTTCTTGGGCGATGTGGCCTCGCATTGTCGTCCATGAAAATGAAATTGTCACCTAATTCATTGCGTAGGGGATAAATAATGGGCCTGATAACACTTTCAATATAAATTTGACTTGTCGTATTCTGATTTATGGAAATTGCCGGTGTACGGCGATTGAACATTATTCCTCTCCAAAACATTACTGTCCCACTATTGTAGGGACCAATCTCACTGGGAAAATTTAGTCTCTCTTGATGACCTGGCTCTCTCCAGGCCCTTTGCATGTTGTCATCACTCACCAGTCCAATTCTAATTTCATCTGTGAATAAGACCCATCGCTACTGCTGCAACAGCCAATTACTACGTTCCCATGCTCACTGAAAGGGGCAGCTCGATGTCGTGGAGGTAGAGTGGGTACCCTTAAAGACCTTCTTGCACGTAAATTTGGATGATGAAATTTTCTTCGAACTGTAGAGCTCGATATCACAAGGCAAAACGTACCTTGAAAGTGAGCCCTAAATATTGAGCTGAATTATTTCGGTCTGTACGGGTATATTGAACCAAGTACCGATCCTGCCATTCATTTGACAATCGAGGCTGTGGTCCTCTTTCCGCTCTCCCTAATTCTTGATACCTATGAACTATTCGCACAACAGAAGATCTAGGAATGACTAACTTCCCGTATATCTGATGATTGGAATACCTAGCATCATACAAAGCAATAAGTCTTGCCCTATTAAATGCAGAAACCTCATTTCTGACATTATAACGAAAGAAAAGTATCAAAGTCACTTTGCTAAATATGCAATAAAACTGACGAATATTTAAAAAAATATATAACTCATCAACAACATTTTATCTAGCAACTCATTTAATCTTGTTTGAAAGCTAAATAACTCCCTTTGTTATCTAGCAACGAAAACAAAATAAACATAGTCGAAATCTGTAATATACGGGGGGTACAAGACATTAGACGTTGTGTGTACAACGAATAGATTGAAAATTGATTTTTTTAAAGGTGGAATACCAAAAACTGTATTTTTTATGCCTTTTAATAATCAAGGCTCACTATACATCTATGCATTCAACACCCTCTGGTATATTCTTATTATATTTAGTACCAAAAGTATTAAATTTAATAATACACCAATTTTAAAAATGTTTGCAGATAAATTTAATAGTGAAAATATTATTATGCCTTTATTAATACAGACAGACTATCATGGATCAAAAGCACATAACAAAATCAATAATAATAACATACGGTAATAATAATTTAGAAATGAAAATAGTGATAACAATAAATATGACGAAGTAAACAAAAATTATAACGAAAAAATTACTAAAATTTGTTGAAATTCGCCCAAACCACGTTCATTCTAATATGTTGGCCATATACAACTCTCGTATAATACTTCATGCGCTTTTTAATTGCATACAGGTAATATCTAGGCAAGGGCTCGTTTGTTTTATATATATTTTTCTTAATAGTGAAAAAGTTAAATCCGGCAACTTAGGCGGCTGATGGAATTTATCCACTGATTTTAAAAATTATCATTGACCGCATTGTTTTTTCGCTGCATATATAAGAGATCCATTTAATTGAAATTTCAAATTAATGAGGTCATCACTAGATAAACTGTCTAATGCTTTCAAAATTCACTCCTCAAGAAATTAGAATATTGAATCCTAATTGCCGTCAAAGAAACAGTGACCAACAATCTTTCTATAGAGTATTTTACACCATACATACCTTGACTTATTGTGTATAGACAACCCATTCTTAAATTTCTACTAGTCAGTAGCGTGAATTTTTAAATGAAACCATATCGTTAATGATAAAAGTGGTTTCATTAGTGAAGAGAATTCTTGCCTCTGGTAATATATTTTGATACGTAGCGTGTTTCATTGAAAAAAAGTTATCTATATTGTATATAGTGCTATTACTGACTATAAGAAGTCCATTATTAAGTCTAGTAATTAACTTCCCTAGCTATTTCTCAACCATATACCAAGCGCACTCTCATAAACCATATACCAAGCAGCACTGCCACCAACTAGATAAATGATTTCAATGTTGTTGCTCAAATCTAGTTGTTACATAACGAGTATCACTTATTTTTATGAATATTTAACACACAAAATTTAATCACAGTCTAAATAACAGCTAAAAATACAGTTATTTTATCAATTTTTCATTATTTCAATCAATAATTATTTTAGAAATTTTTTTATGGCTATCTTTAGGCAACAAGAAAAGGATAATGTTATTTTCAAGTCTATATAGATACGTCAGGAGAACGTACTTTTTAAGGAAATTAATAATAATATTTTCATTATTAAATTTATCTGGAAAAAATAAAAATATTTTATTTTTTCCAGATAAATTTAAATATCTTTTATGACATTTGATACATACCATAAAAGGAGTTCAGTATGAGCTGTATTTAGTTACTGCTCGTTATAGGAAAGAGTGTAAGATATCCTTATGTATGCGTAAAAGAAAGAGTGGGGGCAGCATTCGGCTGTTTACTTAGATCAGGCTATTTACTGCGCACCACGTGGGCGGTCTGATAGAGACTTGTTCCTATTTTTGACTAACAGTATATAAAAAATCGATAATATATTTTCTTGAATTTTCATCCCCAAAAAAGATTGCAGTATGATTTGATTATTAATAATAAAATATGACCCTGTTCAAAAGTAGTTTTTGATGTTCTATATTCTAGAAAAAATCTTGTGAAAATCGATTAAAATATACAATTTTTTTCAGAGTATTTAAATTTGAGATAATACACTATATAAAATTGTTACGTTTACTCGTTTAAAAAATATTTTGAAATATTTGTTAATAATTTAAATCTTTGTGTGTTACTAGGAATTACCATACTACTTATTTTAAAATCAGATAATTTCAAAAGCTTTCAAGTACCATAATCAGTTTATTATGATGCCAACAACATCATGATAAGAATGCCATTGTGTTGCTAATCAATAAATATCCAGTCAAATTATATAAATATTTTTCGAATGCTTTCCTTCACTTATCACCAATAAACGTAACTCATGTAAATATGGAAAAACCTTAATTTCTTAAGCTGGGAAAATTGTAAAATAATCAATAATTCTTTTTTACTAATTTTTGAGTGTTATGGCAATAAGAATCGCAGTATCGAAAAAGATAATAATAAGTACTTTAGATACACGTGGTTAAAATATTTTGTAATATGTGAATACATTAGATAATATTAATAATTAGCAAGTTGAAGAAATTGAGTTAATACTAGTAAGGACAATATGATAATCAATGTTCCGTATCAGTAACATGCATTTAAAAGATGCAGGTATATTTTAAAAAAATTTAAAAATATTAATATTTGACATTCATTTAGAATTCATAGGCAACATTTCGACATTAATATTAAAAGTCTCATAATCAATAGATTATATATCAGTGACGAAGGTTCACACTTTTTAATTGTTGTTTGACTTTGTCAAACACAATTTTGAAAACATGAGACATCAAACAATAGTTTTATGAAAGGTTATAAATGTTACTAGGAAATATCAAATATACATTATTTTTTAAATTATTATAAATTGTCATTACAATTCTATTGTAATAAACAAAAGGACTAATTTCTTAAAACTTAATGTAATGCATACATATGAAAAATAAATTTTCCTAAACTAAATCGAAATCCATATTATATTTATTTAAGAAAAAAAAATACAACTCCTAGAAACTATACAATTATTCTTTCAAATATTTTTGGGCATAATTGGATGACATTATTAAATTGGGAATTACTACCTTATTTTAATATCATTCTCTATTTAATCGATACGTTAGTTTGCTGTTCAATATTGATAGATAAATTGTTAAAATCAAGTACTGAATGTTATCCAATCAGTGTGCTGATTGATTATATCTAAATCTTCAAGTATTTCACACTCGTGTGTTCAAAATTGTTTATTGCTAAATAATGACTAATATTATACAATGAGTTTATATTTAGGAGAAATAGTGTTTGGGTTACAGGATACTGTTTCAAAAGTTTGAAAAATATGAACTTTAATACACTTTTTTTAGATAACGTCTATTCTAATATCCTAATGCCATCCTTAATAGAAGTACAGATACAAAGAGACTTTACTTTAAGCGTAACTTGAAGCATGTTTTATAAGTTGCGAGTATAATAAAACATTTATTAAAAATTGGCAACCAGTTCCAATTTTGGTGTATCATTTATAATTTATTCTTGTAATGTACATGCAACAAGGCCAGATAATATTAATAAATAGACCACAAAAAGAAATAAGGAATATTTCACCTCAATTTTTAAAGAGGGTTATTGCTACCAACTGAACGGGAAATATTTTGAACATTTATTATTAATACGTTTAAATAAGCTCACAATCTTACAATTTAATGTTAATAAATTAAATCACGAGTATTTTATGTGTTTAAAATGTTCAATAATTTGAGCATTTGATTATGAATATGAATTGTCGAACCCGTCTCGAACCGACCTGCTAAAAACCTCTTTAAATAAAAAGATCATTTTTAGCGCTTCCATGGGAATTCCATTTAAAAAAAGATTATTGTATCTATTAGTAACAAATTTCAATTTCCAACTCATCTCAAGATGAAAATTACGATATGACTTCTTATCTGATATTGTTTCCGCACAGTTACTGTTATCACACAGACTTATTGTTTTCAAGGCATTAAGTAAACAAAATAAAAAACATATTTTTTCCTTGACTTGCATGTGTTTCAGTTTTCTTAAAAAGCTTTTCTAAAAAGTCTTAAAATTTTCTCTCACTAACTTGAGAGAAATTTAATCGCAATAAAATTGATACATACAGAAAAATAAGAAATATATTTATTAGACTAATTAACAAAATACAAATTTCTAAATATACATATATCATGAGCAGTATTATTCAATTTAATTATACACTGTGAAGGCGATGAGGAATAAAAGTGAACCGTTCCTAAACTAAGAAATAAAATTCATATTTCTCTTGTACTTCTTTTGAAACACAGAAATAAATCAAGTAATTTCAAATTCAATCAATTAATATATATAAAAATTTGTCACACTCTTACATAATTATTTACATACGTAATATGTAAGAAAAGTGACTCGAAAGAGCAAATTTTTTGTACTAGTGCATTTTCTTCATATTTTTGGCTTCTCATGAGTATTTTGTTTATTATATTCATGAAAAGTAATAGAGCATAAGAAAGAATAATCAAAGAATGGACTTTATGCCAGACTTCAAATAAATTCCAAAAAAAATCAGAGAATAAAAATTAAGAAGTGTCATCTTTTATCACTGTCATATGGTAATTATTCTTGCATGATATTAATCTTATGAAATTAATATTATCCAAGAATTATGACGTAAATGTAATATTTGTCACACCTCAATCAACCTGTTGGTGGATTGAGGTTTTTAATAAATCAAAGTGGTTTGCGCTCGAACGAAAGTAGATATTTCATATCTCCCATATAATCTCATTTTCACAACTATTTCTCTCACTGTTGCCTAACAGAAAACATATTTGAAATATTTATTATTACAATAGTCAATTTCTGTTGATTATTATAATACCTCACATCCAACTATAATCACAACTTCAACTTTGCTCTTCATTTAGACTCACATATACATTTTGTTTTAAGTTACATATTTGTTTTATATAAAAGTGGCGAGAATAGTTAATAGTAAAGAAACAGTATGTCAAACACATAGTATTGCTTGATACATAACTTCATATACATACATGATTATTTGAGGGAATCAATTTGAATTCAAGTACAAAAAGACTGTTGCAAATACAGTAGTGATACTACATAGTACTGAATGTATTTTTAAAATAAACTTTTCGGTATATTGTACAAATATTAAGTGCCTTTAATAGTGATATCGCATCTCTATCAAATATAGTAAAATACGAGTAGAACTATGCGAAAGAGTTGCTAATCAAATATCAATTACCGCTTTGACATATACAATTCAAATGGAAATTGATAAAAAGAATAGAAATTTTATTGAATGTTATTGATATTATTCAATCTATTAAAATAAGAATTGAATCGATTTTAAAATAAATTAAACCAATACTTTCCTAAAATACGTTTAACGAAATTTAAGATTACATTTTCTAATTAACTTTCTATTGCCAATATCTGCCAACACCTCGAAATTCATGTTTAAAATATTTACCTTAGTATAGCGGAAAACGGTAGATAATTTCAATAAGATTTAAATTCAATAATTTGAAAAACGGTTTAAACAAGTCTTGACTTAGGTTTTATTTGAATATTTTTGATGAATGTGTATGAAAATTGAAATTTGCTACTTAATACACTTTCCCATGTAGTTCAAGACATATTAATATAAGATTTTACAGATCATTTCATATTATCTTTCAATGATATGGTGCATAGTATTATAAGGTGAATTATAATAAATAGAATGATAGACTGATATACAAGGATAGAATGATATAGAAGTATCTACTTCCTTGGCGCAGATGATGAAATCCTCTTTGACTATAAATCGTGTGCTTTAGAAATTTATCGAGGAAGTCGCTTCTCTGTGGTAGTTCATCATTACAACGCAATTGAGTAAAACAACTACTAAGTTTTATACCATTCTATTTACACAAAAATCGCGACTGCAGTTTCGACACTTTTATTGTCATTTTCAAAACTATGTATCAACAAGAGTTGATACAAGAGTCGTTTTTAAAATGACTCAAGTATCGAAACTGCAGTCACGGTTTTTATGTAAATATAATGGTATAAAACTTAGTAGTTGTTTTACGCAATTGCGTTTGCTTTAGGTGGACCTATTTGAAAATTTATCTCCAAATTTTAACATTTTAGTGGCCGATGTATGGGCGCCCGACCCATTATGTCCATACCCCTCTGAAGACCTCACCTTTTACCCAGACCCTGAAGACTGTGCGAAGTATTTTGAATGTTATGAGGGGGACAAGTATGTAATAACGTGCCCTGTTGACATGCTCTGGGATATATCTGCCAGTACGTGTGTAGCCAAGGAAGGTGTGAATTGTGGCGATCGTGGTAAGTTATGCCTAAAACAATTAAATATAATTTTTAAAATAATTTTATCTTAAATTCATGTTAATATTGATTTATTCAAGATTTTTATGAAACGAAATGTTTCGTATCTAATAATATCGATATTAGTTGTGATATTAATTATTTTATATTAATAACTAATAACTTATTTATGAAATATTTTATTGAAATATTATCTATTTTCTCAAATCTTAGGATCCTCTACAACGAATCCAGTTCTTACAACTACTACATCTCCAGCAACAGACGTAACAGGTAATACTTGGTTTCTTCTATTTTTATAACTGTAAGGTTTAAGGTAAAATCATTTTTGTTATATATTAAACAGTTAATAATAGAATCCTTCAAAGCCGATAATAATGTTTTAATAGATTAAGCATCATGGCAGATGCCGGTGTCTCACATGTGATATGCTTTTTCTTTCGCTGAGCTATGGCAAATAAATACACACTAGGAATATGTGTCTACTATGACAGTACTGTTTAACCGTTATAGGCTCACACTATCAGTAGTCACACTATTTGATTGAATTTTTTGAAAAAATACGTTTACCAACAGTGTTACAGAAACAGGAATGTTTGGAAAGTTTCCGTCAATTTTTGAGGATAAAGATTAAAATTAAAAAGACACTGTTAATCAAATGTATTCAATTATATATAGAATTTGATAATGCAGTGGGCCTTCGGTCAGTTACCCGACGTGGAGCTGTATATGTGCAGCACACTACTTCTCGGCCTCTATATAGATGGGCACCTTATTGTATTCTCCTATAGAAATTTCTGCGACGTCATTCGTACTATGGATCGAGGTGGTGGACTGGGCCCAGTATTGGGATGTCATTATATATATATATGTCATGAATTTGAGTCCCAACAGGAATTCTGGTATATCTCCCTGAGCATGGGTGTATTGTTCCTTGTCTTTATGTGTAGCTTTCCCTTTCACAGCTTCGTGAGAATTTAGAGGAAGGAAGTCGATTTTTGTGTGTTCAGACTTTTTATATTATACACCATATTGATTGATAACCGTTTGCTATCTTTTAGGAAGTTTTATAATACCACTATCATAACAAGTCCCTGGATTATCGCTAGAAAATTGCTCAGAGTGATGTTTGAAGTCCTTCACAGTATTACTGTTATTCCATTTAGGAAATTTTGTAAAAATCGGAGTAGACGATAGTCTGAAAAGACAAAGTCATATGCCTATATAAAACATGTGGTAAGATATTCCAGCCATGCTCTAAGAACTTTTCCCCTAGTGACTAAATACACATGTGGTCTAGCCTTGTCCTTGTGAAAGACTACCCTTTTATTATTGGCCAATTTTGGACGCTTCTGGTCTATGGCTCGCTTCAAATTGTCCAGTTGGTTACAATATTTAACTAAATTGATTGTTTCGTTATGTGGTAGCAGTTCGTAATAAACGCCCTTCCAATCCAACAAGCCACAGAGCATAACTTTCTGGGCATGGATATTGAGTTAAATGACTATAACCGTTTTCACTAAGAATTATGGTTAACAATCCATTTCGCACCGTCCGTTATGATTCGTTTCAAAAATAGATCGTTTTCAGCAATAAATCACACGTGAAAATACGGTCCATTTTTTTGCGTTAATTTATAGAGTACTAAAACATTATGATGACTAACGATATAATAAACTAGTCTTTCTTGACATGTAGAATGTAAAAATAAAATACGAATAATTCCAAGTTTAGACAAAGAAAACAACCATTTTTATTTAAATATAAAGTTATGTTAATACAAGTTTGTTAGTTTTTTACTAAAACCTGATTATATTACTAGCTAGGTACCTATGTGTAGTTATCAATAGTGAAATTTTTTTAGTACTATTTCAAAAATAACTAGGTTAGTACTAAAAAATTAAATAATGAAGGTTGGCTACGGAAATTGACAACGTTCATATGCAGAAGTTTGTTACTTATTTAATATTTTTATCTAGAGAAAAGCATCTAGAGAAATATCTGAGAATCTACGGTTGGTTAGGAAATTTAGAGAAGAGGATATACATACAAATGATACCTCATAATTATAGCTTCCTAAATCATCGACAATACAACCGGCTTTAGACAATGGTAGAAATCAAATTACAGATCCACAATAGAAGGAAATTTGACAGCAAATCTTTATTTAAATCTATTGTATATCTATACAATTTAGATTGGCTGATCTATTTATTTGAATAGTCATTTTCTCTTTTTACTTTTTATAGTTAAAAAATTACGCGCTACTATAAATAAAGCAGTACTTCACAATATCGTCACAGTATTTCCAAATCAAAACATGATAATATTTCAAAATGCAATTCGAAAGTGAATACAGGCGTCACGCGTCGTAGGCATCCGAATGAGGAGTATGAGAGGTTAAGTCTCGAGTCAGGCTACCGACTGCGGTTTCTGGAACTCCTTCTCTAAGTAGCCTTTCCGTGACTCGCGTTACACTGGGCGGACTTCTTCGATTCCTTAATCGAAGTTGAAGTTCAGCCGGCATTCAGAGATATCTCCAAGATTTTGGCCGGAGTACTTCTTTATTAATTGGGGATGGGCTGCTTTGGTTTGGCGCCCTTTCTTTGGTCGCTTTGCTTCTTCCGAGTTTACATGGTTTAAACGGAGGAGTAGTCCTATAGTGGGATGATGGCCTTGCTACCTCTGCACATCTCCATGGCCTTGCAGACTTTCTTCCTCTTCCTTCCTTTCCTAGTCCACTGGGTGGGATGTTTCGTCAACACGCTGGCGTTGGTATGGCGCTCTTCGAGGTGTCTAGCTTAATCGGATACACCCTAGGAAAACGGAATAGAGTTACCGAATTCCTTCCGACTTGGGCTGCTCCCCCTATTGTCCTACGGAACTCGTCTCCTGCATGGCACACACTCCCGTCGTCCATCGATGATCCGTGTCATTCTATCTCGTCCGCCAACTCGAGACACATCCCTTGTTACAACCCCAGGTAGTTGTACTCTTCCAATGGTCGCGCATAATATCCGTAAAGAGATAGCGGTGAAAACCGCTTGATCCCTCGGTGATGGATGGTTTCAAAATAAGATGGCGAATTTTATAAGCAGATCAATTTATGCGGAGCTAGGCCACAGAAGATCCAGAGTCTGGTGTCTTTGTTCAACTGTTGGTATTCTTTGCTACTGATTTACATCTGAACGTCACGTAGCACTGGTACTAACTGATCGAGACTTACCCAGCCATCATATATTTGTCCTCTCCAGAAAATGACCATTAGGACTTCATCAAGTGGTATGAGTTCCAGCCAAATTCTCTGACCGATAACAGTATAGGTGGAGTTGGTGTGCGGTATCGCAATGCCCACAAATTGATTCGGGACCATATCCGCGAAAATAGCAACCATAGGCTAGTTCCGACTAACTCTATATATGGTTCCATTATTATACTATAGGATTCATGTGTCATAACATATGTACGAATATACACACTTCAACTCCTTTTTTTGTTTTTTTATTTTCTACTAGACTATTAACATATTGCATTATGTAATATGCAGTATATGATATATACTATATAATATACATTGTGTACTATTTATTTGCTTTATATAAACGTTATTATAAACTTTAATTTAAACAGTATTTAAATTCAAAGAATGTGCCTAATTCATATTAGTATATAAAAAACAAATAATATTGGTGCACTTATTTATTCAGGTACAGCAGATCCAACTGCGTGGACTCCTGATCCACTATGTCCATATCCATCGGAAGATCTAACATTCTACCCGAATGTGGAAAATTGTGCGCAGTATTGGGAATGTTATGAAGGGAACAAATACCTAATCACCTGCCCAAATGACTTATTATGGAATGACAATACCAAAACGTGCGATGATAAGCGAAATGTGAATTGCGATCAAAGTAAGTAAAAAATTTGATAAACTCTGAAGCACGTGAATCTCATTTAAGAAAAAACATTGAATGACGTACAAGTTGTATTTTTTCAGATTTTGTTTCAGTTGTGACGTCATTGTAATATTCTTTTATTGTAGATATCAAAAATTAATTCCAAATATAATAGTACCACTTCTTAGAGTTTTCCCATTTGCTGTTTATAAAATATAAGGTGTTAAACTTTCGTAGCACACACTAATTTTGTTTTCAAAATTAAAAACATACATAAATAAAATCAATCTATGACTGAAAACGGTATATGAATGTCTAAATAAAAGTAAAGAAAACAGACCATTCTAAATCAAAACGTTTAAGATATATCAAATCTTAACTGAGTTTTTAAGGATTATGTTTAACAAACAATAAACGAAGAAATGTATTGTTTAACAGAACAAGAGACAATTAAAATGCATATATTGGTTTTGCTGACCCAGTTTTAAATTATGTTAATGCCTGTAGTTACCTAATAGGGTTAATTTAAAGGGTTAAATAGTTATAACTATTCTGAATTTAAAACAACATTAAATGGGGAAAACGATAAAATAATTTTCAATGAGAAATTAACGGTTATTTATTATTAGGCTAAAAATATAAATAGTACTCCTCGTATACCTACATATAGTTAGAACTATAGGATTTGAATTGCGCGCCATTTTTGTTCTGTCAAACATAGGGCGTTAATATTTGAGGGGTATAGAATCAAAACTCACATTCTCCATATTTTAGAAGATTTGAGTTATTGGTGCCACTTAGTTCAAAAAGCTGAAATATACATCTTAATGAAAATATACTACAGCACAAGTCACATTATTCCATGCAAATCTGTATTCAAATGTTAGGGTACGTAGCAAAACTTACATTCTCCACTCAGTTTCAAAACTTACATTCTGCGCATATTCATATCAGCTGTTAACGGTTTAATTTGGTATTTGATTATTGTATGTGGCGTATTAAGATGGTGGATTTTATAGTACATTAACTATTTTCTTTAAAATTTGTCGATTTCTTAAATAATTTTTTCATTTGCCTCGTGAAAAAAGAGGTGGAAACAGAAAAGAGGTTTTATTTGAGGACAAGAAAAAATCTGTTATGAATTTTATAAATAAATTGATATGTGTAGACAGTCACTATTTCCGCTCTGCGATTTCGTCCCGAATGTACTTATCTCCGGAATTAAACATTAGAACATTGTATAATGTATGATGGCATTCCAGTAAAGGAAAACTATCTTAGAAATATATTCAATACCAAGTAGATACAATCTTGGGTTTGGAACCTCACGTACAGACGTGTGTTTTACATGTTTACAGTTACAGGAAAGTATTAAGACAATGAGAGACGAAGCTGAAAAACAAACTCTCATTACACAAAAACGTCTGCATAAACTAAGAGCAAATGCTTCCTTTGAACTTAGAGAAAACAGGGAAGGTCTATTAATTTTATCATTCGACTGTCATAACAATTAACTTCCTCCAAAGATTCCTGACCAAGCAGTGTATTATAGCCGTCAGATATATGTCTATTATTTTACCATTGTAAAGGGGTTTTCAAAAGGCAAACTTAGCCACAGTACTGTAACATCTTACTGCTGGACGGAAAATCAATTTCCAAAGGGATCTAATGAAATCGCTTCCTGTGTGTATTGTGTATGATATTCTCAAACAACAGACCTATCTCAAATTACCAAAATAAGGCTAATATCAGATGGCTGTGGAGGCCAAAATAAAAATTCTGTTGTAATAGCAATGCTTTGTAAATGGCTGTTGTACGCACCTCAAAACATTCAGAAGGTGGAAATAATTTATCCAGGGACTGGCCACATCTACATTCCACCTGACCGGGCATTCGGCCAGAGCGAAAAGGAAATAAAGAGACGTGATTAATTATTAGTCTAAATTATTGATTAAATTAGTCTAATGCCTGAGGAATATTATGAAATATTTTTATACTACGCTATAGTAAAAGACTATAGGAGTAAACTACCAAAATATGGACTGGAAGCCAAAAACCCCATATTTAAGCCGCCAGGGCAATGGCATTTCCAATTTAGCCAAAGTAAAAGAATACTTTTGAAAAAAACTAGAAACAATAAAAATGTCTTGGTCCAGGGTGAACCTTTCTATAAGAGCAATATAGGCGCGTATAAAAGTGTCTGTAAAAACGGCAAATATTTACTTCAGTTGAACCCAGGTTTGATTAAGTAAACAAATTGTCTTAAAATTCTAAAGAATGTTGATGTAAATTCACTTCTGTCCAAGCACTATGACACCGATTGGAGGGAAACGATGAGTTGGAACTGAATTTTTTAAGCATGTTATTGATGATTCTCAAGATGTACTGGTTGAAGAAAC
The DNA here is from genome assembly GCA_037954035.1 of Rosalia funebris. Lineage (NCBI taxonomy): Eukaryota > Metazoa > Arthropoda > Insecta > Coleoptera > Cerambycidae > Rosalia > Rosalia funebris. The sequence goes on along the minus strand of JAZFAV010000015.1, from coordinate 21,358,665 downwards.
TGAAGAAGTAATATGCGCACCACAAGAAGAAGATATACAGCCTAGAGTTTAAATATTTTGTATTTAAAAATATATTGTTATAATCTTGCTCGTTTTTAATATTTTTGTATTGCATTTTAATATAATATTTTATTTGCAAAACTAACATTCTCCACGTATATATATTTCAAAACTAACATTCTTCAGATACGCATTGCAAAACTTACATTCTCCAAGATAAAGTTATGCATTTTTGATATTTATTGTCGATATATTTGGTTTTTAAACATTTCAATCAAATTAGTATTTTTTCTTCATTCAGTAGTGTAATCCATGTAACTTATTGTGATGCAAGTTTTTCAAATTTTCCCAAAATTTAGGTTAATGGGAGAATGTGAGTTTTGATTCTATACCCCTCATTTAACGACTGTCACTTACAGACGATACGACGTCAACATGCCTATGATAGCATTATCAGCTTTCATTTTCAAGTATGGTCCAATTACTACACTACTCCAAAATGCGCACAAAACTGCGGATGTATTTCTTTTTCATTAACATTATGAAATATGGTTGTAGATGACAGTCGTTAAATATTAACGCCCTATCTTTGACAGAACACAAATGGCGCGCAATTCAAGCCCTGTAGTTCTAATTATATGTAGGTATACGAATTAACACTCTATATATACGTAAAGGTGTAGACTGGTTAATGTCAACGTTCTCACCTTTTTGGGTAGTTTCTCACTTCACAATATTATCATTATTGGTTGAAGTGTTAATAATAACGACATATTAAGATCTCATAAGGAGGATGATGATTTTACTCACAAAAGGGTTTGGGTCCAATAGAACAAACCCCTATTTAGTTGAATGTTGACTTCAGGTAATGTCTTGACGAAGCTTTCCCTGGAAGAAGCCTGGGTAAGCGTCGCCTTTTCTACTATCAGCCGATGAACACCAACTCAATAGTGACCACGTTCATCGCATTTTTTGATTTCTTTCGATTTTTTCTTGTGGATTTACTTAAAATTGCAGGTTCATTTTAAGAGGTTAAATAATTTAAGAGATCTGGAACAACAAAATTGAAACGGAAAATAGCCGAAAGTTGTTTACCGTATATCAAATAATGTCAGATTTTTATCTCAACGGTACTTTTCTTATTTTAACGGTAAATTGGAAATAATGGTAAATAGGGGTACTATCTTAACAGTCAATAGGGTACCGTCGTTTGAGAATTACATAGAATTAATTTTTAATGAAATCACAGCTCAAATACAAAATCTTAAGAGAATAAAATTTTTCCTCGTATGTTGTTTAATAGAAGAATCTAAATTCGTTATCTGTTACTCGTATTATGGTATTTCATTCGTCAACTCAAAATGTGTTGTTGACTATGAAATTTCAATCCATTTTGTACATTCCTCTCAAAGCAACGAAACATATTATGTGCCAAAGTGGGGGTGTACTTAGTTTATGGCTTTTATTAAATTTCATTTAAGTATATTTTATTGGTGGACCGTCAACTAATTTATATTATTATACAAACAGGTATATTAAACACGAAATTATTAATACTTAACGTTATAATGTTTCAGCAATTACTACAACTACTCCAAACACAGGACCAACACAGCCAGGTAAATAATAAAGTATAAGATTTTCGTACGAGTATCGGAGACGTAGGGGAACTGTCCGGCATCCGAAATCGGTATATATATATATATATATATATATATATATATATATATATATATATATATATATATATATATATATATATATAGTTTTTAGCCCTAATTAATGTTAGTATACGAATAAAAAATAGTATTGGTACACTTCTTTATTCATGTACAGTGGATCCAACTGCGTGGACTCCTGATCCACTATGTCCATATCCATCGGAGGATCTAACATTCTACCCGAATATAGACAATTGTGCGCAGTATTGGGAATGTTATGAAGGGAACAAATACCTAATCACCTGCCCAAATGATTTGTTATGGAATGACAATACCAAAACGTGCGATGATAAGCGAAATGTGAATTGTGATCGCAGTAAGTAAATAATTTTTTGATAAACTTTGAAACAAGTCATGTTAATTTTCTTAAAAAACATTGAATGACATGACAGTTGTATTTTTTAAGATTTCGATTCAGTTGTGGCATAATCGTAATATTTCTTTATAGTAGATATCAAAAATTAATTCCAAGTATAACGGTACCGCACCTTAGAGGTTTATCATTTGCTGTTTATAAAATGTAAGGTATTAAACTTTCGTAGCGTACACTAATTTTGTTTTCAAAATTAAAAACATAAATAAAACCAATTTATGACTGAAAACGGCAAATGAACGTCTAGATAAATGTAAATAAAATGGATCATACTAAATCAAAATGTTTGATATATCAAATCTTTTCTTGATTTTTTAAAGATTATATTTAGCAAACAATAAAAGTATGGCTTGTTTATCAGAACAAGAGACAATTAAGATATATTGGTTTTGCGAACCCAGTTTTAAGTTTTTACTTAGTAGGATTAATTTAAACAATGGGTTAAATGAAATAATGACAACTATTCTGAATTAAAAACAACATTAAATGGAGTACCACAGGGAAGTATTCTTGTACTAAATTTATTTATCATATATACATTTGAATTCTCCATGCCAATAAGCGACAGTCATATGCATCTTTACGCAGACGATGTGCATCGTCTCGATATCACATGATATTACATAAATCATGTGATATCGAGCGAGAAAGTGATGCAATGGTAAATGACTTGATAAATGATTATTTTACCCACTTTAATAAATGGGGTAGCGATAATAGTCCCAGCTCTATGCACAGGTAAAGGTTGTCAAGGATAGGACCAAGTTTCAAAAATATGGGACTGCCCACGAGGTAGCAGTACATAAATAGCCTGGTCTGTACTCAGTTTCATTGAGACTTTTTCAAAGTGAATATCATCCCCGTCCTTACATTTGTTTTTAAATAAATATAGAAATTCCAACTTAATATTACGAAATAAATAATAAACAATAGCATACTTTTCTTTTGTGTAAATTGCAAAATCATATGATGCATTGCTGCTCACTCGATATGAAATAAATGGTAAATGGTCTGTAAGTTGTAATTGTTGTATCAACTGAATTTTTTATATTGGCAGATGAAGATCTTTCTTTAAAATCCGATGCATGTAGGCTCTTCACAGATTCAGTTGTTGTAAACGGCGTCGAATTTATGTGTTTGAATACTCCCGTATACTTTCTGCCATTGCAACAATAATTTCTTCGGATCAACCACGACGAGAATGTATTGGTGTTGCCTCATCAATAATACAACCCGTATCTTCAAACTTGATTAAGTTGAGGACTGTTAACTTTGTAGATGCTTCATATTGTCCTAATTTTGTGCGAATTTTTCTTAATACAAATATGAATTATCGCTGACTTTTCTAATACAGTTGTACATAAACTATTCATTGTTGAACTATTAATCGCTGCATGTTGATGTCATATGACACCCTATATATATGTAAAGGTGTTGACTGGTTAATGCCAAAGCTCTTACCTTTTGGGTAATTTCTCACTTCACTTTATTATTATTATTATTGATTGGAGTACTAATAATAATGACAAATTAAGATCTCATAAAGAGGATGATGATTTTCCCCACAAAAGGGTTTAGCTCCAACAGAACAAACCCCCTTTTTATTTGTATGTTGATTTCGGGTCATGTCTTGACGAAGCTTTTCCAGGATAAGACTAGGGGAGCGTCGCCTTTCCCACGATAAGGCCACAAGCACTAACGCAATAGTAACCATGTTCATTGCATTTGATTTCTTTCGATTTATATTTGTGGAATTACTTAAAATCGTAGGTCTATTTTAATAGGCTAAATAATTTAGAAGATATGAAGCAACAAAATTAAAATGGAAAATAGTCGGAAATTGTTTACCGTGTATCGATTAATGTCAGAATAATGTCTTTGCTTCATTTTTTGTTGCAATTTGAAAAGGGTTATAATGATATCACAGCTCAAATACAAAATTTTGGGAAAATAGAATTTTCACTTCGTATATTGTTTAATAAAAATTGACATACGTCGGATCAGGGATTGAAACAAATACATTTATTAATTCTGAAGAATCAAAATTAGTGAATTGTCATTATTGTATTTCATTCGTCAACTCAAAATGTACTGTTGATAATGAAATTTTAACCTTTTTTGTAATTTCTTTTCAAAGTAACTAAACATATTTTGTGCCAAAATGGAGGTGTTGTTAACTGTTAATGGATTTTATTAAATTTCATTCAAGTATATTTTGTTGACGGACCGACAATTATTTATATTATTATACAAACAAATAGTTTAAATACAAAATTATTAATATTTAACTTTATAATGTTTCAGCAATTACCACAAATTCTCCAAACACAGGACCAACTCAGCCAGGTAAATAAAAAATAGTAAAGTATATTATTTACAACACATGTATAAAATATACCGCACAAATAACTATAATTCACATATTAATAATTAAAAATTATTAACATTTAAATGACAGAATATCATAGTCTGAAGATGAAAGAGGTACTCTCAATACTATACATATTATTAAAATAGTTCAACAACAAAAACAAAACGTACTGTTTATAAATTATATAATATAATCTCATTATTTTCTGCAGGAGACGAGAGATGTGCTGGTCAACCAAACGGCAGCTTCCACGCTAATCCAGATGATTGCAGCAAATTTTACGAATGCGATGAAGGCAAAGCCATCGACGAGCAGTGCCCCAGTGGTACACTTTGGAATGAAAATAATCTTACTTGTGACTATCCCTACAATGTGAACTGCAAAACAAAATGAACATTTATTCTCATAAAAATCTGTAAAAATTTGAAATAAAAAGTTTAATAAAATAACTTACTTCTCATAGGGCATACCTTTTTATTAACGTTTTCTAATAAATTGCTATAAATGTGGAATAAAGACTAAATCATTATTAATAAGTAATAATGTATTATGAACGTATTATTGTTGTATATTATAATTGTAATTATAATAACGCTTTAAATTTTCTTACAAAAGCAAAACACCTGGAAAATTATCAAAATCCGTGGGTCTTGGTGATGGCGATCTTATATGGTTTATGCCATTTCGCTGAAATGTTGATTCAAATACAGTGAGGCTCAGTGGCGGCTCGTAGTGATAATTTATGGGAGGGCTTAAAGCTAAAAAGCTGTGTACACGGGGATTGAGTTGCAGGTGGTACGGGGGGCGGTAGCTCCCCAATTAAGTGCCGCAGGCGAAAATTTTTCAGAAATTTCAAGGTCATTGTGTGTTACAAGTACCCCAAAATTTGTATTAAACTCTACATCGACATTAATAAATGTGTGATGCTTTTTAAATTTTGAATAGGAAAAAATATTGAAATCGCGGTAATATTACGTTATGATATATTTTTGAAAAAAGAATTTTTTTTTCAAGATTGCTTTGTTTTTCCCACTTTCATTTGACTTGAAATTGTTTCGTTGAAATTTTTGAAATCCTTGGAAAAAATTCTGTTACGTTAAACATTTTATTTATAGCTGTTTGTATACCTAGTTTCTTAAAAAATATGAACAACTATAAAATAATAAAGACTCACTTTCAGTCCCTCGGTAATTTCATCCAAATAGAACTACGATTTTTGATAACAAAAGAATCAGCTTTATATAGTACATACTATGTATAAAAAAAAGTACCTACACAACGTAATAACTTAAAAATATTATTATTTATACAGAATATCAAGTCTTCTGTCTTTCTGGGAAATAAAATGTTCTATGACTTTTTCGTCAAAATTGTTTATGTTATGGATAAAGTTTCTATTCACTGACATCATTGCTAGGGGATCAAGGCGTTCTTCATTCATAGTATTTCTTAAAAATGTCTTTATTCTTTCAAGAGTTGAAAAACATCTTTCTGATTCAGCAGTAGACATCGTAGTTGTCACAATAATTTTTAGTAACTTGACCGTTTCGCTGAACGTTTCATTTAAACCATTTTTGGACAGCCAAGAAACCATGTTTAGGCCTCCTACAATGTTTTTAAAATCCGTTCTTAAATAAATGACTTCCAATTCAGTCGTTAATTTGTCTTGTTGTAACATTGGATAAGATTCAACAACTGATTTAAAAATCGACGTCGGAAATTTCTTTGAATAATTAAGAAAATTGTCTACATTCACTAAAGATGCGGCTTCTAAATGACCTTATGACAATCTTTCCTTTATCTGAAAAATTATTGTATCACACACTTCCCTAGCAATTGCGGAATTTCTATTTTCAGGATTAATTTTTCTCCGTTTATTCTCATTCTCATTATCAACATTTGTCATTTCTTTTTCTATATCATCAGGTGAATTTCTAAGAGATGATGTAATTTTTTCAAACTTTTCGATTTTTTTTTTAAGTTCAATACTGCCGGTATTTCTGGCTTCAAATTGATTAAATAATATGTCTACATGTGGAAACATTTTGTGAAACAAATTAAGAAAAAAAAAACAAAATTGGGATCTTCTAGAGTTCTTCGCAAACCATAGGCCTCTTTGCAAGTAACAGATTTATTACATTTTTCCTCCAATTCCTCGAAACATTCGATTAACTTTTCTCTGTTCTGAAAAATTACGTTACAAGGGCTATAAAACTACAAGGTTGTAGTACTGTAACACATCCTGTAACACGTATGTGATATACAAAGATATGTATACATAGGCGGGGTTACGTTTACTATCCGGATGTTATAATTCCAATGTGTAGCGGCAACTCTAGACAATTTTCGATTTACAATTTCTTCTAATACATCACATCTGTGAGTAGGACTTGAAAAAAAAACTAGGAATTGCGGATAAATTTGAGAAAAAAAATTTCATTTTGGCATTGTAACTAGTTGCTTTCTGCATAAGTAAATTTAACTGATGCGCATAACAGTGCACAAAATGAGCATGTTTATATTTTAGTTTTATTTTTGATTGAACTCCACTGGTAACACCACTCATAACATTTGCACCGTCGTAAGTTTGAGCAATTAGTTTAGATGGCGAGTTTGAAATTAATTCATCTAACTCATGTTCTATGCACTGCGTTAAACCCTCAGCTGACTTATCGGTTACTCTTAGGAAACTCCAATATCTCTCGTAAATATTTCCATTGTGGTAATATCTTACTATAATAACCATTTGACACTGGTTTGAAATATCAGTTGTCTCATCACTCTGAATTGCTAAAAACTCACTTTCATTAATTTGCTCTTTAATTTCTTGACGACACACTGCAAGCATACTTTCCAAAATTTCATTTTGCACAGTTTTAGATATACCTTTAAAAACCGTCGCCTTGTCTAAATGTTCTCTCAAAATTATATCTAATTCTGATGAAAAATCGATTAATTCTAGCAAAATCCCTCGGCTTTGAGAATCCCGTTTTCCAACTTTCCACGAAATTGTATACAATTGATAATTTCATTTAAAATATACCTATTTTTAGTCACCTGTTCGTTATGTTTTATAATGTTTTGTCTGTATACTGAATCTAACTGAACTGCAATATTTACCGAGCCTAATATAGCCAAATCCGCACTGCACTTTATATGATTAGCAGAAATTTCGTGCTTTTTTATTGATTAAAATGTTTTAGATCTTTAAATCCTGTTAAAGACCATACCTTGTCCATTCCGACGGAACCAGAATAAAATACAACACATGGAAAACAAAACAGAGCATTTACCTTATCACATCCACAAATCCACCCACATTTTTTGTAAATTTCTTTAGAAAAATGTCTCGGGAAAAGTACGTGTCCCTACCCTGTCTGGTTGATTAAGATTCAATTCTGGTGTTGGTCGTCCGAGTTTCTTGATTTTTACTTTTTCTGCTAACAGAAGAGTTTTAAAATTCACTTTCAGAATACTACTTATACTATTCTGTCATTTAGGCATCAATCAACTTAAAATAACACAAAACAACGAAACAGCAAATAAATATCGACAGCGATAATGTACACTCCATACGTAGTAAAAGAGGCTCAGATAACTTGAGCCATCTGTCGCATTGTAAAAACATTTCTCCGCAATCGGCAATTTCCGCGCCCGGTTCGTTTATTCATATATTTCCTAATGCAAGGAATGGCTCGCTAGAGCTGAGCCCTGCACTCTCTGGTTAGGGTAAATTTTGAATGATCTGTCGACTGTATCAATGTATTATGCGACTTTATTGTACACATAGCCGTCGTAAACGGGTAATAACTATGTTAAAAAAATATTAAATTAATTAAATATCAAAAAACTGAAAAAATATGCATTTAATTACTGTTATATTTTTCCAATAGTGACTTGGGACTCTTGGGAGGCTCGAGCCCCTGAGCCTCTATGGAGCAGCCGCCACTGGTGAGGCTGTATGCGGTTTCTGTGTACTGTTCCCCACGAGATGTATTAATTAAATCACGAAAACTCGCCGTAGCTATGATGGTGATGATGATGACAATGATGATGAGAAGAGTCAATACCAGATATCTCCTAACTAATAAATCCAATATTTCACAAGTTTCTTTTTAAGACAGGTATCGAAAAATATACGTCTAAAATATATATTTGATTGTATTACAACTTTTGAATTTGATTAACAATTAGTAGATGCCGACAGACTTCATTTGTCCTTTAATTTTTTTATATTTTTTAAATCTGTATTTAGTTACATGCTCTAATTTAAATTGAATGGCAGACCACCCGTTCTTAATTGTATGGTTTATTTAAAATTTAACCCGCAGATGTTTCATGATATCATTAATGAATTAATTAATAAAGTATGCGAATAAAATTATTCATGCTTAAACGTCTAGACTAGATTTAAGCTTTGTAGAGTACTCTTGTTTATGTGAAAACGTTTCAGCGACTGAATATTCGCTTGAAAGTTTTTATTTTTCATATTAAAAGACTAGAGATGGTATTTATTACTATCATATTTTAATATTATTTATTTTTAATATTATTTATTATGTTAAAAATTCAAGTTAACAAAGAACAAATATTTATATTTTTCTGAAAAAATAGATAATTTAATGTTGCTAATTGCATTATTAGCGAAACAAGCCAAAAAAATTCAACATATAAATTTAATGTGTCGCTTAGTTATCTAATAATAACAATTATTCATTTAAATAATGACCTGTTTAATTTCATAAATGCCTGTCTTACTATAAAGCTTAATATTATTTATATATTTCTTCTTGTTGCCTACTACATATTTTAGTGATAAGTATTAAGGATTTGCATTAAAAAAATGGAACGAAGGATATTATATTCACTGGATATTCACTGGATTTTGTTAACTATCTAAGCAAAAAGTATTTATAGCACGGGGAAACTACATAAAGAGGCTGTTCATCGAATTTCATTAGATATCTAATGCCAAAAAGTTTTCTTGCACTATTTGTTTACATTATATTTTCTATAGTTACTCATTATGTACATAAAAATAATTTAATGCCAAAATGAGAATCCTATAACAAAATAAAGACATACTATTTAATATACAATATTACTAAGCAAACTGTTTGTATGTAAAATGATTTTATATTATTTCAGAAATTGCTTTTTTTTAGATTTAATGTTCATAATTGTTATGATGATACTATATATATTATTAACAAAAAGGTATAACAAGAAGTAATTTAAGACGGTAGATGCGAGATAAGTAGATTGTCATTGGCTAAGGAGTTGTTTTTCAGAAGTAGAACAATAAAAGAAAGAAAGAGAAAAATCTTAATTTTATTTGAAACGATAACAACCAATTTTAAGACTTCATATGCCAAACTGGAAGGAATATCATAAATCTTGGTTAACCTGGTGAACTGTACTGTTTGGGTTTTCTTCTAGTACCAAATATATTTATTGTCTGATTTTTTAAACTTTGTTTTTTCGGAAGCTAGGTTCATCTCAGAGTTCTTCTTCTACCTAACCCCCGACACTCACATGAATACACGCAGGCATGCTCAACAGAATTATGTGGGTATCGAATCGACGCTCGATGATGCCCATTTTCATCTTGATGGACTCGTTAATAGGCAGAATTTTCATATTTGGGAGTGATTAACGAAAAACAAATATATCCCCAATATGTCACTGTTTGGTGTGCATTGTGATCTGAAGAAATCATTGCACTATTTCTCTTTGAGAAGGAGACAGGCAGAGTATTAAAGGTAAATGGCGAACGTTATTGTGACATAATAATCCAGTTCTTTGTACGTCAATTGGAAAATATGCCTCTTGAGGACAAGATAAGGCTCTTGTCGTTTTAGCAGGACGGTGCCACTTTCCATACCACCCGTGATACACGACTTGCACGTATCTTGTACGACTCTTTTCCTGGTACTGTCATCTTCCGTTTTGGTAACTAAATAAAAGAAAGAAAGAGAAAAATCTTAATTTTATTTGAAACGATAACAACCAATTTTAAGACTTCATATGCCAAACTGGAAGGAATATCATAAATCTTGGTTAACCTGGTGAACTGTACTGTTTGGGTTTTCTTCTAGTACCAAATATATTTATTGTCTGATTTTTTAAACTTTGTTTTTTCGGAAGCTAGGTTCATCTCAGAGTTCTTCTTCTACCTAACCCCCGACACTCACATGAATACACGCAGGCATGCTCAACAGAATTATGTGGGTATCGAATCGACGCTCGAATTGGAGCAGGCAATTTAGGCCAGCCCCAAATGGCATCATTACTCCAGATCAACCCACAAGAACTCGGAGACCTTCTGTGAGGCAATTATGGAATAGTGTATCCTCAGAAGTCTTGGCCATACCTATAGACATCGTTGTCAATTTGGATTCGAATCGAAAGACCATGTCAAAACAAACTAGACCAATTCTTGCTGTCGCCTGGAATGGAACCAGTGATTCCGGCGTGAGAAGCCGAAGTATTGACCACTACACAACTTCACCGACATATTTGTTTTCATAACTCATCGATAGAACCAGTTCTTCAATACTTTTTACTGTATTCGTTCTTTTGGAGTCTTTATTCGTATTTGTGGTTCAACAAATATGCTTATAAAGTGAACGAACAAAAATCAAAATAAAACAATTACTAAATGGAAAAAAAAATGTTTATTCCCAAAATTGAACACTATTCTTTGAAATAAGATTTTCATAAAGTGTCTAAATATTGAAAATCAACATTGCGTTTTATTTAATTTAATTAAAATATTGTCATAACAAAAAATAATGACATGTCCAAAAAATAAAAGCATATGTGTACAAGTCATATATGCACCAAATAAAAATTGGCCTTTTATCAAAAGGACTTTTACAAAATGTTTTCATACATAGAACTAATGAGTTTATTCCACATTTTATGTACAGATTATATAAAAGATTCAGTCTCGATCTCCCCTAAGTGTTACGATTAATTATTTTAAAATATGTTTATTTCTTTAAAGCTTGTATGAGAAAATTTGAAATATGTAAAGCATGATATAAATTTTATATAAACAAGCCCAAAAGGTTTATTTGTTTTTCACTAAGGTTACCCAAACGGATACATTTTTTATAATTTATCGGTTATATGTTGAAAAACGTATTTCAGTGCAACTACTCGTAAATATTTAATTTAAAAATTCAGAGGTTTATAGTCAATTATTATATACACCATTATGAATACACTATGAATTAATATACCAAGAGAAATACTTATAATTAATTTTAATTCACAATTACGTATATTCGCAATATGATAGAGGTGATGGCTATTTGTGACAAAATAATATATGTATTTGATATAATAGGCCATTTCTTTAAAACTTGCTTATATATGAAGGTAACCTATCTTTTAGATATACACCAGTTTACTATCGACTCTAGTAGTGTGAGCTGTGTAAGTCCTATCGTATTATCGTAGCCAAATTCAGTTATTGATGATAATGTGCCAATATTGTAAAGCTATTGCCTCATAATTAGATGAGAAGTGTGGGCCGAATGGAGCTACTGCTCTACATCCATTCAAGTAACACATGATTATTAACACAATTATACATATAAAAATTGATATGCTACTCAGTAAGGGGGCGTTTGATATGCAGAAAGAGTTAGTAGAAGCACTAGACATATACGAGTATGCGTATTTCATAAGAATAGGTCAATATTGATTGAAATAAAAATGAGTGGGGCCGCTAGTTTAGTCAGCACTAATAATAAGCACTTGGTTATACGTTATAATTTATACAACACCATAAAACTTACCACTTGTGCACCACTGAACATACAATCTTCAAAAAATGCTGTGAAAGCCGCTCGAATGGAGACGCTGATTCACCGACTCACTGTCCCAAGTATGGGAACATATATACTGCGGAAGGCTTCTCTGACAAAATCGGTCTGCTCTAATCGTGGGTAGAATGGACGCTAGTGCATATTAATGTGACCCACATAATGTTGTCTTTATATATAATTAATGCTTTGATTTAGTGGAGTAATTTCCAGCGCAATAAAAAAATTTAGACTTGTCCTACGTATTCCTACTTTAATAGGCAGATAAACCTCCATGAGCACGATCAATGTACATTTTTAATATTTTACAAAATTTCTGTGGCCGATTCACTTCTCAATGTTCTAATTATACTTCCTAAGTATTAATGTTCTAATTACATTAATACTTCCATAATATACCAATCCCGTTAATAATTCACGAATAATTTAATAAATAAAAAGGTTGAAAAGTTGATAAAGGAAATAAAACATGTAGTCATGTATTGTATTAATATCCATAATGAAGAAATATGTTATTTAAACGAAAAGATATAAAATATTGTAAATAAGGAAATTACTGAATAACTTTCATTGCTTGTTTACTAGAAAGAGATATTCTGCATGTGTCAATACTATGCGTAGATTTCGTTTATGTAACAAAAATGTGACACCAAGAGTACATATGTAGATCTCGTGCAGTTCCTTAAGGAAATATCTTTAAAATTCCATCAACAAGTGGTCATTAATTATTTCATTAATAGTGCAAGTGGTCATTAATAGAGTAGCCATTAATTATTTCTCAAAATTAGCTTCGGTTAATCGAAAACGATTCTTCAAGTTTTTGACTGACTTGGAAATTAAATGCTTCTATTGCGAATAGAAAATCATCAATATCATTGAATTTAACGTTACTTTCAAATTTATTCTAATATCCAGTGAACACCATAAGCTAGACAGCCAGACAAGTTAGACGAATCAAGTGAGAGTAATTTTGCTTTATTTTGATGGAGTATTTTTTATATATAAAACTGCATCTGTAATAAACAAAAGCTCTTAATCAGCAGCAACAATGTCTGCGTTTACGAAATCATTGTACACTATATTAATTTTGGATTTAACTATAATATTGTTTTAAAAAAAACAATAAATATAAGAACATGAACGGTAAACATCTTAAAATCAATTTATTATTGCTATGTATTTAAATAACAAGACGAATATTGCAGATAAATTATTTAGTTTTAAAGGTTACTTACTACTTACCTACTTTTGTGATAAAGAAACTTTGTTACCTTATTTTACATAACTTTAACATCTTATTCTGTCCATGTAAGCAATATTTGTTATAGGTCTTTCAAGGCAGGTTATTAAGGAAAATTCAATAATTTAAAAATATATGCGGTTATTTTATTTACAAAAAGGCGTATCCTTTTTATACTGCACCTATATGAATCACAGTAGATAATATGCACCTTTCACCATGTACAATCGATATATGCAAAACCTAAAATAGTTATTTTATTCGATAAGTGGTTTCTACCCAGTGGAGTAATAAAAAATGTATTACACTGTATTACGTTCAATCTACGTTGAAAACACAAAGAATCTAGTATAGCTAAACACATAGTGCATCTGCAGGATAATAAATACATAAATTCTTACCTAATCCAGATATTTTTAGAGAAACTACTGAGGTAGACAATTTTATGTTGAAGTTTGTTTCACATAGAATACTCCACATATTTCATTTTTTGAATTCTTCACGACGCGACGAGGTAAGTATGAAAAGATCTCATACATAGAGTCTTAATTTATATGGAGTTGTTACAAATGCATCAATTTTAACTGAACAAAAATTGTTCATAAAATATTTTCAAGTCTATTTTTTGTATTAATTTGCCATATTTTCCAAAACAATGAAATCAATATATAAACGTGTTTTATATTGAATCAATGATGTGTTCGATACCTTTCTAAATAGGACATTTCACATATTTTCAGGTTTTTCCATTTCCTTGGAGGAAATAATTTAAGCAATGTGTCATAGTGTCTTATTTTACAAACTAATCGCATACACATATATTTCATATTCTTATTGTAATTGCAGTTGTAGGAAAATTATTATTACTTTACGTATTACTTTAAAAACTTCAATTTCTAAGATTTCTAAATTCTCATTTAAAAAAAGAAAATTTCTCTAAAAACGAAAGTTAATTTTTATGATTTACATGAACGAACAACTTTACTGGAAATTATTAAGGATGACCATTGTCAACGTTTCTTTGTTAATATGAGTCTATTATTATTGATTTTCAATTACAGAAAAAATGCATCATTTTAATTAAGTGAAAGCTAATGAGTCAATGGTAAACACCTATCACCTAATAGGCTCATTTGAATTTCCGCAGTAAAACAGGAAGCACTACCGCTTATTAAATAATTTATTAACAGTAATTTACAAACTGACAGACCAATTTTTATTAAGTTACTTTTTTTAATAAAAACAAATGGATATCATGGAGTTATTTTATTTATATTGTCATTAATTATTGTTCAAAATATGTGAAATAATGAATTATTGTTTCAATTAGTAATAGGAGTAGCTTATGATGTATTCTGGAATTCAAAATTTTTCTGACCGCAAATTTAATATATTTTGAGAGAAATGGTTTTGAAAAAGTGTAAAATATATAAAAGATGATACTTCTTTTCACAGTTTAAAATTGAATATGTAGCGTTCTTGAACCATTTTTATTTTTGAATCTTGATTTCTTTCAATTTTAATAACAATAATAAAGTTTATTATCGAGTACCAAATTTATTTATGAATTTTCTATACGTACATATATACTATAGGCATTAACTTAGAATTGGACATTTAAACAGCCACTTTTGGCAACTTCTGCCAACAGACCATGCACAGTGAGGAGAGTTCACCGACTTGATCATTGAACAACAAGACGTCAACAAGAATGCCGAATTTGTGGACAAAACTATCCAAAACTATCTTCAGCGATGATGCCCATTTTCATCTTGATGGACTCGTTAATAGGCAGAATTTTCATATTTGGGAGTGATTAACGAAAAACAAATATATCCCCAATATGTCACTGTTTGGTGTGCATTGTGATCTGAAGAAATCATTGCACTATTTCTCTTTGAGAAGGAGACAGGCAGAGTATTAAAGGTAAATGGCGAACGTTATTGTGACATAATAATCCAGTTCTTTGTACGTCAATTGGAAAATATGCCTCTTGAGGACAAGATAAGGCTCTTGTCGTTTTAGCAGGACGGTGCCACTTTCCATACCACCCGTGATACACGACTTGCACGTATCTTGTACGACTCTTTTCCTGGTACTGTCATCTTCCGTTTTGGTAACTAGAATTGAATACCATGGTTTTTTTATTTAACACCCATGGACTGTTCTCTGTCGGGTTATCTAAAATCTGTGGTTTTCACAAACAATCCCATGACCATGACCTACTGAATGAAAACATGGAACCCGTGACATGAAAACTGAAATTGAACGCTATATTAACGAAATAGTGCCAAAAGAATATTCGTGTGCCACCATAGACGCGGCAGCCATTTACCGGAGGTATTGGTCCATATATATTTCCAAAATATCTGCATTATAAATTAATAAATATTTCAATACTTTGCTACAGAAAACCATATTTTAATTAAAATTTACATCTTGCACTGTTATTGTAACACCATTTATAATTATAGGGTAACATTTGCAGTCTGTTCTTCCATTGTTCCAGGATATCTTCATCTTAAAAAGTTTCATGGTTCATCGCTGAAGGCATTTTCAGTATTGGCGTAGTCAATAGTAGTAATTGTCGACACATCACTACTAAAGATGTCGTCTGCGACGGACAACGAAACGTTTCAAATTTTCATACTAATTGAGACTTTTTATATATTATAGTATAATACCATTTGCTCTTATATTTGTAGGTAATACTCTACAACAAAAATTTGATTTCAATTGAGAATATATTAGTATGTATTTAATTTGTCAATTGTGTTATTTGTAATTTAATATTACAAAAATTGGTATCATCCAGAAAACAACGTTCGTCTTTGTTTAAACCCCTCGATGCAGATGCACTTTATTAGATCATCGTATGATAATATAGGCCGAGGTTTTTACATAAGACAGTCAGCGGTTTGCACTCGCCTAATTCTCTGCCATTAAATTTTTATTATGAACACTAAAGTAATGTTTATGTCTTCTCAATATAAGTTTATAACACTTTATTAGATTCTTTAGTTGTGGGCGCTCCCTCGTTTAACAATGTCTATAATTAGACAGCTCGGCGTTGTGTGTGTGTTATGTACGTTTCTTTTCGAATCGGCAACTTCTAATAGAACTTTTGCTATACCTCATGCAGTAAGTATCTCATTATCGTGTTTATAAAAATTAATTTTGAATATACTGAATATAAAATGAGTTCTTAGAAATCATTATTTTGAATATATTGGCTTTGGATTAGATTTGGGAAAAGTTATAAAGCGCATAGCTGCTTCATGAAAATCAAAATAAATAATTTAGGTGTAAATTTTTATATTGGAAAACGCGTTCATAAAAAAATTTAAAACCCTGACCTTAAATGATGAGATATAATTGAAATTTACATTTCAGCCTGTAATTCCTGAAACTAAATGAATAGAACGAAATGATACATTATTGTTGAAACTTAATAATTCTTAAGATTAAATCTTAACAAGGTATTTGCATTGCCTGTTATAGAGAAAACCATTTAGAATGCCTTCTATATTAAATTTCTTTTACCTGCATATATTAGTCCAGAAAAATCTTAAAAAAATTAAATAGTAATATAATGACAAGCATTACAAATATATAATATTATATTTTGTAATATTATTATATGTTTATTATATACAATAATATCATATTATTGTATATAATAAAAATATAATATTACATATCTTATAATAATTATAAAAATATAATATATAAGAATATGTTTAAGAATCATGTAATGATCTTATGATAATATTAAATATGACTTTATGCCATTCAATTCCATTAAATAAAAGAAATAATGTTGAGTTTGTAGAAATCCACTATTTATTATCACGGGTATAATATACCAAATTAAGAAATTTAGATCTTCATTAATATCAATAGAGTAATTTCTTTCTTCATTGATAAAGAAACTAATAATTTTATTTTGAGTTATTATGAGATCTAGAACATTATATAGGTATATATATATATATATATATATATATATATATATATATATATATATATATATATATATATATATATATATATATATATATATTGTAACTGTTTGACCTCTGAAACCTTTCAGATTAACAAGTAACTGTTTCACACCCGATCTATCATTTTAAATAAATCCGATACATTTATTCCATTATCATATTGTATATCCAATTTCTGTGCTAACTATATACCACAATATAATATTTTGTTTAAAAGTGGTGGTTATATTTTCTCGTTATTGTTATAATACAAATAAAGGAAATAAAATCAAATATTGTTTTCATAAAAATTTTAATCGTTTTCAATTTATTGATAATTATATCTAGTTGGATTAATTTTGTAGGAAACTCGTTATTAAGATTTTATAGGAAATCATGTGTTAAAATATATATTTAAAATATAATAAATATATTTACAATGGAATAAAAATTAATTTTGTAATTACAATTTTTAATATTGGGTTTTACTATTAAAGTTCACTGATATACATATATTGGTAAACTTTGAATTATATACTTTGTTGATAAAATTATCCTTGAATTTTAAAATATAACGCGACATATTTTTATACTTTTGATTGTATACAGTAAAACATATACAATAAAACATTATACTGCCAACTACGCGTACTACTTCAGTTGGCATTGTCTTTTTCCAAAAGGCTAATATGAGTATTCAAAATTACTAGAATAGGTTGAAACTATGTATAGAAAAATAAAATTTTCTCAAAAAATAGTAAACATTTTTGATTTATTGATAACTATATCTGTTCTTAATGTTTTTTTTTGGGAATTTGTATTAACTTTTTAAAAAATACGTACATTGATTTGAAAAGAAACTAAATTCATAAGCAATGATTACTGTTTGTGTTAATTTCATTTGAATACGGTTTTCTTAAAGATTACTATAGGCTAATTTAATCACCACTGGCAATTTTTAAGTAGATTTAATCAACTAAAATATCTGGTCGAGTTATTTTATTTTTTATTCAACTATTATTCTTGGATATTTTTATTAAATATCATTTTACTTGTATAATCACATGGTGATATGTCTTTTTGCAACATTACACGGCTATTTTGGACATCCTTAATTGTGCACAAAATCTTTTTTCTTTTTTCTTCTGCTGTACAAATTTAAATTATATGTTTTTAACCCATTATTATTCATTATTAGTCGCTACAAAAAAGTGTATTACCAACAATACATAATGCAGACAATAAAATAAAGATAAAAATAAATTATATATCATTATGTTTAAATATATTTAATTTTCAAAAACAATTTTAAGAAATCACAGAAATATTTTGAAAAAATTTATTTTGGAAAAAAAACTTGCAAAAACAGAAGTAAGCAATAGCAGACGTTCGATTGTATGCATTTGACAAAATGTACCAAGTCTATATGCCTTAGTTACTTTTAAGCAAAATATAGTTTGATGTTAATTGTTTTGCCTCTGTAATTATTAAAAATGTAAAGTAATTATTTGTATTATCTTAAAGCTTTTCAAAAAAAAAACGATTTTCACCAACACCATGATTGGCATGATTAGGAGATTATTAAATCTCCTAACAAGAGGAAGGAAGTAAGAAATTTCCATTATCTTTATGTTTGGTTCCAAGAAAATTTGTGTTAGAAATTAAAGTCTGCAAAGGATAATTTAGAGTCAGAGTTTTAATGAGTTCAATTGACTGTTTTATTGAATATAATCTTGGGGCGATGAATTCTTTCACATCCCCACAATCAGTTATTTTAATTTTTCTTTGCAAATAACATAGAGATATGATGAAAAATATTTCTGTAAATAATACCAAAATATCATGAGTATACAATTTGAGTTTTCATGTGTAATTTTCTATTAAAAACCCTACCCTATAACACAGTTAGCCCTCGAGATTCCGAAGATACTCGTGGATGAGCATTACTTAGCATAATATAAATGAAGTATTTAACCACAATCAATTTGTCTTATTTTTAAATGACTAATAAATAATAATAAATATGTAGAAAAACGTAATGAGAATGTGTGTAAAGATAGCAAATAATTAGAAACAATTTTAATCAAACTGAGTTCACATTAGATCTTGACAAATATTACAAAAGTTACGGTTTTGTTAATCTTCATACCTAGTAATGTAACGTTTCAGGATGAAGATGAAACGGAATACCATCATCGACGACGTGATATTGAAAATAGAAACTGTGGTACCGAACAAATAGAATATAGGCTAACGAAATTAGAGGTTCAAGTAGGAGAAAAATCTGATCACATAAATTCAGAGTTAAGGGAAAGTAACCGCAGGTTGCAGGCTATGGAGTCTCAAAGCACAGAAATATATTCAGCCATTGAAGGTAAGTAGTTTCTTCGAAATCAGTATATAACTTCTCATCTATTAATCTTCTTAGTTTAAAAAAGAAGTACATATATAAGGCAGTCCATTTGCACAAGGTAAACGAAATATGTTTTCACTTACAGAGTTATAAAAAATAAACTTTTGTTGCAATATACTGATAATCTCAAGTTTTTACTACGATTTAGATTGTTATCGAAACTACCAAGAGATGGCGTTTAGTACGTTCTACTGCGGTGGAACGTGGCAACGTCTACTGGATGTGAGCTTCATCTGGCAAAGGTATACTCGTTTACACTGCACTGACGAGACCCAAGATAAGGTCGAAACCGGTCTGCAGTTAACGATATCCTGAGATAGGTGACACTTTGCATCTTTCTTGTGGTTTTGGAACAATCTGAATCACTGTATTTTAGTGTTAACTCTGTTAGACAAAATACGGCAAATTTTGTCATGTAATTCAGCGCTCGGCGTTTGACATATAGCCAGGAGAATAGCTGTTTTGACCTAATTTGTTTAGTCCTTATTATATATAAGGCATTTGCAGATGGGTTGGATTATAATCTCCTTATTTCTGTAGTTTGAATATTACCCTCTGCGTAGTAAAACTTTGCATTATACTGTTGATTTATTTTTGTTTTAGTCTATTAATTTCGATTGTGTAGAAGTTAAAACAACTAAAATCACTATATATTGTTAATATCTCTTACGAATATAAATTGTGCGGATTATATTATTATGTAAATATAATTTATTATATATGCGGATTGCATTTTTTTTTTCCTAAAAGCCAGTCACCCCTTTTTGTGGCTCTGACTCACACAGAGGGTGCGCTGGTAATACCAGCAATCACTCCTCGCGTCCGCTCGGTTAGTGATTACTGGACCGAGTCGTGTGCCCTGAGTAGACGTAACGAGCCGAGAATTACGACCTTCTGCATGCGACCGGCTAAGATTTCTGCCGAGTTTCGGCATGCCGGTATGCTCTTTAAATCGGAAAGCAGTGTATCTCTCGCTCCACCAAGGGCTCCTATAATCAGTACCTTCAATTTAACAGTATGATCTGGATAGAGTCTACGGAGTTCGAAGATTAAATCTCGATATTTTGTCCGTTTCTCCTCCTCTTTCAAAACAATGTTACCATCACCGGGTGCCGAGAACTCGATGACGAACATTGTCCTGATTTGGTGGTCGAGGAGGACTACGTCAGGCTTGTTGGCTTGTATTTGCCTGGCGGTGGAAAACGAATAGTTCCAATACATTCGGCACTTCTCGTTTTCCACAACGGACTCAATATCCCCCGGAGCGTAAGCCAGCACTGGTGTCTCGTCTATCTGATACGAGTGCCTTAAATGATAATAAAGTACCCGCAGCGCTGCGTTGTGTCTATGGATATAGGCCGAGACTGCATATACCGAGCAAGCCGACAGTAAATGCATCAATGTCTCCGGCGCCCTACGGCAGGCGCTGCAGCTGACATCAGGGACCTCCATACCCATGACACGACTCCCATAGTGTGTTAAATACACCATCTTGGCAAGCCATGATGAATCCTTCGGTCTCTGAATTTAGCCCGGCTGACCTTAAGAAAGCAAAGGTCAGCCTTTCGGATAAGCCCAGGGCTTCCATATTCCTATAGAAGACCCCGTGCATGGGCTTATCCTTGTGAAGCTGCAGAGCTCTTAAATGCTCTGCAGCTTTTACTTGGGCTTTTAACCGAATGGGTTCCAACTCGGTGACAGAGTTGCGATTGGCCCGTTCGGTATCGAAGACGAGATCGAGATCATCGGCTGCTCTACGTGCCGCCTTAAATAATAATGCTCCTATCCCTGCATGTTCGTGATCTCGGACCATGCAGAGATGGGGATCCGAACTCCTGACAACTTTGCAGGCTCCGTCCAGAACCATCCTGTTATGAAGACACTCCAAACTCAAGAGTCCACGGCCTCCGC
This sequence comes from Rosalia funebris, assembly GCA_037954035.1. NCBI lineage: Eukaryota > Metazoa > Arthropoda > Insecta > Coleoptera > Cerambycidae > Rosalia > Rosalia funebris. Next base: position 21,336,818 of record JAZFAV010000015.1, on the reverse strand, counting down.
GATGTCGTGGGAGATATAGCCGTGGAATGGACGATCTGGGATGCAAACTCCTACTGAGATGCATCCTCTTTCGGGTTACTACGTCGAGTTGTCGCAGCTCCTCCTGTGTCCATTTGACTACTCCGAAGGAGTAGACAAGGATCAGAACGGCAAGCATGTTTGTTGCAGACACCTTGTTCTTCCCCGACAGTTCTGAAGACCAGATCTGTCGGAGGCGGTGCTGCTACTTGCCGTGGAGAGGGGTTTTTACGACACCTACCTCTTGGGTGGAGCGTTGCTCAACACCCAAGTAGGTGTACGACTCTCCGGCATCTAAGTGATGTAAGATGCTTCCGTCTACGAGCTGCGCATCCTCTGCGTATTCCCGGCTTCGTCCTCTCTTAAGATGAACCAGTGCACATTTGTCCAACCCCAACTCCATCCCGATGGCCTGCGTGTATTCCTGCACCACCCTCAGGGACTGATGTAATTCCCTTTCTCCGGAGGCATAAAGTTTTAGGTCATACATGTAAAATAGATGGGTGACCTTATGCCTCCGATCGCCGGGGGTACCGCAGTTATAGCCACGGGTTTTGCTGAGGGACACGGACAACGGCAACAGTGAGATGCAAAACAGAAGGGGGCTAAGGGAGTCTCCCTGAAACATGCCCCTTCTGAACGACACCGGCTCTGTCCGGACTCTAGTATCACCCGATGTTATGGTAAACCGAGTCCTCCAGAGCGGCATCAGTTCTTGAATGCATCTCACTATAGGACCGGGCACCACAAGGCATTGGAGCAAGTGAATTATTAGCTCATGTGATGTCATATCGAATGCCTTGCGGTAGTCGATCCAGGCCATGGAAAGGTTTCGCCTGTACTGCACGGAGTCCTGCGTGATACATCTGTCAATCAACAGATTCTCCTTGCAACCAGCGACCCCCCTCTTAGACTCTCGTTGTTCGTATATCCCCTCGAAAACCGGCTCAACTGCTAGGAGTACTCGCGTGTACAAGATGCGTGTAAACACCTTGTAACAGGCGTTTAAGCAGGTTATCGGTCGGTAATTATTTGGGTTGGACAAATCTCCGGTCATCGGGATTAGCACGGTTCGCCCCTCGACAACCCAAGAAGGAATTTGCTGCTCCCCATGAAATCAATATTATTATTATTATTATTATTATTAGTATTTGCAATTTCAAGAAAAGGTTTAAAATTTTTGGACTACATAGAAGCATTTTCTAATAATAATGCACCTATTTGCACAAAATATTGCACTATTGTTTTCAAATAAAAACTAAAATTAAGCGCTATCGAAATGCATATATTCATATTTCACTAGGTCCTTTTTTTTATTTTTAATTTACTTAAATATTTTTATGAGGTTTGTGTGGGGCATGTATTTGTTGGGCATGTGTTTATAGACATGAGTTTGTATTTGTATGGGGCATTAAAGTTCAATAATGAAATAATGCAATTCTAGCAATGTTCACGAAATCAAGAAAACCCAAATTTTGATATATTGATTATATATTATAATGCATATTTATTTTAATAAAAAATCACTTTATGTATTTACACGCAAAATAAATTTATCCAAAAATTTGCTTCGGTTTCATTAATCACTAAATTTTTCTTATAATTAATTAAATGACCTAAATTTATATATAATAATGTTCTATAATATTCTGTAAGTGTTTAAAATATTATAACAATAATTTTGTTGTCCCCACAAACTAATAAAAAAAAGATAATGGTTTAAGTATGTACTTAAAGTTCATAGTTAATTACAGGATATATTCAATAAATACAAATTGAGTGTTTATTAAGCTAGGCATAAACAAAACGGAATAATTAGCATTAACGATGACTTAATAAAAAGCTTAATATTAACATACAATATATATGTATAAAGCAGGTACAAAAATTTCTTTTTTTAAGTCCAAAATTGCAATATGTGAAAAATTTTACTTTCAATACAACAAAAACATTTGTAAAGAAATATCTAGATTAATGAAAGTATGATATAAAATATGATATTGAAGTATGTAATAACATATAGGAATATATAGCAATATATAGTAGTATATAATAAATAATAAGTTTATGAGAACTAACCTTTAATTTTTGGAGCAATGTTTTTAAAAATGATGACGTCATCGATATTTATTTTTAATGCAAACCCTATTTTTTATTGCACTGTTTGAAATAGCTATTTTCTTTACATACAATAGAGTAAAATACAGAATTGGTTTCATAAGATTTTCTTCGAGTAATTGCAGTAAATGAAAATGTAATGATTACTGAAATTTAAAACATGAACATTAATAACACTAATCGTTCAAAATGTGCTCCATTCATCATTTGGCAATATCCAAGATGGCGAATAAATGGTGAAATGTAAATTAAAATTATTATAAATGTCCCACTGAAAGTGGGGCTTTTTAATAAAAAGAGAATATGAATGACGTCATCGGTTTTAAAAATACGCCTCGAAAAAATTAAAGGTTATCTCTCAAATTAACATTTGAAATCGATCTTTAGACATACCCGAGTAATTCTCAAATGAAGTATTAGTACAAATTTAACAAATATATACATTACTTTTCGAACTTACTGTATAGCATTCACTGGCTTACATATTAAGAAGTAACGATATATTCTTATATTGCCAAAGCTTAGCAATTAATTAATTTATTAAAACTATTATTCCTAATTCAAATTAATATGGATTATTTTTCCAACGCTATTGAGTAAAACAACTACCAAGTTTTATACCACTATATTTAATATAGTGGTATAAAACTTAGTAGTTGCTTTACTCAATTGCGTTGAAATTATGAACTATCATAGAATAATGGCTTCCTCGATCAATTTCTTGATTATTTTTGTTTAATTTCTATTATCCATAATTACGTACCATTATTCCATTTTAGTAGAACATTCTTAACCGAAGTAAATACTTTCACATGAAGAAAATATAGGTAATTGATACATTTTCTTTGTCATTACTGCACTTTCTAAGGCTCTTTCATCCATACCGAATACATCTATATGCCAGAAGAAAGGAAATAATAAATTAAAAATGTCAATTAGAAGTACACCAAGTTAAGTATCGTCCTTATGTAAGTATCTAATGTTATAAATCACCTAGTAAACACAATTTAGTAAAAAATTGTTGAAAATATTAAAACATTTAAAAAATATTTACATAAATATTTATTTCACGTGAAATTTATTACGTGTTTCATAATCAATCATAATAAAATATGTTTGTGTAACGCACAATTAAATAGTTCCTACAGTTTTCAATTTCTATAGTTTCGTTTCAGAATAGATCATATGTTTCCTTTCATAGTTCACCTTTGCATATATTTGAAATATGAGTATGTGTATCCCAAACTTCAAACAAGATTTAAAAAAATTCTATAATCGGATACAAATATGGGAGCAGGAATTTTCAAATAGCTTTATTATCACTGAGATATTCCAAATGAAATGTACTACTAAGTAAATATAAAAAATCAGATTTTTAACATTTTAATGTGCAAAAAATATTTTTATTATAATTAAGACGGTAAAAAGTATTAAGCGCAGATTAATTTGATAGCTTGTTATGAGATAAACTAATGATTGATATTAGTGTCGTTTGTTTTTCGTTATATATCCTGGCTCTGCTTTTTTTTTGTGTTTATTTGTTGTGCTCGATTTATAGTGATTTCAAATTATTGTTTGTAGCAACTCTAGATAATGCCATCTTATTATCTGTAATGCTTTTATTATATATTTTGAAGTCAATTCTAGGTTTTAATTATTGTTCAGATATTTTGCAACTCTCTACTTATCTATGTGTTCAAATACGTTACATGTTTGATCTGTCTTGATCCGGCATTGATTCCTCCAATATGTTTGGTAATTATGATCTTCTACACTTACATTTGAGTTTGTAGAGTGTTCCGTTTACAATATAGAACAGGACGAAATATCGTGTTAAGTTTCATAGTCATGGAAAACCCTAAGGAAATTACTTTAAAACCGTTGTCGTCTTATTTCTATTCATTATTGTTTATCAACGCTAAAATACATGGTATAGTACATAAATAAACGAAAGGAGCCAACAGGTATTAAACAAAAAAATTGTGACTGACATTGCCATATTGGCATATTGCCACATATAGTCAAAAATGTTTACAATTCTTTGGGGTAATACCAGAAAACACAAAATATTCTATTTTCAGTTAAAAGTATAAATAATGCCTTATTTAAAATATCTCCACTGATTGCTAAAATGTAGTACATTGAAATTTCAACTCATATTTTAATATCTCATCAATCCTAAATTAAACATGAGTAAATATTAAATAAATTTTTTAATTATTTAATATTGAGTAATATACGTATTTGTTTCTATTTAATAATTTTCAGATTCTAAATCTAGGACCATTGTACTATAGGCGCTATTTTATTAGTAAATTTTGTACAACTTAATGAGTTAAATGGAGAAGAAAATTTAAAGAATTAAAGAAAAAAATAGTCTCATGAGTAAACAAATAATAAAAGACCAATAATCAAATATTTGTCGCTACATATACTATTTTTCTAATTGTTTACATAAACTATGAGCAGCTAAATGTGATATAATATACTTTCAAAATATTTTAGGGGGTACACTGTAATTGTCAGTTTCTACTTCCTGAACCATATCACGGTTTTTTATTTATAGACATAATATTTTACTTCTAGATACACGTTTATGTAAATAAGGTAAATGGTAAAATATTTTTTTTCACCACAAAACTCATTTTATATACTAATAACAAGCAACATACAAGATTCAAGAATAACAAGCAACTTTTACCGAAAATATCAATCGAGTTGAATGAAAATATAATTTTTTGACCAAGGAAATAATTAATTGTTATTATTTTTCTTTTTAAATATGGACGTGCATATGTGTTGTCAATGAATTATATTTTTGTTTCCAATCCATTCAAGTATCCAATCTATTATTAGATTCAATTCCATAAATATTAACTACATGCTAATGCGTAGTATATTTTTATATTTTTATTGAAATTAAATTACAATCCTGCGAAGGGTCTGGAACCTTCAATGCAGCAACAAAAACAGGAGGCCAGTTTTCTATGAATATTGAAGGATTACATATTTGTCGACGCGCGTTTCGTTTACTAAGTTGGCATCATCAGAAGATAATTAATACAGTTTTAATAATGTCCCGATGATAGCAATTTGATTGGCGAAACGCGCATCGAGGATCCTGTAATCGTTTGGTGTTCATGGAAAAGTGATCTGTTGTTCTATTTAATTGTAATGAACAAAACAAAACAATATGTTGGTTAATCTAAAATTGTCTATTATCTGTGATTATAAAGGAAAACATACTTTACAGAAAAGTGCTCTGCTTAGTGTAGTTTTAGAAAATCTTGATAGTGAAATAAAATACAGTATTGAGGTACCTATACTGCATCATGATGTAACACTTAGACATTTAACTACTTTGAACTGTACTCTAATATAACTTTCTTTGTATTTCATATGGTTTAGTACATTTCAATTTAAATGTATTATAATAACCGAGGTAATAATAATCTCCCACAACAATCAACATCATAATTCATGGAGTACCAATTTGGGTCAAGCCTATTATGTTTAAACTTTATAACAAATAAATACATCATTCAACTATTACAGTAAAAAATTGTACCTTGTATTCAATCATGTGGAAAACATGTAGTTGTTTGCTAACAATAATTAGATCATCATAGTGATTTTATCGGTGACCATGAAGCTGATTTACCTATAGGTGAACAAGTACATTTTTCGATTCCTATACTAGTAAATGCATGATTTTAAAACAATTCTTATGTTTAGTCGATTTAAAACTGATAAGAAGCTTGTATACGAAGTAATAAATTGTACTATATACATATTGTACTCATATGTCTTTGACATATGAATGAACGAATAATTTAAATATTGTTAAAGTAAAACTGAAATTTATATTTAGCGGAAAGACCTTTATTATATATCCATAACAGGAGCATAATATATTTTAGTAAATATATTATGCTCCTGTTATGGATATATAGGACAAATATAGTAATTGTCTATGATATAATAATTTCAAATTATGTAGATAAATAAATTCTTCATTAATTTGTTACATACAGATGTGCCAAGCTTTATGCAACTTCATTATATCGAACTGATTATATATACTTTTATTTAAGTACTTTTCATTCAGAATACCTTGTAATGATAAAAAATAACTTTTAAAAAAAAAACGATTATGGAGTTTTAAGAGGGGCTATTCAATACTGGCGAATATGGCCAGACATTAACGCATCGATCTATAGGGTCTGAGTAGTTCTATCTGTTTGGTGAATACGAGTATAAGTAACGCTATTTCATGAAATAACATAAATCGTTCATTTAATGATCTCTTGTATGTACTACGTACCCACATAAAGAAATCGTTTTATTAAATACTGGAAATAAGTTTAATTCTTAAATTCTCGTCGTGTTTCAAAAAATTTCCCCGTTAAATAAAAACTTCTTCCCCAATTATTCTAGTTCTTATATTACCATTATATTCTGGGTGAGTTTGACTTTATTAACTTGAGTATTTAATTGAAGAGAAAAAATATTTTCCACTATGACTCTACATGTGAAGCTGCCACAAGATCTTCACATACAACTACTAAAATGTCTAATAATTAATTGTCATTAATTTCATGAAAATCTTAATATTTATAGAATAAACAAAGTTGCTAATGATGGATGGTTTGATCTAACTCATTGTCAGTATATAGATTCTTGAATCCTGTACATGTGGCAAATGAAAATTCAGATTACTTCTACAAAACTTGTTTAATTTATTCATCGTTTCAAAATTAAAACGTGAATAATATTATGTAGAAGAAAAGTCAATGAGACATACATTACCATTACAATAGTATTATTAAACTACTTACATTACAAATTTCCAAAAACGAACTTCAAATGGATATTTTTAAAAGTTTCGGTTAGATTTCATGGATCAGTAGTCTTATTTAATGTGCAGCACTTTGCTCCGCAGCCACTTCATGGAAGGAAGAGTTATCGTATTCTCCTAAAGACAACTGCGACAATGCCGTTAGTAGTGCGGCTTAGGACGGTAGGTTCACTGCTGAGGGTATCATTGTATGCTTAAGTTTGAGTTCCCATGGATGAGTTTGGTACTCTTGGTTTCGTTTCTTTCTCAGCATGGGTATGGGTATATTTGTCCTTATTCATATTTTTAACCTTCCTGTATTTAGCCTGAAGCTTTAGGGCAAGGATATATGTCAATTTCTCTACGAGCCAAAACTGTTACACTTTACAAATTGTATTAACATGAAGTAAATACTGTACAATCTATTGTACTTTTTTCTTATAATCTCCGTACGTCCTCTATTGGAGATTCTGGTGCTACTAAACACAGCAATTTCTTATTAGCTAACATACAATGAATACACATTATTCAGAACTATTATTCATTAAAGAAAATATGTTGAAAGATACATTTATTGTATTATAACTCTATGGTCGTTATCGGGGTGCATGTTGTGAAATAATACTAATGATGCTAATGGTTATGATGTTGCTATAACTACGTTTATTTAGAAGTAAAATAAATAACAAACAAGCTAGTACCTAAAGAGGAGCCGATATTTCGGGAGGAGATGCGGTAATTCACTGCCTGAAAAACTTATCCCAAACGCCGATAGCCTGGTGCGGTTTTTACCAGAGGACACACTTATCATACCTTGACCTAATGTGCAAGAATTTTAACAAGCGGATGGCTGCAGCAATAAGAAAGGAAATTTATTACCTACGGTAATAGCATTTTTACCCCTAAGAAACAGATATGTCATGTTTCGGAGTACTAGCATAATATACAAGGGTTTCTACTTTCTAATATTTACACAACTTAAATCTAATATGTATAAAAATTCTTACGGCTGTCAATAGGCGTATGTAGAGTCACCTGTTTCCACAACTCAACTGTCGCTAAAAGTTCAAAAAAATTGTTTAGAGCAGATCAATTTTTCAAATTTCAGCAGTTGCCTCTCTAGCTAATATGTAGTTCAATCAATATTTTAACACGGTATCTAATATACAGGATCGCTTGTATGTATGGAAATGGTAGATGATTTTCCAAAGTAAGATAGCTAGCGATAGATGTTAAATACAAAAATATTATGGTTTATTAAAGTTTATTACAATAAAGAAAATTTGAGTATACAGAATCTGTCAAAACGTCAACGGGAAACATAATAGCTTTTTCTTTAATATAATATTCTATTACTGGAGTATTTCGGAACCTTTGGTGTGAAGATAACACTGACTTAGTTTTCCACAAAACACCAAAATACTATACACTAGACTCGACGCGCGTTCCATCAACAAAGTTGGCTTTATCTGGAGATGATTAAAACTCAATTCTAACTCAGTTTTAGTCATCCCCAGATGATTCCAACTTTGTTGGCGAAACACGCATCGAGTGTAGTGTATAATGTTTTGGTATTTCGTGGAGAATTACGTCAATGTTGAGAACACCCTATTTTCTATATTTTCTATATTTAAATTCTTCTGGAATATTTAAAAAAGAATCGTATATAGAGCGTGCACCATTTATCAAAATCTAGCCATTTTCTACATATAGAATTATTTTCTAATAAATTATACAACATTGAAGTTAATTGAAAATCCTAAAATATCCTTCAAGCTTTTAAATTATTATAGTGAAGGAAATTATAATTTATTAGCTGTATCAAAATTATATAGCCTATTAATTTACTTTGGATAATTTTTTACTCCATAGCACGGTCACATAGTTCTTTGGTATTACAGTAGGAAATTTTACAATATGTATGCCAGAAAAAAATTTAATGTGAATACTTTTCGGGCAAAAATGGCATGCTTAAGTGAAACCGAGAATGTTGAAATTCTAATAATGACAGGGTATGATAATAGAACACGTAGTTTTCTTCAAATAGTGAATATTTTAATGAGTTGCATCCGGGCCTAGAACCTATATACAAATGAACCATTTCAAAAACATTGCAGCATTTTCATGAAACTGAAGTTGTAGTGGATTACTCTAAAAATGGATGATCGGTAAGTTTTACAAATGACGAAAGTCTCTTTGATATCATATTAGATGTTGTGGAAAATCATAAAAATTCGACAGAACAGTTAGCTTTAAATCACAACATGAATCGATATTTGATTCAGAAAATTACAAAATAGGAAATATTCCATACATATAAAATTCACTTTTTCTAAAAATTAAGCGAAGACGATTTTTCGTCTTCGCAGATTGGAGTTCTGCGAAGTTATTATGGTTAGATTGAATCAAATTATCAACTTTGTCGATCACATTTTGCTTTCTGACTAAGCGACATTTAAATGAAAATGTAAACCCATACAACTGCAGGTATTATCAGACCAAAATCCACTTAAAATAGAATAAGCTTACACCCAACGACTTTGAAAAGTTAATGATTGTGACATTATTGGTAGATACATCATTGACCCCAATTTGCAAATATCTATTATTTGAAAGCTTAAACAATTATTACTGAACAATAACAATCCCAGTTTATTCACAAAACACATGGTTTCAATTCCATGAATTTCCTCTCCATTTTGACGGTAAGGTACAGGAATATCCAGAGGAAACGTGGATGTATTAAGCACAGCTTAATACATTAATGTAAGAAGTATTATATGATTCTGCAATAATTGTGAGGTGCAATAACTTTTTGTCATATTTTGTATACCTACTTAATTTTTGTCAATTGTAGTAGATTTTGTAACACCCTAATCTTTTGTGTTTAAAATTTTTCGCTAGCTATCTTACTTTAGAAAACAATCGACTGTTTCCACACACATCTGAGACGTTGTATAATAAAAATGATACAAACTTATTGTAGCAAGAACTCTAACGTAAATGGAAATTAATACAGGCATTAATATCGTATAAATTTTATAATTTTCACTTGCCACTATATAACATAATTTCATTCTATATGTCACAAAACCAAATTATATTGGATTATAAGTTATATACTTCCAGTATTTATGTCAAAATTTTACTTTATTTTATTTCGAGGAAATGAAATTAAAAACTATAATCATATTTCTGTGCTGTTCACGTTTTCAATAAAGTTTTTGCTGCTAATAAAATTGCTTATGCTTGTGTCAAATAATATCTTTGTAAAATATAAATAGACTGGAAGTAACCATAAACGTGTAACAAAGTTGTCGCCAAGTATCGCAGTAATTAATTATGCGTGAATGTTACAACTATTATTATGGTGGGATTTTTTTTTTCATGCTTAGATATTTCATCTAATTTCAATATAATAGTACTATATACGTCTTAACGTCAATCTGCCACAACTAGTTTATTATTTTTAAACTTGATTCATAATGCAATGACATGAATATGGATTAGAACAACAAATAGGTACCTTCTTGCATGCATCTTATTTGACTGTATAATTATTTAAAATGTTGCACTATTGACAATAGATGAAAAATATTGAATGTGTGATACAATTATGACATGTTTTCGTATGTCTTCCACATGGTAGTTCAACCTGTTAGTTCATTACAATGAAAAATCAAAATCTGAACATGATTTTTTATTTTCATTTTATTTGATGAAATGTTATTCGATATGGAAATATAGTAGTTCAAATTACAAAATAGATTACAAAAAACTAAATAAGGTTGCAGAAACATATCCAGATTGATAATGTAAACACATTGGATTAAAAACCAACCAGGCATATGTAAATTTAATTAAAATGACTAATGTGTACTTTATCTGAGTTCCTAATTTTGTTAATTTCTAGATATTTTAACTAACTTTTGCTCTGCCTGAATCTCCTATTTCTATAGGGTGGTCCAACCAAAACGCACGATGTTAATTGTAAATAAAACAAAAAGTTTTCGGAGAATTATCTTAATATTTTTTGTTATGATAGAAGGATCTATGACAATTATGTGTGAAACAAAATATCGGCCAAATGCTCGCCACGGCTTCGTTGGCATACCTCTATCCGATGGTCCATATTTTCAATGACTCTACTCTGAGACATAATTGAGGTTCAATGTCGTTAATGTGCCGAATTATCTCATCCTTTAGCTCTTGAATTGTTCTTGGCTTATTGACGAACACTTTTTCTTTTAAATATCCCCAAAGAAAGAAGTCCAACGATGTGAAATCACATGATCGTGGCGGCCAATTAACATCGCCACGACGTGAGATAACACGGCCATTGAATTTCTCGCGAAAAAGTGCCATTGTTTCGTTGGCTGTGTGGCAAGTTGCACCATCCTGTTGGAACCACATATCGTCCAGGTCCATATCCTCAATTTCTGGCCACAAGAAGTCCGTTATCATCTCGCGATAGCGAACACCATTCACTGTAACTTCTTGGCCGACCTCATTTTCGAAGAAGTACGGCCCGATGACGCCGCCAGCCCATAAACCGCACCAAACAGTCACTCTTTGTGGATGCATCGGCTTTTCAACAATCACTCGTGGATTCTCATTTGCCAAAATGCGGCAATTCTGCTTGTTAACGAATCCACTGAGGCGAAAGTGTGCCTCGTCGCTGAAGATGATTTTCTTTGTAAAGTCATCATTCACTTCTATCTGTTCAACCAACCATTCGGCGTATTGACGACACTTGAAATGATCAGTAGGCTTCAGCTCTTGAGTCAATTGAACCTTGTAAGCGTGTAAATTCAAATCTTTATTCAAAATTCGCATCAGTGATGTTCGTGAGATGTTCAATTGTTGGGCACGACGACGAGTCGAGGTTGACGGCTCTTCTGCTACACTATCGCGAACAACAGCAATGTTTTCCGCAGAACGAACTGGGCGAGCATGCACAGGTGTTTTTACATTTCCTACAGACCCGGTTTACTGAAATTTGCGCACAATTCTCCCGATTGTGGACACATTCGGTCGATTATGCTGACCAAAAAAGTCACAAAGTGCACGAAATGCATTTTGATTTGAACGCCCATTTTCGTAAAAGGCTTCAACAATCTTAACGCGCTACTCAATTGTGTACCTCTCCATGGTTGAATTTGTCAAACACTTAAACAATGAAATGTCAAATTAAGTTGGGCAAAAAACTTGACGTTAAGGTGTGACTCACAATTAACATCGTGCATTATGGTTGGACCACCCTTTAGTAAATAACTGTTTACTTAGGTATCCCTCTGTTGTTTAAATGTATATCTTAGGGCAATCATACGTCAGTAGAACATATGTCAATATTTGAATATTTGAGGTGATAGCAAATATATGAAAATGTTTAAATTATTTTATCATTGATATTCTGTTTCGAACATTTTTATTACTAACTTAAAATAGACAAAATAACTTCGGTTATCCGCTTAGCTTTTAATACTAATTTGTCATTACTCTTCGTTCAGGATTATTATCTTCTTAGCGTATTTTTGGTGCTTGGTATAATTTTCTATATTTTCTATGTCCTTTTCTTTTAAACTTTCTTCTCTTCTTCCAAAAACTACGTTACATTCCTAAATAATGAAAAAAAATAGTAATTTAATCGAATCACGAAGACAAGCTCATCACTACTGGTAACTATATAATGCTATACTTTTTGTTTAATAAATGATTTCTAAGTATTAAGAGTTTCTAAAAGTATCATTTTATGTAATTTATTCCCCATGCGGATACGAAAACTGCATATCGTGACTTAACCCTTAATCTGAAGAATGTATCAAAAATAATATGGTATAAACATTGATTTCAGTAAAATAGTTAGAAATATATATAAAAGCAATATTTAGATTTTTTTTCATTTCCAGAAAAATATATGTGAGGGAACTATTTTCTAAAACTGACAAAGCAAATCGTATTTGGATTATATGTCCTATACCTTACAGAATTATATACCTAAATGTACCTTTAAAATGGTTTATTAAACTTTATTTAACAAAAATAAAGTTTAAAAGAAAATTAATGAATATGTCTTTATCGAAATGAATATGTCTTTATGGAAAGATTTTCAGCAGAGAAAAATACAAATGGGTACTTTACATATTTTGCGTACATATTTGGCCCTCTTTTCGTTGGCTTTAGTCCTACAGAATTTGCATATTTTGAAGTATGATACAGAGCATATGTGAACACCAACGTTTGTCAAGCAAACTTTATTTGGAACCCCAAGAACACCTCCTTTATTTATTCTGAAAACCACCGCTGGGTGCTTTCTACAAGAATAATGAGAAGAAAAATGTCAGATTATATCCGCACCGACATAAAATGCCACAATAAAATAATAGAGAAGGCATAATAAGAAAACATAAAAGGACGTATGGCAAATACCTCCCACATCGTTTTTCAGAAGTTTCTACATCAAAAAAACTAAGTTACATCAAGATGGGTACTTATAATAGATAAATACATTATAATTTACCTTAATTATATAAAACTCTAGAAGAATCACTATCTATACAAGAATCACAAGAGTGATCGGCCCTTACTGACTGGCATTTCTTTTCTTCATCTTCTGAGAAAGTTTTTATATACGTAGCAGATAGATGATCATAGTACTAATATACTCTGTACTGTAATAGTACTGTCTATTCACCTTCTATGTGACAGAACATCTTCATCTATATTTTTTGTGTTATATAGTTTTATTCGGACCTAAGGTATAAAGAAAAACTTCTCCATGAATTTAACGTCGATGACCCTGATAGGCAAACGAATCTCTGTCAATAAATTGTCGGTAACATTAAATAATGGCCAGATTAAGTGAATTGTGTGGTGCTTTTGTTGTATTCGGCGTAATTATCATTAAGGGTAATGAAAACTGTAATGATGATCTGAAATGACAATTCATTGCAAGTTGTTTAGATTCATTTCAATGCATAAGTAGCTGAAATATAGTTTAATTTCTTTTGAACGAGTATATTATCAGCTTTAACTCACCTTTTCCCAAACCCTAAAAATCGCCGTCTACTGTTATCTACTTCACAGGATGAGGATCCACCACATTATATTCGAAATATTTGCAATATAGCAATAGATACAAATAAAATTATGCAATAGTAACCTAAGTCACCTAATTTTAAAATGCTCGATTTTATTATGGAATTGCTGAAACTTCTTACGTGTATTTAATTAACGTTTTAAAGTCTTGGATATTGTCATACAACCAACTACATCTTCAATATTATTTTTGAGAAGCAATACTGCTAATCTTTGATTCTGATTGAATAGGAAAGTTATGGTCTTACTGGTTATGGTCTTACTTACACAGCTGATTTCTTCCTAGAAATATAACAGTACGGTTATATTTTATAATATAACAGGTGGTACGGTTTTAATAATAAGCTCGGTTTAAACTCACATCGAACCGAGCTTTTCCAATATATTTGCCTGTATAGTAAAATTATTGTCCCTCTCTCCATTGTTTATTGAAATTGTGAAATTGTATGATAGCAATGTGTCTGATAATGTATATATATATATATATATATATATATATATATATATATATATATATATATATATATATATATATATGTATATTGTATATATGTATTAAAATATATGTGGAGTAAGAAACCATAAATAGTTTGCGATCTTTGAGATAAGTGAAGAGAATTCCTATGGTCGAAATTGTTCTAGTTTTCATAATTACAAAACATCTACAAAAATGTGTTGAAGAAAAAAATAATTACGTTGTTACTCCACAGATATTAATCTCAAGAAAATTAAAACAGTCATATAACTTCAGAGATAAAAGTTCTTAAGTGCTTAGAAAATCGAGCTCCATATTATGTTCCTCTCGTCTATAATCTCCAGAATAGTTGTCTGTATGATGAAATTTTTGATCATCCTTCCATCTTTACAATTTGAAATGGTAAAATCAGAGTAGAATCAGAAATTGTAAAATCAGAATAAAGAAGAGGTATCAGTTTATGGTATCAGTTTACATCAGTGAACAGTTTTGATGAGTTTTTTTGTATCTACTTGCCTTACTGAAATTGGAACATTTTCAATCAGAACATTTTAAAATTCTGATTATATCTGTATTTACACATCTATAATTTATTTTTTGTATCTCAAAAATTACATTATGCAATCTCTATGCAACAAAACTATGCAATCGTCGCAGTATACTATAAAATTGCACTGTAAAACATTAGTTCTAATTTTAACTATGTTACTATTAGTTCTAATTTTAACATTTATGTTTTAGGTTTTAGAAATGAATTAGGAAGATTATCAGAGGCAGGTCGGCTGACGCAATTTCAGCAACCAATTGAATATCAGGAAAGCGCGGACAAGCTGGAGATGAGGGTAGATAACTTAGTGAAAGGGGTGCAATTAGTAGTGGCCGTTTTAAGAGGGTTGAATTCGGATATATCCTGGATGAAAAAGAATATTTCCGCTGTTACAGATACAACAATGTGAGTTTCTAACGTGTATCCAGATACAAACAAAAGCATTTCCTTTTATACAGTAATGCGAATAAGAAGGAAACACGCCTTTTCAAAATAGCCCTGAATTAAATGCACCGACTAAAAAATTTAATTATAAATATAAGTATAGACAAATTAGTACTCTTTTGAAGAGATATACCGTTTGTTTCACTTCACTTACTTTGAATTTTGTATGACTGATGTTCATTTTTTGAACATTTCTATTTCATTTTTGATTATTTTTTTAATATTTTAAGTATAATTTTTAAGTAGTTATTTTTGATAACGAAATTGGTCTAAACTCGTTTGAGTTCTAAGAAGATTTTCCTAGTTTGAGTATTGGGACCACAATCGCGATTTTTCTACTATCTGGGAAGTACTGATATTTAATTATCGCGTTTATAATATACGTAATAGTTATAATCGCTTTTTTAGGTAAGTTTTTAATTAATTTATTTAAAATATTATCCTGACTAGCGACCCGGATGGGCCAGCTTCATCCCATGATGAAAGCGTCCACTAGCAACAACATAGAGTATGGTTTATTGTTCTTGTGTTAAATTAAACAACAAAAGAACAAAATTCTCTATACTCCTTAGCCATTTAAATTGCGATTTATTATTTTGTATGGGTATTTATGTACAAATTAGGTAAGAAAATTAGTTTAAATTGAATTGAATTGGTTTGCTCCAGCCTTACACACCGAGGGTCTCGGGTTCCATTTCGAGGGGTAGTAATAATTTGTCGGGTTTTTCTTTTCACCTAATTATTTGACTTTTAGTTGGAATCCGAATTGACGTAGATATTTATAGCTATAACTAAAAATATCTAAATATCTTCTGATAGTAAACTATTCCATAATTACTTCGCAGAAGATCCCCAATTAATCCTAGTTCTTGGATTAATCTGGGTTATCTGCTAATCACTTGGACTGGCCTAGATTGTCTACCCGGAGCAATGGCGTAGGTTCGATTCCCGCATAAGTCGGTTGGGTGTGAATGTACCTATATGTGTCCGTGTGAATGTTGAGGATTAGTTGGAAGAGTAACTAAGCGAAGCTAAACTCGTGCTGGTAAAAATAGAGTTAAGAAGCTTTTAAAATCTTCATTCTATTTACATTAATATTTTAAAGAGGTAAATATCCCCTCAAAAGAGTTAAATGGGGAAGATACAAAAATAATAATGTATAATAATAATAATAATACATAATAATAATATATAATAAATATATTAAATATAATCTTTTCAAATAATATCGTTTTATGATTAAACATTGACATGCTTCAGGATTTTATTTAAAAATTGTAAATTATATAGAAAACGTATGTATCCCTTACCGTTGTCTCCCAGTGTATATTATGAACAAATTAATTGTTTCTACATGATTTATTTAAATTGTAAATACATGTATTAAGAACTATATACCATTTATAATATTCAAGGTCTGCACATGTAAATTTGATACGTAATAGTTAATAATCCCTATGAAATATAATTTTATATCAAAAATTGAATAAAACAAGCTGTTACTTCGAGCTGTTAAAATTTCTGCGTTCTATTTTATAACGACTTGATATAATCAAAACTGCGGTCATAACATTGTGCAAATGTAGTGGTAACAATATAGACTTTACCAGTTCTATTATTGTTAAATTTGAAAAAAAAAATGTTTGAATTGTATTTTCGGTGAGATGAGGTGAAAAATTCAAGTGATTATGGCGAATAACTATTACCAGCAATTGGATTCACATCAACAACTATTCACAAATTTAAATTGGCTCTATTAGGATATTTTTGAAACATTCGACTTTATTTAGCTTATATGTATAATGATACTATTTTAAATAAGATTCAAAAAAGTTGTTTCTTCGTAGTGATCTATTAAGGAACTATGATCAATTGGCGACCAAACAGTTTTTAACTAATTCTTTAATTGAGGTGAAACATCGGCAACTGTATCCGCAAATACCTCCAAATATATTTAGAGGCCCAGAAGAAACAAATACCAATACAACAAAAATTCCACGACATTGTAAAGATGTGCAAGATGCTGGTGAATATAAATTAGGTATTATTTTTTTATTTTATTAATTTCATTAAATTGATTTTAGGCGATAGTATCTCAGGAATTTATCGTATTCAACCGGAAACTTCACATAAAGCGTTTATGGTATTATGCGATATGGATACAAAAGACGGAGGTTGGACTTATATTCATAACAGATATGAGGGATCTCAAGATTTCTACCTAAATTGGCACGACTATAAAACCGGATTTGGTAATCTTGGTGGAGAATTTTGGCTAGGTTTAGAACATATTCATCACTTAACAGGTCAGTTAATAATTATTTGATTATCAACCCATCACAGTAAACAAACATACATATTACAACAGAAATGTATGCCTTGTTTTCCTAAACATGATGGTAGGGAAATTGAAATATCGCGAACTTCTTTCCTCTTTTCCTTTTAATCGAGAATTGCGACAGACGATCGAATTCTCTCTCAAGGAATCCTCTCATAATAAGTACTGTATCAGCAATATAGGTATTTCTTTTATACTTTTCAAAGTGTTAGAATAAAGTTATAGCTTTTACAGTGCACATTCACATGCAACAGGAACATTTCACTATAATTGACCAAAATAAACATCTATAATTTCATAATGATAGAAAAATACACACGTAGACAAGTTAATAAAGAGATGAAAATAAACATTATAAGGGCAAATAAGCCAGTAAGATATAAGTCGGAAATCGAGAAAGGATCCACCAAACCGCCAAGCGGTTATCAAAGTAGCTCCCGAATTTCAAAGCTATTACATAATCGCTCTAGGAAACAACTACTCCCCGGGCTAAAGCCCCGCCAGGCATTGAATTGTACCCAGAAGCGATCCTCGACCCCTTTCTCGTGTTTTTGTACAATCAGATAAGGTTTCAAAAAATAAAACCCGCCACAGGTAGGATTCGACATTTGCCCCGAATCGGAACCGAACGACATACAGCTGTTTCGAACTTATGAGTTCTCATCAGTGCCGTACACGGTACGCCGATTCAGGACAAATGCCGAATGAACTTTATGGCGTATACATCTTTTTCGATACGATCTCTGTCAGTAACATATAAGTCGGAAACCGAGAAATAATTTTTATTGTCTTACAGGGAGCGAGATAAATGAGTTACTCGTGGAATTGGTAGACAACGATAATAGAAAAGTTTATGCTCACTATGCAGCGTTTAGTCTAGGATCTGAATTGGAAGGCTATGCCTTAAAAGTATTAGGGGGTTATAGTGGAAATGCTGGAGATTCCTTAATCTACCATGCTGGAAGTAGATTCAGTACAAAAGATTTGGATCAGGATGCTTGGCCTGAAGGAAATTGTGCACAATCTCATAGTAAGTATATTCTACGAATAGGAAAATAGATAAAGTAAAGATATGTGAAACAAATATAAAAGCTTCTAAGTCACACAAATTGACTGCTTATATCTACCATTGAAAGTCTAGGGATACTATCCAACAATTCATATTAGTTAGTCGTTACTGATATATACCTGATATTCTAGAGACCTACATACCTAAGACGTGCTGTAGTAATATCAAAAATAATAGAAGCAATAAATCTTTCATAAATGCGCAGTGGTGCACGGTTATATCTGAAGACACTGTAAAGGTATATTTTAACGTATATCTTTCATATTCATGTTATATGAAGAAAATGGTTTGCCCATGTTTAACGTAGTAACTGGCGATTACCTAGTTTAAGTGGTAGTTAAATGTTATGCAAAGCCATCCTCTAAAGCATAACTTTGCAAGAAGAGGTACAATAGCATAAGCTTTTTGAGATTTGAAACTGTCCTTGATTATAGCTGTGACTTGACTAAAAAAAAAAATGTTTAGTGGGTTGATTACTGTGTAAAAATTAACTGTGTATAACTGCGTACTGTGTACTATATGTCTAGATAATGTCGACAGAACGGTATTTGCAACAAATTACAAATTATATCGTTAACTGTATACATTATGAATAATGTAAATTATTGTTTCATTTAATATCGTCACTACCAAGTTGAAAAATCACTAATTATACGCTCACTCAGTTGGTGAATCCACACATTAAAATCAAATAAGCAAGTCTAAAAATGATGAAAACACAAAGCAAATTCAATAAATCGCTCAAATTCAAAAACAGATGGCGCTTCAGTACATTAAATAGATGCGAGTCCACTGTGCAGATAGCCGATAAAATCTCGCGAAAGTCTTCACCCAGGTGGTGGGAGAAGGTGGACTAAACGGATGTAGAGCTATTGCATGACGTCATGTTACCATGGCAACACGCTGTAACAGTGCATACTTGAGGGCACTCGCTCTTGATCTCTGCATCTGCACCTGCGGGTTATTTTTATATGTAGATAACGTGCGTATGGACTATTGAAGATTTAAAAAACGTTCCAATGGAAACACAGTGTTTTTAGTAGCATAACGACATATTGTGCTTGACAAAAATATAATGCGTTTTTCATAACAAAATTTATTTGAATGTACATATTAAAGACATGATTAAATATTTCTACATATAAAAAATAATCCTAGTCTGAAGTTCTTTGGTAAAGAGGCACTTCACCTATTTCACCTGAATAGCCGCCACTGATTTGAACCACAATATTCTTTTACTTAACAGTAATAATATCTCGAGACATTTTTATCCGAATGAATACGTTTTACGACGCGGCAAAATCTGATGCAGAAATCAATTCCTTTCTTATGATTCGTTTAGCATCATGGCCGTTATTACTAACAGGATAATGCACATTGAGAATATGGTATTTATTGCATTTGTATGGACATTCTGAATAGACATTGCATCGTTTTCAAATATTATCTTAAATATATTCAAATCTTATCTTAAATATAAGAGTTAACACAAAACACATCTGATGAAATTAATTCTGTAGTTTTACCAGTAGAACATTTATCGTATTCAAGCAGTACAATACATTTTGTAATTAATTTTGTAAAAATTGAATTAGATTCAATTGGTTTACTAAATTATCTTAATACCTAAATAATGTTTTTTATATGAATGGTGTCTCTTTTATTTATATTGTTATATAAAAGGTGTGCCTTATTAGCAATCTGTAAGTATGAAATTTTTTAAAATTTGTTTCTTAATACACTTATTTGTATTTATACAAAAGTGACATATACAAAATTATTTATTAATATTTATAGCATTGTAGTTTTCAAAAGTGGGAATTTTATGTTAATACAGTAAATAAAATACTTTAACCATACCTAAATCAACTCCATCCCCTACATAAGACAAAAAGACTACAGAGGGGTTACACATACACGTGAGGACAAAAAGACTTATGCAGAAATACCAAATTCTCCCGATTGGGACTCCCTACAATGAAATAATGACAACCCTAATATTGGACCTAGTTAATTCAGACAGTACGAATTACATTGTTGCAGACACCTACATAGGACAATACTATAGGTATCCATACATATGCAGAATAAGTGCTTAATAACAGGCATAAGTTTATTAGCAATGTCGATGATTCAGGGACTTGGTAGCTAGATGAGTTATTTATAGATCAGAAAAACATCACTCCTGTACAACAACTAGTTCATTGAAAGTTATTAACTCAATTATACCTATAATTAATTCACTTCGGTTTCTTTATGATCCAAGAAAATGTACTGGTTACTTGGTAGGCACTCCAGTCTATCAACGTTTTAGGAAAAAAATCGAAATAAAGAGTCTATTTGGTGACGAGGCTCGTAGTAGCAGAAATTAACCGAAGAGTTAATTTCTGCTACTACGAGCTACTTAAAGAAGAATTAATTCTGTGCGGGAGGCTATTAATCATGGAATTTCAGCCGCAAAAATGCTCTTTTTAATGAAACTGTTATGAAAATATCTCTAGCAGCAAAGCGAATCCAAGAGTGAGTCTACGAAATTTAGCGTCTCAACTGAATATCGATAGATGTTTCAGTCGTCATACAATCAAGCCTACCTTTATGAAGTTAGCACCCCCAGAATTGGTTTTTCAACTTTTTTTTTCATTCATCAAATTTTACCAAGTTTTGATCAGTTTTGACCAGTAAACAGTTTATTTTGACCATCTTTTGTTTGAAAATGCGGAACAAAACTAATTTTTGATTTAAGTTCGCACCCCCAAACTGAATTTTTCAAGTGTTGTCCAGTTTTGACCAGTAAACAGTATTTCGACCACTTTTATGAAGCTGTCACACCAGGTCCTGGGGTTGACGTAAATTCGGTTCTTTTGGTCGCGCTTCGAGTTTTTGCACCAGGTCCTGGTGGTAACACATTTACACCAGGTATTACGGATGGTACAGTATAACTGTTTCGAAATGCGCTCCGAGATTTTACTTTTCCGCACTTAACTATACTAGAACGGAAAAGTAATGAAATATGGAAAGTGTAAAGAAAAATGGAAAAAAAATTTCTAGCATTTATTTTTCGCTTTTCGGACTAAAATCCAAAAGAAATGGTTTTACAAAATTTGTGTCTGTATGTGTGTCATTGTCGTTGTCGTTGTTGTCGGCATTAAAGCTTCTTGTTAACATGATAACTCAACTAAATCGTATCGGATCGATCGGGTTTTGACTGATTCTGATCGGGGACATTTCCCAGATGACACCTATTGATTTTGAAGTGTATAGAACACATTCTATCTACCATGTTCATGGATCATGGGAAAGCACAATGGTGGATTATTTGAGAATTGTTTTTTGTTATCATGATCACTCAACTAAATCGCATCAGATCGATCGGGTTTCGACTGATTCTGATTAGGGACGTCTACCAGACGACACCTATTGATTTTGAAGTGTATAGAACACATTCTATCTACCATGTTCATGGATCATAGGAAATCACAATGGTGGACTATTTGAGAATTGTTTTTTGTTATCATGATCACTCAACTAAATCGTATCAGATCGATCGAGTTTCGACTGATGCTGATTAGGGACGTCTACCAGACAACATCTATTGATTTTGAGGTGGATAGGACGCACCCCACCCTGTTCGTAGATCATAAAAAGGCACGATGTAAATGTTTATGTTCATTCTAAGATTTTAAACATAAAGATTTAACGCGTTGCTGATTTTGCATTGATCGAAAAAAAACATATATTGAGCCTGTATCATATACGAGTGAATGAGAAAAAAAAATAGTTCGTTCGATCACATACGTCACTGAAGCAGTCGCCAATCAAAAAAATAAAGCTGTCGCCTAAAACACATATTCTGCATTTATGTGTTGGTTTATTTTTTCTCGGTCACTCAAGTTCGAGATTGAGATACTTTCCACACGTAGAACGTGTGGAAAAGTCCGTTTTAAGGCTTTAAAACTGTTTATTTTTTTATTATAGCATTCATCAGAAGAATGATCGACATGCACTTTACAATTTTGGACATTTTAAAGAAAAATTCGACTTGTTCGACTTGTCTCTTAATTAGGATCAAAAATTTGATCAGGCTAAAACCTCTCATATGAATAGTTCATCTGATAAACGCTCATATATAAAAATTTAAAAGAAGTGATTCAAGTGCATGTCATATTTACGAAATTTGTAGATTATAATTTTTTAACAATATAGGGATGTTAAAAATTAACTGTTAGTTAGTCTAATCTGGTTAAAACTTGGTCAAAAAAATGAGCCCAAAATCGACTCAACATTCGGATTTGGGGAAAACGGGATTCCGACATATTTAAATAGTAATTTTTTAACAATACAAGGGTGGTGAAAATTAACAGTTGTGTGGCTGTAACTTGTTGAATTTTGGTCCAACGGGGGAGAATAAAAAGTTATTCAAATTTCAATTTAGGGGTGCTATCGCAGGTTTTCGAAATTTTTAAATAGTAATTTTGCAGCAACACAGAAATGGTCAATATTAACCGTAATCTGGTCAAAACTTGATCAAAAGTATGAGTCTAAAATCGACTAAAAATTCCAATTCAGTTGCGCAATGTCATGTTTTCGAAATTTGCAAATAGTAATTTTCCAGCAACACAGGGGTGGTCAAAATTAACCGTTAACTGGTCAAACATGGTCAGAAAAGTGAGTCTAAAATCGACTAAAAAGTGGCGCCATGTCATGTTTTCAAAATTTGTAAATAGTAATTTTGCAGTAGCACAGAGGTTTTCAAAATTAACCGTTAGATGGTATAAACTGGTCAAATCTTGGTCAACAAACTGTGCCCCAAACCAACTCGAAATTTCAATTTGGAAATGCAGGCTAAATAATAGGTCAAAAAATTAGTTTAAGGTAGTCAATATAAACTCTTTACTGGTCAAAACTTGGGCAACTAAATTAGCCCAAAAGCAACTAAAATCTATAACTTGGGGGGTGCGGGCTAAAAAGGAGCTGAAAAAACTAGTTTGGTTCCGCATTTTCAAACAAAAGGTGGTCAAAATAAACTGAATACTGACCAAAACTAGTCAAAACTTGATCAACTAAATTAGCCCAAAAGCGACTAAAAAACTCCAATTTGGGGGTGTGGACTACAAAAAAATGCTGGAAAAATTTTCTTTGCTCAGTATTTTCAGACAAAAGGTGGTCAAAATAAACTATTTACTGACCAAAACTGGTCAAAACTCGGTCAAAATTGTGAATAAATAAAAAGTTGAAAAATCCAATTCGGGGGTGCTAACTTCACAGACGCCAAAAATTAGTTTCATTCGGCATTTTCAAACAAAAGGTTGTCAAAATAAACTGAATACTGGTCAAAACTGGTCAAAACTTGGTCAACTAAATTAGCCCAAAAGCGGCTAAAAACTCCAATTTGGGGGTGTGGGATAAAAAAAGCTCAGAAAACTGTTTTTGCTCAGCACTTTCAGACAAAATGTGGTCAAAATGAATTGTTGAGTGGTCAAAACTGGTCAAAACTTAGTCAAAAAAAATGAGCCCCAAATCGGCTCAAAATTCCAATTTGAGGGTGCGGGCTAAAAAAAGCTCAAACAATTAGTTTGGCTCAGGATTTTCAAACAAAAGATGGTCAAAATAAACTGTTTACTGGTCAAAACTGGTCAAAACTGGTCAAAACTGGTCAATACTTGGTCAAAATGATGAACGAAAAAGAATTTCAAAATCAAATTTGGGGGTGCTACCTTCCCAGAGGTATAAGCCTTCTACGAGTAAACCAAAATTTCTACATATTATGAAAGAGGGTAATGAAAATAAAATTTTAGAATATTGCTATTGGGCCCAGAGAAATTTCTTAGATGACCGAAATTTTCATCAAATTTTGTTTACTAATGAAGCTACATTTACCATTAATGGGGTGGTATTTTCTCAAAACTGTAGATACTAGGCTACAGAAAATACTCATTGGGTTATTAACTGTAAAAACCAGTATTCAGAGAAAGGTGTAGAATTTTTGGGAGACAGAGTAATTAGTCCGTTTTTCTTTAATAACTCGTTAAAGACTGAACATATAATTAATTCTTTATATACGAAATTATGGGATGCAATTGAGAATATTCCCCTTAATGTGCGACAGGAGATGTTTTTCGAGTTAAATGGATAATTCCAGAATTGTCCGTCATTAATTGAACGAATATTTTCCAATGCGCTGGATAGGAGGAAATATACCTTTTGAACTGTGGCCTCCTATGTCCCCCGATATTACCATTAAATTTTTATTTTTGGGGAGCAGTGAAGCAAAAAAGGTTACAAAACAAGGCACAGAAATTGAAAGTAACTTTGTGCTAAAATAAGTCGAGCTTGTCGCGAAATCAATTGAACTGCAGAACTGAAATGAGCCGATAATTAATTAAAATTTTTATTTATACGTAATGACTAATTATCTCAAAAACTGAGTATTGCTTTAAACTGTTATTTTTTTTACTTATTTCAGTTACCAAAAGTTAACTGTTTGTTTTCTTTTCTTAATGTATTTTTTGTCAAATCGACAGTTCAGTTCAATAACTTTTTCCATTTCCACGGCATCCTATTTAATTGAAAACCAAAATAGAAATATGTGTAGACTTAAGGCCCAAACTTTCTAATAATAATAAAGTTTTCTGACTTTAACCTTTTCTGATACTTTCAACGCGAAGCAAAATATTGGGAGTGGGCTCCATTTGGGGGGCTGCCAAGGTTGTTTTAGTTTGTTACTTAAATTTAAGTTTGTTGCCTCAAAATATGTGTCTTATATATGACTATTTTCCTGGAATTGTGCCGTAGCTCAAATTAGGATTTCAAAAAATGAAAATATCCCGGTGTCTTCATTTTAAATGAAACACATGGTATATAGAATTCGGAACGAAGTAAGCTTTATTTAGCTGAAATGCTAAATAATGTTTTAGAAGAATTTGTACCTTAATTCGTCTTATTCAATACCACTATTTCAACTTTTGTATAATTTTTCTTTTCCTCATTAAATATACATGGTATCAAGTTTTAAACACCCTATACATATATAGCCAAAAGATT
This sequence comes from Rosalia funebris, assembly GCA_037954035.1. Classification (NCBI taxonomy): domain Eukaryota; kingdom Metazoa; phylum Arthropoda; class Insecta; order Coleoptera; family Cerambycidae; genus Rosalia; species Rosalia funebris. The sequence continues at coordinate 21,310,833 of JAZFAV010000015.1, read as the reverse complement.
AGTGAAAGGTTATCTTTATGAGTTTTATAATTACATTAAAAAATCTGGAATTTCGGCAATCTATACTTCGAAATATACACCTAAATGTTTACCGGTGTCGCGTAAACACCCTAAGTCGACTGTAAATATTTAGTACACGTTACTAGGAATCCCTAAATATTAAACGGGCCTGACTAACATTGATCTTATCATTCCACAAAGTGATTACTTTTGTTAGCATAAGATCGTAAACTGATTTCAATAACACATCGTCTGCTTTGTATTTAGGCGGCGGCTGGTGGTACAGAGAATGCGATACAAGCAATCTAAATGGCAAGTATTTAAATGGAGAACTTCCTGAAAGCTACCTCTATCAAGGGATGTATTGGGCTGAATTCAGGGGAGCGCAGTACAGTCTGGGCGAAGCCAGAATGATGATTAGGCCGAGAGGCAGTTACAGCCCGCCGATATTTCCTAAAGGATTAACAGGCAATAGAAGGAACTAATGGAGATTTGTACTCGTACGCCAATCGTGTGTTCAGTATTTATTATGTTGCTGTTTGATGTTATTCAAGTAATGTACAAGCGATACTTTTAGATGTTAGCTGTGTGTGTTCTTGTCATAAATTAATGAACTTGATTTATTTTGTCATATTTTTGTTATATATGGCATTTATGTGATTTACTATTAATATAGATTATGCAACAAACTTATGACCAACTATAAATTTTTTATTTACTTTTTTGCATAATTTCCTTAAAGAACTTTATATATCAAATAGCATATCTAGAACAAAATGGGGATTATATTTTCACTTTAGGGTAGCCGGACTAAAACTGGTTTTTAAAGATACTCCAGTTGTTATTCGCGCTACTTTTTCTGTAAAATATAAATCCTCTTTTTGAACTTCCTCTTTGATACTTTTGTATATTCTAGCCACTATTACACAAGGTATAACAGAAGTAATGCTGTATTTCTCGTAACGTGACTTTTCTAAAATAATGCTTAAAAAATGTATATTAGGAAATGGTAGGAGGAACTTGTTAAAATATATTTTAAAAAACAGTTGCAATATTATAATATTTCAAACAAACTTATGTGGTACACAACTTCTTTTAATACACCCTATATACTATGATATATTTGCGTTAGAATTTCAATTTGGATCATTAATATGTTTGATTTTCGTTACAATTTCTCAAATATTTTTTTTTAATAATAACGTTTAATTAACTTAAATGTATAGTTTAAGAACAATAAAATCTAGAAAATTAAAAAAGATAGAAATTAAACACTATCAAATGTCAACTTTCTGCACTCGTTCTATAATAAAAAAGTCCTTCTTGAAATATATTATCTGAAGCAAAATAATAATAAAAATTCAAATTTTAGATGGTAAATCATTTTCACAAAAAAGATAAAATTATAGTAACACAAATTCCCTAATTTTATTGCGGATACCTGATTTTATTAGTTAATACTGAATATTACATAGTATGTATAGTATTAATTGAATTACGGCTAAGTTAACTGAAATTAATTATGTATAATATATAGGTAGTCGATATATGGATAACTTTCACATGAAAGAATTTGTTATTTATTCAGTACTATTTCGTTATATATAGTGAGTACATAAAGGCTTGAACAACTTCGGTAAAATCGTTCCCGAGCAAATTGAAATAAAATACCCAGTTTAGTTGATTTTATTTTATAGAAAGGCATTAGAAAGGAAAATTTTTATTTTATTTTATTTTTTGGTATATATACTTTTGATGCTGTCATTTGAGAAAGCTTATTTTTTACTCGTACGTAAGATGACATCAAACCTGGGCTACATAACAGTTGTTATGAATAACAAAGATATTTTACAAATTGATCAAAAAGAAATCCTAATTAGTGCAAATAAAAACGATTAAATTAATTGTTCAAATTGTCTTCCATTCATCTGTTGACAAAATGTAAGTCGAAACTGAAATAAATATAAAAATTTCGAAATACTAGAATAGTCAGTGTGAGTGATTACCTGAAGGTGTATTTCCCAGTAACTATTTAGATAAAAGCGGGGCTATTAAGTAGCCACCTATATTTCCGGATTTAACTCGACCACACTATTTTTATAGACTTATCTTAAATTCAAGGTATAACAGACGAAATACTATTGAGGTATTAAAATACCGAATTTGGAACAAAGTAAGATGAAGTAAGATTTAGCTGAACCACCAAATAATGTTTTAGAAGAATATCAATTTCGACTTGCCAAATTAATGGCTTTCACTTCCGTTAATTAGTATTTTTATGACATTGTTCGGACTAATTTGCTAACATATTTTTTCTCAGTCCAATTATGTCCTATCATAAAACTTAACATATATACAAAAACAAAGAATGTGCTCTTTCCAAGACATCGCACATCAGGGTGTTGCCATTTATCGTCGATGTCAATGATGTCGTAACTTCAACAATGATGACGTCAAAATAAATATATGCATAGCAAAAAATTTGCTTCTAAGAAATTAAATAAACCAAGCATTTTCTTCTGATTTTCCCAAATTGTTGCACAATTGAGATTTTTTGTATAAAATTCGAAATTTTTATTTATATAGATTATGATCGATATGGAGTTATCCTAAACTGCAACGTATTTTTCAACAAGATGCATGTTACACTGCATTAAGGCAGTTAATGTTCACAGGTAAGGTTGGATAGTTGGATTAGGCGACGAGGATTCATTAAACGGCTACCAAAATTTCCAGACACTAGTTTCATGGACTTTTTTTCAGGTTCATTTATTTGGTCTACAAAGAGGAACTCCTAAATTGCATGAAATTTAGTTTATATTAACCAGGTGATTTCAGAATGATATACGTATTTTTTCTTTTAGAAAGTTTAGCAATAATGTCAATCTGTAAAAACCGTCATGTTGAACATTTAATTTAGATCAGCTGACGTATTTATTAATTTATTATACAAATTAATACTTTTTTATACTTCTATGATTTCAGAAGGATTAATTACTTGTAGAATGAGGACAGCAAATTAACATACTTCTATGGTTCTTTTCTTTTTCAAGTGTATTTGTAGTAAAACAAATTACATGCAATTATTCGAAAAAATTGTATTACCCGACAATGCTTTAATAAAATTTCAAAAGCAAAACAATAATACATTGTGATATTCCAAAATGTAATTGCCAATGAGTGTCATACAGGTTGTTATATTAAAAATCTCCTTTTTATCACATAAATCCTTTTGTGCTTCTGTAATATTATATTGCAGATTTGTCCAGTGTATTTCAACATCTATATATTGGAGCAGGTAGGAACCTTTGGCGTGAAATTAACACTGACGTAGTTTTCCGCAAAACGTCAAAACACTATACAATACACTCGACGCACTTTCGCCAACAAAGTTGGCATCACTTGGAGATGATTAAAACTCAATCATCAAAGCTTTAATCATGTCCAGATGATGCTAACTTGATGAGTAGGGTAGGCTTTTATAATTATGTATATAATTGTATATTTCGTTATTTCATATAGATAAAAAAAGGCTTTTGCGCAATGGCAATATCCACTTGGGAATATATTATAAAATAGATGGAAATATTCTTATAATAAATATGAATAATCATTATATAAATAGAAATTGACGGAAACTGACTTTCCTTTACCATTCGTAAAGACTTCCATTAGTTTCTTCATGGTAACTGGACTGAATATAGAATTACCTTCTCTATTTATCACCGTTTATTTATTTAACTCGTCGCTCACTGACCTTACTGAGGAAGATCTACCAGAAATACAGAATATACGGTATACCTAAATATATATATATTGGCGAAAATTCAACTTAACACTAAATAAAATTTGTCATAATAGTATTTTAATTCATACTGGCTAGTATGTGACTAGTTCAAGTTAGTGTTTTTTAAATAAAGTGATACATCTTACAAAACAACACCATACAGAAATACCGATGACATGTAGTTGTGGTATAAATATTACAATAAAGAATTTCTAAATAACTATAATATAGACAAATGAGATATTCCATATCAGATGAATATGATGAATCAGTGGATATAGACAAATCCATATTCACTGTCGGACAACAAAGGAATTGATGTATTGCATGAGAGTTAATAAAAGTAATAATTCTTTGTAGTTTAAATAACAAAAAGGTTAAACATGCATGTTATTTAATATAATACTTCTTAATATTTTTACAAAATTACTTTAGTATCAACATTAATTTAGTATTTTGTAAGTTAAGTTAAGCAGATTATTATTTTCTTTAGATATTATGTGATTGTTATATTTTGTATACATTTAAAGTAATTCGTTTGATTAAAAAAAATTTACAAAAACAGACTTACACTGTACGAGTATATACGTGTGAAATATGTTTAGGGTTCGAAGAAGGATATGTATAGGGAATAATTTTCTTTGTGTAGAATTGGTATATTTACAAGAAATATTAATTTTTTTGTTTCAAATTTGACTGTTATGGTCATATATTTGTAATAATTTTGATATGTATTTAGTTGAAGGATCTGTTTATCGGAGTATAATTTCGTTAATCTTGATATTACGTCTCCTAGGTCATAGATTGGTAGAACGAATAGGTGTATCGTATTTAAATGTCCAAAAGCAACAGCTGTTTGAAAATTATCTAAGTATTCTAGTATAGTCTCTAGGGTATCGGTAATGTGTTGACATAGCATAAATGTTTCTAATACGTCTACTCTTTTACCTATGAATTCTATTATGTATTTTATGTTCTTTTCGTTATTCGATATTATAGTTAAAGTTTCGTTTGTCTTTTCGATAAAGTTAGTAAGCAACGACATGCAGTAGTTAATTTGGGTAGCAAGATTTTGTTCGTTCTTTAGCAATGTGTTAAATTTCGCGTTTATTGTTTTTAGATCATTTTCGTCTAAAGTTCCGAATAGGTATTTAGGTGTAGATCCAACAATATTAAATAATCCTCTTTTGTTCTTTGTAATGGCTGCAAGTTAATTAATTTTTGTCTTATTCTTATTATGAGGGTTTTGGCTTGTGTTATGAATATATCTCTGACATTTAATTTATCTAAGTAGATTTCAATATTGTCTGTTTTTTGTATGATAGGTTCTAAGTTAATTATATTAATTAAGGTGTGATGATGACTAATAAGTTTGGTCTGTTTTCCGAGTTTAAGTGAATATACTGGGTAATTAATGTTTTCGAAGGAAATATCCATGGCGTGGGGGTATATCGTTAGTGATAAGGGTAGTAGAAGCAGAAGGATTGTCTTCATTGTCTATGTCTGTCGTGTTGTCAGTTGTTGTTTCCTGTAAAGGCAATATTTTATTTAACTTCCTTTTTCTTTTTATTATATTTTTATGGTAATGACCATGATTAGTGATTAGAGTGGGACCTCTATCTTGGACAACTTTTGATTTTTTGAATTTTGGTTTAGTTTTGTACCTATAGTCGCGTGATTTGATATATACAGTTTCATTTTCTGTGTTATCTACGGGGTCCTCGCGTTGTTCGTTTCTCTTTGATATAATATTGTCTTTATTAGTTGTAAGTTTGTCTTTTATAGAGTTGTATATATGTCCTGTTAATTCTTTGTGTTATTGAACATAATTGGATATGATTGCATTCTCGTTTAATTCAAATGGCGTTTCTTTGTTTAAATGTCCTAAGACTATTTCGAATGGAGTGTAGTTGTGCCCTTTTAAATATGTCTCTTATATAAATTCACCCATTACACATTTGTCTATATAATAAACAATTTTTACAATCACAATTTACAACCTACAATATTTTTACAATAAACAATTAATTACACGTTTGGTATCATACTGTGTATGTCTTAAGCAACAAAATTACCTATAACCTTATTTTATGAAAGGAAAACAGTCTGAGGATATAAAATAAGATTTATGGTGTAGTTACGTAATGCATTTACAGTCTACATTTCAAATATTCCCTTGTTTCTATTCACCTTTCAGCAGCTTTACACCTAAGGCAAGATGTAAAGGCCCTATTCTAAGGAGTTATAAAGCTTAATAATTAAGTACAAAGGCGCTGCTCGACTCATTTTAAACGAACTGTCTCCCATTATTATAATTCTGAATGAACGGCCGTCACTCTGCGAGACGGGAAGATGAATTTTTTTATACTCTTGGAATACCAAAATAAATCTTTTAAAATTTTATTATACCGTGCTTTCATTTTAAAACTGTACATAGGTTCCACCGTTCGGTCCTTCTCGGAAAATTAGCCACCACTCAGGTGGGGAGTCCGGCCGTACGCCGTGATGATCGACGACTTAGATTTCACATTTACCGTCGCATACGTGTTTGGCATTTAGACGAGTGAACTTCGTAGTAATACGTGTAATTTTAAATAGATTCTCTTAATTCAAAACTTGGTAATTATGACATACTCACTTGAGGAAAAAATTGATTTGATATCATGGTTTCTTCAAGGACATTCATTATGTGCAATAAGGGACCTTTTCTCAGTCAAATATGTAAATCGTCCGATCCCTGCCTTGAACACAATATCGACAGTAGTCGAAAAGTTTAAGTCAACGGGATGCATTTTAGGTTGTAAATGCCACCAGACACCTAGAATTAACAAGGATGCTGAAATGCAGGAATTAATGGTGTGTGCAATGGTAGAAGATTCAAATATTTCTATCCCAAAAATTTCCGAGGAGACTGGTTTTAGTGTGGGTAAAATTCACACAATTAAAAAAAAATAAATATTCCTATAAATACGAAGTCCATCAAGAAATTTTCGATGAAGACCAGTACCGTAGAATGGAATTCTGTAACACGGTAATGGAACGTGCAAATGCGGATGACAATTTTATTTATAACATCGTGTTCACCGAAGAATCCACGTTTCCGTTACATGGTAGGCACAATCCATCAATTCTACGGTATTGGGCTATTGAAAATCAGTATCGCCTGTTAAATACAAGGACACAATATCCCGAAAAATTGAATGTTTGGGCTGGTATTTATGGGAATGATATTATTGGACCATTCTTTATTGATGGAAATGTAAATGGTGAGACTTATTTGAATCTTCTTCAAAACCAAATTGTTCCTGCATTGGTAAACATTAACCCCAATTTTGACAATGTTTGATTCCAGCACGATGGGTGTCCGGCCCATAACTCAAGAATAGTCATTGACTATTTGAATACGATATTCCCCCAAAGAATTATATCTACGAGAGGCGTAATTCAATGGCCACCAAGATCGCCAGACTTGGCCCCTAATGATTTTTTCTTATGGGGGTATATTAAATCAAAGTTATAGAAAGAGCTAATAATTTAAATCAACTGAGGGCTATATCTATAGTATTTATACCATAACTACATCGGCGTCAACATTTCTGCATGGTGTTGTTCTGTAAAATGTATCACTTTATATATGAAACACTAATTTGAACTAGTCACATACTAGTCATTATGAAATGAAATACTATTATGACAAATTTTATATAGTTTTAAGTTGAATGTTCGCCAATATATATAATAATTAGCCAATATATATATATATATATATATATATATATATATATATATATATATATATATATATATATATATATATATATATATATATATATATATATATATATGTATGGTGATAGAAGAGAAGATAATTCTGTATTCAGTCCAGTTACTATGAAGAAACTAAAGGAAGTCTTTATGAATGGTACAGGAAAGTCAGTTTCCGTCAATTTCTATTTATACAATGATAATTTAGAAATTCTTTTTAATCAAACAAATTACATTAAATGTATACAAAATATAACAATGTCATAATGAATGTGGAGACCTTCAGCAATTATAGGTAATGTAAAAGAAACGTGAAATAAGTTATATTCCCTGTTATATTTCTATATAATTTTTTTAGAATATAACAGAAAATATTATATTGAAATATGTATAATACTTTGTTTTAAATTTTATAAATTTTCTAGTTCTACCTTTCTAAACCTAGTTACCGAAATATTGCGTTTTAGTTATTATAATCTTGTTTAGCCCATTAATAAATATTCAAGAGTAACGGTAACAGTTTTACAATTTAGTGGTAGAATACGAGTATAGTGCGCTGCACGTTTATTCGATTTTCAATATTTGGGAATTACGGAGTCACAGGCGGGAAGTACCGAGTTACAATATACAACTGTATGTTTGTTCTAGAAGTATATGTAAATATTGAGGGGCCGTTACTTTATTCTCAAAAAAGTGCAATAAGCATAACTTACAATATATTACTATAATATTTTACAATTCCAGGTTATGCCTTTGTTTTTTGTGGATATTACGTGTGCTTTTATATGGTTTGTTGACTTAAAACGTAATAAAATTTAAGTCTAATGAAAACTATCTTGTGGAAGTTTTCTAATTAGTATTATTATTTTCTTTCTTTAGCTCTATAAATATACTTCAATAGCATTTTATTGAAAATGCTTCGATGTTCTCATAGATCAAAATTAAACCATTACCTACCAAAATAATGAGATAATGAGAATAAACCATTACGAAAAATAAACAGTTTTGAAACATTAAAACGGACTTTGCCGTACGTATCTCTATCTCGAAATTGAGTGGCTGAGAAAAAATAAACCAACACATAAATGTTGTGTTGTATATGTGTTTCATGCGACAGTTTTACTTTTTACAATTTTTCTCAAATAGTCCACCATCGTGCTTTCTCATGACCCATGGACAGGGTGGGGTGTGTCCTATCCATCTCAAAATCTATAGATGCCACCTGGTAGACATCCCTAATCAGAATCAGTTGAAATCCAATCGATGCTGTACGATTTAATTGAGTGATCGTGCTAACAAGAAAAGATTCGACAGGATTTATATGAGTTATCGTGTTAACAAAATTTTTACATGCCGACGACAACGACGACAATGACGATAACGACGACAACGATACACACACCGCAATATTTTTTAAAAACCATTTTTTTTTATTTTAGGCCGAAAAACAAAAAATTATTTTTTTTTTCGATTTCTCTTTAACACGATTACAATACTTTTCCAGAATGGGGAAAAGTAAAAATAAGGAAATACCTTGAAAAATGTGTTAATATTACTTTATGTGTCACCACTAGGAGTACACACCTCAAACCCTGCAATATCTACAGTGGTAATAGCTGATAATTATATTTGGAATTAAAATGAAGTATCAGTTTCAGTTTCGTTTTCTCATGGAAGAAAGAAGAAACATATATTAAAACTGAAGAGAATGGTGTTATTGTGTATCTGTATTGTATGTTGTATAAGAATGTAATCGTGATGCGTATGATAAGTATATATAATACATATGCATATTCACCATTAATTGTGACAAGAGTTCGTTAGAGATTGTGTTTCATACAAAATACAGAAAACTCCAAATCTTTAAAGGGGAAGGCCACTGTGATGATCGAAAAAAAGTAACCGATTTTTAAGAATTTTTTTCACATGGATAACTATTTAATAAAGCGATCGAATTATTGTCAGTATTAAGTGCATTCTACCTATTCTACATAAATTTTTATTCAACAAATTTTTTGATAAAAATTAATGTAGAATAGGTTTGACTAAAATACTAAAAAAATTTCCCCTCCATTGTGGCATTGATACCTCGATGGGGGGGTATCTGAAAATAAAAAACAAAATGTTATCAATATCAATACGAATATAGCTATCGTTGTGCGTAGCTGATTTCCTATTGATTATTTACATAAGGGCCACGGATTGATTTTTGTAAGGTCCTTTTCTTATTCAAGTAGTTTAAAAAAACAGTCATTATTAATTTTTTTGTAAATAGGCTATGTACAGACTTAGCCACTGCGATTACAAATAGTTAAAAAAATTAAATACTTGAAAATTGACTCATAAGTTTTCGAGTACTCGTTGCCACAAGTTCGACAAAAATCGTTTCCATAAAAACGCGTTTAAAAAAGTTTTCATTGCGTTTTCCTCGATATAAGGTTATGTACATATTTCCTAAAATATTGATACTTACATTATACTATCGAGTCCCGGGCCATATGATGGTTTTCATTAGCATCGCCAGTGTCGTCCTTGTCTTCTTTGATTTTTTTGTAGTGATTTTTGGTAGCGACCATCGAGCTACCTGTTCTCACTAAAGTGGCTGTAATTTTTTTTTAATTTTGACTTATATTACCTACATATTTTCGAAAACATGTACTTCAAAAAATGATAACTTTTTATTCAAATTTTTACAGTGGCCATCCCTCTTAAGAGAACATTTCTTTTATTGAATACTAATTGTTTGGAGTGAAATTATACATACAAAATTTGAGTTCTTTTCCTTGAATCTTTAGCCTACGAAGTTACAACTGCATGCGGAAAAGTAGACAAACACGCCCAAGTGCCAAAATCTGCCCTTGAGACTTTCATACTCGAACACTGCAAATATACAGTGACAATTCAACTTAATAGACCCTATTACTACTCCTGTAGGGATAATTCATTACACCTACCATAATAGGAATGATGTTGCAGGCCGCTCATCAAAGAACAAGCTAGGTCACACATTTGTACCGGTCGCAGGAGCTAATACTTTTATTTTAAATTTGCATAGGGCACCGAACTGAATGCTCACCGTATTCATTCAATCTGAGATATCCGAGAATATCAAATTCATATATAAATACTTGCTTCCATTAATATTATGATCTTTCAAGTTATATCTTCGATATTCTTTTAAACAATAAAAGATATATATTATTCTCAGATTTGAAAAAGATCATTTATGTACACTGAAAAATAGTTTACTTATTGTTAATGAACAGCTTCTAATTCTGGATATGGCTAAACAAATGTGAAATTATTTTATTGTTAAACAAAAATATTCGTTAATTAATATATAAGGTGTGAATATTGAATTAATATATTTGTTGATATGAGACAAATAATATTATATTGGAATAAAACAATAACCTATCTATTTCGTTTAACAAAAGTATAAACAAGGTAATACATCTTTCACGAAGTACTTTCATATCTAATAAAAATAGATAACAACATTTATAGTATTTGCATAACACAAAAACCAGAAACGGGATATTACTCCTATATATAGATGTCAAAAGTAAAATCCAGTTCAAGTAACCTACACGATATGTAGTCTTGAAAAAGAGAAGAACAAAGAGTTTGCTCTGCCGTATTCCTCGACGTAACGCAAGCGTTTGATAAAGTTTGGCATAAGGGACTACATTATAAATTAGAAATTATCCTTTCCAAATAATATGCAGATATTATATAAATTCCTATTTATCAGACAAACACATTCGAAGTTAGCAGGAAAATGCCTATTCTGTCCTTAAAGACATCAAAGCAAGACTACCACAAGGTAGTATTCTAGGTCCTGTGATCTACCTTCTGTATACGTGCGATCTCCCAAAACTAGAAAATAATACTGTAGCTACTTTTGCCGACGATACTGCCATAATAATAACCGGCAAAAGTTATATAGAAACGGCTAATAAATTTCAAAATGTCATCAATAGACTGCAAAATGGGGCCAAGAAATATAAAATTAAATTAAATGAAGAAAAATTAGTTTATATATATTTCACTAATAGACACATCGAACATATAAGTATGAATGGATGACTAGTCCCATTTGCCAATACAGTCAAATATTTGGGTCTTACCCTAAATATGAAACTTCTCTGAAAAACCCACGTAAAACAGGAAAGAGAAGAATTAGATGTAAGATATAAGAAAATATACTGGATCCTGGGTAGGAACTCAGCCTTTTCGATACATAATAAGCTCTTATATAAGCAAATATTAAATTCGGTGTGCACTTAAGGTATTCAGCTTTGGGGTTGTACCAGAAAGTCGAATATTAAAATTGTAAACCCTTTCAAAATAAAGTACTACGGAATATCGTAGTACACCTTGTTATATAATAAATGAGGATCTCCACCGAGATCTTGAAATGGAAAGCGTTTAGATAAGGATTCAAAAATTTGCAAGAGGCCAAGAAGAAGAAAGACTTCTGCAACACGAGAATATCGAGGCCATCCAGCTCCTTAATAACTCCAGTCAACTAAGAATACTCAAGAAGATTAAAACCTACGAGTTAGTGTAGTGCTTTGAAAGAAATGAAAAGCAGAGAAATTTGTGTAGTGCACAAGAAAAAGTGCTATACTTGTCAGAAGACATCAATGGAATTTAAGGAATTTATTATAATTTAAGGATTAGAAATAACTTAGACTATATAGACTAAATCATAACAATATTTTAATATAAAAAAATCATTTGAAATTATGGTAAGTAATTACAGTAATTTTAAACCATAATGACAAGACGTAAAACAAATTACGTTTATGATAAATTATTTTTAAACAGAAAAAAAAGGTGAGCTGATTTTGCGATAACCTACAACATTTATGGCTTACACAATAAAGGTTTAAATTAATGCAAAAGTTAAAAAATATTTAAAATGGCGGTTCTTAAGCACAATGTAATTTTTCTAAAATGCCCATCGTACTATTTAAGTCAATTGAATCTAATGAACAAAAATTGAACCTAATATATTTATCACCCACATTTTTACAAAAACTTTTAGCCCTATTAATTATCGATTACACTGTATGTTAGTAACATATCACTGTTCAATGACCAGTTTAATTAAGTTATCTTCATATGCATTAATTTGCAGCCTTAGATTATTTTACAACGAAGGATGCTTCCTCCGATATGTATATCGTTTAATGGCCTTCCTCTATTGCTCGGTATTCCCCATTCCCCGTATCAGATAAATTCTCTGTAGGATGGTATAAATAAAATCTCTCTTCCAAACTGCACATCATAACGTGGACTATTCCTTGGTTAATTAAAGATGGCCAAATTAGGTGTGTTAAATTATTTTTACTTCATCCTTCAGTTATATCTTGTGGTGGCAATCGATCAGATAAGTCCCCATCAGGTAAGTCGTTATTTTTATTTATTTTTTATGATGCTAATCTTAATGACTGCGTATTATTATATGTATGTATTTAAGGAATAATTAAATAAAATTAAACCAATGTGGAAAATTGTAGACGAACTGTATAAATAATAAATGTGTTTCTTAATTAAGAATATTATAGAAAATACTTTCGTATACATAACATACCATCAAAGAATAATTCTAATTGATAATTTTTGTTATTCTTTATTTATTAAATTAGAAAAATACAATTAACTTTCTGTGTTATTAATTCTATTCTATAGGTTCTATTCAAAACTGTATTTTCATTATTAAGACTAAATAATAATTGCAAACAAGACAATATATTACTGAAAGTGTGCTAATTCTTTTTCTGAGCAGCGGCATTTTTATCATGTAATTTTAGAAACGCTTATAAAGAATACGTTTATAAAATTTGACTTTTATTCAAACTAATTTAAACATTTAATTCATCAGGTATTAAATATGTATAAGGGTCCAAAACTTTTATGTTCTATATGTTTATATTCTATATATTCGTAGGTTTTTTATCTCCTAATACACACCCTTCTATCTCATCATTTACAAGGAACTAGCTTTATCTGAGTATATAGTATTTGGACATGCATATCAATGTATGTGCAAAATATTATTATTACCGTAATTCCTCCGAAACTTCACAAAACTGTACTTTAAGAAGTTAAGAGTAGAATTCTGTGACTAAGAATTTCTAAAAATTATTGAATTAGAAAAACTTAAAATGATGAAGATAAAAATCATTTCTTAAATAATCTGAACATAGAAAAATGACAAATCTATATCTGTACCAACACAATGGGAAATATGATAACGATTATTAGTGTTATCACCCATAGCACAATATTAAGTTGTGTATATTCATATATTCTGTTGCTCTGAGTACATTGCAAATAAATTAGTGTTGTTTTATGTTCACACAGATAATTTTAACTATATAACTGTTTATATTCATATGTAATTTCATATATATATATATATATATATATATATATATATATATATATATATATATATATATATATATATATATATATATATATATATATATATATATATATATATATATATATATATATATATAACAATTTGTAGATGGTATTATAGTGATTGCTATTAATTGGTCTGATAAAACAGTCTTCTAAGGTGCCTTTCTTATCAACTATTACATGGCTCTATTAATTGGATTAAAAGCAAGTTTAAATTTATAAAAAACTTCAAAAATTTCTCAATGAGAAAGAAATATTTCTAACAAGTCTATTTCCAGGTAATATGTCTGAGAATTTACTATGTATTTTAGAGGGTTAAACTTTGATATAATGATTGAAACCACAAATTATTTTAAAACGTAATACAGGTCTCACAGTAATTCTTTTTTCTTTTTTAATTTTCTTTATATTAACATGTTTGTATCATAATCATATCAACATACTGTATCAACAGTCATAAGGTATCAGTACTGTATTCCTATATTATATATATATATATATATATATATATATATATATATATATATATATATATATATATATATCAAACCCTGCAAGATTGTGCTTCAACACAGTTAAGCTAAATGTTTTATGTAAATAGAATACATGAAGATATAATAATTAACTCCTTTAAAAAGTAAACGAATTTTATATCATTTATTAGTAATTATAGTTGCTTCTCTGATCATGGTGATTAAATAAATATTGGATTTAAAACATTTTTATTTACTTAATTGATCGAAGGCCCCAGAAATAAAAGACGAATAAAACATGAAGTTTGCATTTCACGTATCTACATATATATATGAGTTAAATTTATTTAGTGTCAACGTTTTCTACATGAGCTTATATACTACATACTGAAAAAAAATGAAAAATTTTTCAATCTTCTATGCTCAAACTATGAGAAATGATATTTATTAATTTTTACATTGACTCATTCACTACATTTAAGGGAGTATTCTGCTCTAAGGCACAAATTTTAGGCGTTTTTTCAAGTGCGATAAAAAACAAAAAATATTTTACTGTCCATTTTTTTACCAGATATTTATTGATATTTTAATAATATACAAAAAAAAAATCAAAAAAAATTTAAAATTGATAAAGTTACAAGCTGGTAAAGGTCGTCTGAAACAAAAAAAGAAAAAAATCTTAATTAGTCAGAATGTCGTTATAGTCCCTACCTTAGAGAAAAAGAATTTTTTTTCAAAATGGCGATTGTTTGAAATAGTCATTTTTTGCCCTTGTTTTTTCAGTTTTTAATTTTTTTAAAATAATAAAAAAAATTACATGAATCTGGTAGAGACGATGAAGAACCTATCTCTATATAACATATAGAGCAGGTCGTACTAAATTTCAAGTAAATTGGTTCATTAGATATTAAGATAGCATGTCAACTCTGTTGAAAAAAGTAGTTTAAAGATTTGCGCAAAGTTTCAGGCAGTCAGAATTATATAATGGAGCGTTATACTTACATTTCGTAAATCGGCGAATCCTTATCCATACAATGGACCTTCTTCTAGTTCCAAATGTAAATTTTCCGAAGTTATTTCTGCTAGACGAGCAGTTCTAGCTTTGTTAGAAGCATCAGAAGATCATAGCTCAGAGCGCTCAATTCTAGTTTAGTCCCATCTGATAGCGAACACATGGACTTCAGGACCAATAGTGATTCCCATGATGTTTATAATTTTTAAAATTGATAAAAAAGTTTTATTGAAAATGCACACAGCTATGTGGGGGGACCCATCTTCACGAAGTCGGGAAATGTCTACCCTGTATTGTTCGATTCGCTCCGGCAGGACCGGTTTAGTTGGCGCATCACTAAAGTAGTTATAACTCCGTAAATAATTGGGACTTTGAAAATTCGTTTGGAGGATATATTCTTAAAGGTCTAAGCTTCGAAAACATGTAAAAGAGAATCGATTTTTTCAAAATTCTAGACCCGAATGCCCCTTTAATATATTTATATTAATGCTTGTGAAGAAGTACTTTAGGGCAGGATTTAATACGTACTAATTTGTATCTGAAAGACATTGAAATCAGTTGTTAACTCCTTTTGTTATCTTTTCTTTTAGGTTTCTAGTGGAAATTCAGCAGTAAATTCTAAGAATTCCGATGACTCCACAGATTTTCATTTAACCAAATTGTTAGACATTCGTATGGGAGGAAAAGTGGATCCACTTAAATATTTTATGCAAAACGCTATACGGGAAGAGATAAGCAAAACACTGACCAATAATGAAGATCAAATTATACATGGACGTATGTATTGCATCCATCTTAAATTAAATATTTCAGAAATATACATAATTTCGTAATACCCATGAACTAAAATAACTAATTTTCACTCACAAAAATTCAACACTTTCAATACTATTTAACTATTGCTCATTTCTGTTTACTATAGTTTTTATATGTTTTCTTTTTTATTTTTGCCGTACAAAGTTAACTTGGTTCTTGGAGGAGCATTTATTTTATGAATTCGTCATTCAAAATTGTTTTTCATGAGTTGAAAATGTAAAGAAAGTCTAACTATATAGAAACTTCGTTACTTTACAAATGATATCAATAATATATAACTCATTATCATCGAATCTTACGAATGTTTTCATTTACACGAAAAGTACCATTTAGATGTTATTTTTATGAATTCTAATCATTGACTCTAAATTTAACACAACGAGGTAAATGCAAATGTATAACTCAACAAAATACACTGAATATTTATTTCAATATCTGGCATACCAAATAATAGCACTACATAACTACTTGACTTTTATTAGCCTGTTCACCAGAGCTAATAAAAGTGAAGCACTTGCTCTCGCATCTGAAAATGGATTGGTGATCTAATGCATATTTGCAGCAATGTCGTTCGTATTGTCGTTCGGTGTGATGGATTAGGCCCAATATTGTAAATGACATTATATGTTTATCGTCGATGAGAGGAGAGTTTGAAACTCCTCTCCCTCTATATGTCGGTGTTTTTATGCTTATCGTCATATTTAGCCATCCTCTCTAAATCCTAAGATTTTAGGTGAAGGGAATAAATTAATTAAGAAAAACAAAAACAAAAAAGGCGTTGAGAAATAATACAGTTCATTTTGACAGATCACGTTAAAAATACTAATCATTAACTTTCTGACAAAAATGCATATTTTGATAAGAGTTTTTTACCAAAATATATAGATTTTTACTTATTAAATTCACTCCTACAATTCTTATTATTATGTGATTTATCACTGTAAACTATAAGCAAATATGTGAAATTATATTAAAAGGATGTCAGACAAATCAGATAACTAGGGAAACACCCAGTTCTTCCCTTTAATGTTTCCATTTCGTTTTTCTTCAATAAAAAAGAAGTAATTCATATGACAGAAAATAAGTTAGTATTAGGAAACCTATGAAGTTGGCGTCCCATGCCTCAGATTTTCAACGATACAACAGTACGATGGTCATTCTATTGGTCTTAGTATGTTGGTATTCTTTTTCGTCCGAACATTTTGACTATTCGACATCACATAAGGGAAAAATATTTTAATTTTTTTCCGACATCCATTTTGTAAGTTCACTTTGTTATAATCGTTTAATTGATAGTTGGTTTGTGCATTGTAAGTAAGAAATTATAAACTTATATCAATTTCACGACCGTGAAGATCCATTTGCAAAGTAAATAATATACTGCTGTTATTTTTTTGCTGATTTACAACGAAGACTAAGCGAAGATTTTAGGTACAGAAAATTATAAAAATACATTTGAAATTTAGTGTATGAAAAAAAAGTAAATTTGGGATTGTGATGGCTGTGTATTTATGATTGACTGTTGCAATAATTAGTGTTAATACTAGGTAAATGTTATATGATTTTCTTTTCATTAATTTATATGGCTCTTTTTAATTGTTTACACTGTTTTCACGATCGTAATCACATATCTTCATTTACCGTAACGATTTTTCTTATATGTGTACTTCATAAAAAATAAAATGTATTTGTTTTTCATGTGGTATACACAATCCTTATGTATCACAAATTTATGTGGTACACATAATTGATTGCTTCCTTCCTTCTCTATTTTCTCTTCTACCTGGATCGCATATACGAAAAAAAAATTAAACTTACCATGTCACATTCACTTATTGAAATATTATATATACAGGCATATATAGTAGTCACTTTAGACTCATTAGTTTCAAACAAATAAGTTTCCATACGAAATAATATTTAGTGTCATAAAAATTTTATCTGTCAACAATACTCGGTAGAAGTAAAGAAAGAATGTTTACTACACATTTCTTTCCAAAACACTTTTCGAAACTTTTAAACAAATTCCAAAATCTTGTTACACATTTTGGAATTTGCGCATAGAAGTTTTTATTTTGACTTTTATAAAGCTCAAGATTTATAATTCAGTAGAACTTCAAGGGATGATCAATTGAAATTCTACTAAATCTAGCACGCAATAATAAGATTCCCTTCCTTACTTTAAAATGGTGCTAAAGTCTTTAAAGTTTTCGCACTGTAATTAAAGTAAAAGGGTTAATTTTTTCAATGTGGTAGAAATTGAACTCCCAATGGTAAATTTTTACTAATGCAGTTAGATGAAAGAGCAATATCACTGTCTCCATAGGTAGTTGGTCTATAATTTTTATCAAAATAAACAAATTCTTTTGAAAAGGAAGTAATTTATATGACACAACAGAATTTATATATTTTTCTTCTACCTTTAATGAAAAATAATATATATGTACAACATTACCTCATTTAGAAGAAAAATATACTGTGTACAAATGTTATATTTAATTCCTATGGCTGATAAAAGATAAGTCACATATTTCTTTTAAATATAAAATATTCCCACAGACTTCATGTACTCTGTATAAGGTAATACTAAGTACTACGAAGATATTTCATTAATCATTTGTGTAAAACAAATTCGTTAAATTTGCCACTTACATATTTGTTATAACAGCACAATTTTAAACAACAAACTTCATCTGTTGTATTGAATTTTCATATCCCGTAACTTCACTTAACTAATATTATTTATTCACAAAAATGACATTTATTAACAAATATAAATTTTCTGTAATCTACAATACTACTCCTTATTTTTAGGGCATCCGGAAGAAAAAGGAAGTCCATCTGACACTCCCCTGGTACGAGCAGAACGTTCACAAAAGACGTCAGCCCCTTCTGGTACAGAAACATTATTACTTCTAGTAGATACTTTGTCGAAAGAAATTCAGCAGATTAGAACCACCCTGAATGAGCTTAATACAGACAGCACCGCAGTGAAGGAAAATAGCAAGCCCACCATATCAAGGTATATGAAAATCAAAATTTATTCAGTATATTGCTTACAGTAAAATTATATTTATAAGAACTAGAATTTATCTTAAAACTTAGCTTTGTAGAAAATATTGAAACGTATACTACAGTTGATAAGAGTTTAAATACGAAAATGAATAGTGTCTTATTGCATTACTAGTAGATGACATTTTAAGACAAAAGGGGTCATATTTTTTCTGTTTATCTCTCAATATTCTTAATTTTACCTTGCAAACCTTTACCTTACTTTATCTTCTTGCAAAATGATGTAATAAATTACTAGGTTATTGACTAATTATGAATAACTAAGGCATTTTAACTGTTTGGTGTATGAAAAAATTTGTTTTTTTCTTTTGGACCCCAGTTCAATATAATATGTGTTGTAGTCGATATATTTAAACTGTTTCTGAATTAGTTTGTTTTTAGCGAGTTCATTTAGATGAGCACCAATTCTGGAATTTTTTGTTTCCATAGACGTCTGAGTTCTTTTTTAACTAACAAAATTTCTCTCTCTTGCAATAACGCTCATTTAATACAATAATAAACATTTATTACTCATCAAGGATAGGAACAAATCTCAAAGTTGCGATATCGGGCCGCCCATAAGGTGAGCAGTATATAGCCTTGTATTTACTCACTATCAGTCGAACTGAGACTTTTACAGAGTGAATATCAATGATATATATTGAATGTGAACGTACACAGAGTTCGATCTGGCTGCGCATAAAATGGATCCTTTTGCCTCCGAAAGCTGCCTCTCTTTTTCTTCTACGCATACCTAGAGAACCTCATACTATTTCCTATTTTTGATGAACAGTACTATGGTCTTTATTCTGAAATATTTTAATTTTTTTGGTTTGAATTTCTTGCGATTCAACACAGTTGGTTGCCGTAGATATAAGCTGGAATAATAATTGTTTTAAACATCAACAGAGAAATTAGAGATTTTCTACTGATCAAGCACTATGTCAGTCTAAATTTAATCTCTAACTGTGCGTTTTGTTAATATGCGCTTTTGCCAAATAAATCAATTGTCATGACGAATGCTTATGTATTTCACTGTCTAGGCTTGAGTTACTAAGTATCATTTAGTTTTAATGTAGAATAATTACCCCTTTCTGGATGAATGACATCGGAAAATGTAGAATTTTCTGATATTTCTACTTTATTATTAACTTCTGCTTATTCCATACTTTTCCGAATTTATTTTGATCCACTGGATTTTCCTCTATAAATCTGAATAGGGTAGACGTGATTTCAATATTGTTTGCAAAACTGTTAGTCATTTAAGTTTTTGGTGCATAGGTTATAAGAAATAATCGGAATTATTTAATCAAATATATTGTAAGTATATATTCATTTCATTGTATTACAAGGAAGTATATATCTAAAATACAATATAGACAGCTAATGAGATAACTTATTTTTAATGTTGCAAGATAGATCAGTGTGTGACACCTTACGAAAAGTTTAGTTTATGCTCGGAGAATCTACTGAAATAAGTTAATTTTCTAATGTGATGTTATTTTTCTAACCTACTGTATGCCTATTCAATAGTAATGTAGTGATTTTTAAAACAAGGTTAATAGTTTGGCCCTATTTTAGTCCAAAATATTTCCCTGATTGCTGGTACATGAGCTCATGCATCAGCAATCCATATTGTACGAACAATAGATATAGACAATACACGAACATCGCTTAGAGTTTCTTCTTACGTTTCTTCAGTATAACAATATTTGTCAAAAACCCAGTTTAACGAAACTCTTTTTGAATTTCATATTTAACGAATAATATATATATATATATATATATATATATATATATATATATATATATATATATATATATATATATATATATATATATATATATATATATATATATGTATTATATCTGAAAGTACATTGATACAAACATTGATGAGATAATATACCATACAGATAGGGTATATATAAGAGCGTGTACAATACAGACATATATACGGTCTAAGGACGCACAAAAAACGTAACTCCCTATTTCTGAGACTTAAAGCCACATGTATAGTCGAAATTAATTGTTCACACTATTGGAAATAACCTTATAGCGCCCATATCAAAATGATGTCATATACAATCTACAGGAACATCACCACCAATCCATATTTTGGATATCGTTAGTTGAAATTACTTGCGAATAATTACTGTCAATGTTATTCTGGATTTATTTCTAGACAATGTGGATCAAGGGAATAAGGTGGCCAATATGCACCTTTATTGCAGTTGCACCCCCCCTGTCAGGAAAGAAAATACATAGAAAAAATTAAATTTTTTCATTAAATTATTGTTTGAATAAAAACTGAAGGCGTCCAGGTTGCTATCCCAATTTGTTCATCACCTTGTCAATAAATTCAATATCCTCCTCTACTCTTTTCCTGTGAACACTGAGCATGCACAGGCCGCTTAGCCTCGCGTCTCCCATCGTTGAGCGATTCCACGTCTTGACACGTCGTAACGTGCTAAATGTATGTTCAATGCTACATGTTGTTGCTGGAATAGTTAAACAAATTTTGATTGCCTCACATATCGCTGGGTAAAATGGAGTGGTTTGAGCAATTACATCTGCGTATTCAACAACAGATTCATTTAAAACCGCATTATTTGCTTCGTTTGTCTTCATCATCTCGTACCATGTGGTAGCTTCGGTAATAAAATTATGTAGAAGACCTCCGTAGAGGTTCTGTATATCTTCTGCTATCGCTAAAAATTCTGATTTGTCTAATTTCCTCATATTTTCTGGGTGAAGCTGCATAAGCGAAAATGCTTTCTTGTGTGTTGAAGAAAATCGATTTTTTAGTGAAGAAATAATAGAATCTAAGTATGGGATAAATATAGATATTCTGAAAAATTCTTCCACATTTTAGATGGTTGATTTGATCCGTAATTCTGTTTTGCCACTAATCCAGAACGCTTAAATTCAACATCCAGTTTTTTGCAAATTTTTTGAGTTTTCTCAAAAATTATCGCAAATTCCATAGAGACATTATCGCGGTGAGATTGAAACACATCAGTTAATTTATTTACGTGATCGTGTATGCCTTTATATTCATATTTAGTTATTGTAATTGATTACACACGGGTTCAAGTTTGGTAGAATAGGCAGCAATTACTAAAAGTGTCACAATGTATGTTGGAGTAGCTATAGTCGTGTAGAGCTGATACGCTTTGGTTTTCGTTTTAGAATTCGGTGCATATTGCGAAAATTATTCTAAAATTTCCAGATATAATAGTTATAAAGTTTTCAGAAAATTTTCTGATACTTTTGTACTTTGCTGTTCAACGCATTTCACAAAATAGAGGTATATTTGGAATTTTATTGCACTGCAACGTACTCTCTCTAAAAAATTCATAATGTCCTTTGTAGTTCCAGCAGTATTTCTCAATTCATTGACAGTTTTCAGGTCATTAATGACACGATTCAATATATGGCTTGCATATATATTGAATCAATGTATAGATGCAGATGCACCTCTCTGAAAGTAATACTGGCGACGCCCATGGAGCCTGCATATACTACAAACTTGTTTTCTTCAAAAATTAATCGCATATCAATGTCCAAAAGAGTAATATATTCTTCGTAATCGATGTTTTTGTTTTTGTCGCAAAAGCAAGTGCCTCGTAGCGGCTTGATATCGCTGCTTTAATTGCATTTCCTTTAGGATGTAAGGGTTTTAAAACGACATTGGAGTTTTCCATTCCCCAGCCTCTGGAATTTTTGTTTTATAAACCAGAAGTGAATCTCTTTAGAAAATGTTTTAATAAACAGTTTTAATGTGTTCAAGTTTACATTTCATTAAAATAGCGCAGTTTCACCTCTTCGACGTAACATCATCGAATAAGAGGGGTTTACAAAACCCAATCTATATGAATATGTCTATGTGAACAAAAGTCAAAGATATAACGTGCAATACATATTGTCTTTGGTGTAGTTAACTGAACTAGATCTCCTATCATCAAATGAAATAGTAATCTTAAACTTCTGAATTAACCATAATAAAATAAAGAAGTATGCAAAAAGTAGGACGGTATTTTTGAAATTTTTATCATGTATCAATGTTCTTAGATATATGTTGAATAACTGAAATAAGATTATTTATTCCAGCAACTTGTCGAACACACAATCAAGAAAATGCTACAATAAATGTGTTGGAGTAAATTATAATCCACATGAAGTTATTAAAATATCACAGAATCATTATCCAAATAAGACGCTACCAAAGAACTGCAGGGAAGTCCAGGAAAGTGGTAATTATATTTTCATCAAGAGATCATCAAACTTAATAGTGAATATTATACAAAGAAAAAGAAATATAAATTTGATATCACTTGATTATTTAAAGTAATTTGTATTTCCATACATTAATATGAAGCAATGTATGAATGACAAGAAATATTTTAAAATAACAAATACGGAAAGTAATATGTTTGTCTATTTTTCTTATGAAAACAGTTTTAGTTGGTAATTATAGTATAATACCACATTCAAGTCGCAACTGAACCCACAGTTTACATTTTGTATTAGTTTTTCATACACATATTCTGTACAGATTTTTCTCATTATCACGATTATTATCTTAAATTCTTATAATCTCAAGTATAATATTTTACTTCTATTTATATTGTAAGGTTACAACGTGTCTGGGATTTATGAAATACGTCCAAGAAAATCAGTAAAATCCTTTATGGTGTTATGTGACATGGACACAAACGGTGGTGGCTGGACCCACATTCAAAAAAGATTTGATGGCTCCCAAGATTTCTTCCTGGAATGGCGTGACTATAAATTTGGTTTTGGAGATCTGGAAGGGGAATTTTGGTTAGGTCTGGAAAAAATATATTTGTTAACAGGTATGGAATATTATATATATATATATATATATATATATATATATATATATATATATATATATATATATATATATATATATATAATGAGAAAATATATATCAAGATATTGATAAATTGAAGTAATGAAATGGTATTTTATATTTTAGGATTTGAAGTAAACGAATTATTAGTCGAAATAGTGGATAGAGATAATAAAAGTGCTACAGCTAAGTATTCAGCATTCGCAATAGGTCCCGAAGTGGATGGTTACCCTTTGAATATTTTAAGAGGATTCAGTGGAGATGCAGGAGACTCTTTAGTGCAACATTTCGGTTCTAAATTCAGTACGAAGGATCTAGATCAAGATGCACATGAGTCAAATTGTGCGGAAGTATACAGTAAGTTGTATTTATGATAGAATATTGAGATAGTATATATATTGAAAACATGCACCTTTGAAATAGTAATTTTAATCTCATAAACATTTATTCAATATTCACCATAATAAGAAAAAGGATACACAATGGATTTAAATTTTCAAATTAGCTTCAACTTTTAAAGCAAAGCACCCAAATATTTTGTATATCTTACGTTCTCACATCGGCAATATGTTATTGACATAAATTTCATGGTAGCTATGAAAATTATGAGAATTCTTTACATAAGCTGTATTAAGATATTTTTCTTTTTTTATCATCAATCATACTAATTAAAAAATCAAAGAGCCAAAGTCCACATTACTATTATTATTATTACTCAAATATTAGTGCTTACTTTTGTAATTTTATATATTGTTCATTATGTATATCTCATAAACTATGTACAGGTATGACAAATAGCAGGAAACCCACTTGGTTTGCTTTGTAGCAGATATTGTATATTATAAGTACATTTGACTTAAGTTAGTGCGTAAACTGTTTTAAAACGCAATATAAATATTCAACCCCGTGTATGAGCTGCCACTATCAGCTTTTTTATTTTATTTATCGTGGATCAAGAAAATAATTTCAATCGGAATAATTATTATTTACCATATATAAATTTTTTTAAGGTTTTATGTTTTTTCAAATATTTTTAATTAAAATTAAATTTCTAACCACTTGATTATTATATCTAATAATATATCATAATAATTACAACTTCTAATTGACTTCAGCAGCTGAAATATATGTAAATTAAAATTATCCTTCTTATGTCCTATTATATTAAAATTAAGTTGATTTTGTTTGTAATAATATTTTTTGTACTTTATTTCATATGCCCTTTAAATATTAGGACAGTATTTTCACTAATTGGAAAATTCAGCAAAACTTTTAATTAAATTCGGATTAAATATAATTTATGAAGCTAGTATTATAATAAAACTACGATTATGATCGACAAAATTAAAAATATTATTATATTGCAATAACCTTATGAACATTTCATTAAAATAATATGTACGTCATGAAGTTTCACAAAACAAATTGTTAAATATAATTATCTTACAATACATGTACATCAAAAACGCAGTTTATTATTTTCATAAACTTTATTTTAAGTTTTAATATATACTTTGAACCCAAAATGTTTTTTCAGAGGGAGGATGGTGGTACAAAGCATGCCATGTGAGTAACCTTAATGGAAAATATATAAACGTAAACTTGCCAGCAGCTTATAAGTTCCAAGGACTGCATTGGTTAACATATAGGGGTCATGAGTATTGTCACTCTCAGTCTAGAATGCTTATTAGACCAACTGAAAAATAACTTAAATAAAACGTTATTGTATTACTGTTATTATTAGTGTTGTTATATTATTAGTGTTAAGTACTTATCTATATTATCTTTAATCAAATGTATCCATATACTGTTTAGGTAACTATCGACTAAATATACAATATATCAATAACTAAACATCAGAATTAGTGGTAATACATTATGTGTTAATGAATGTTAAACTTAAACTAAAAGTCATTACATATATTCATGTAATATGGATCTAAGGAATTATGTGACCAACCACACGCCGTTCTTCTTGCCATAATCAAATATCAGATATTTTCCGTAATAAGATAAAACATCACAGTAATTCACAGCTGCTGTAATTGTCAATTATTATATACGTATATTATATTGAAGTACATAAATATAAGTCACTTATGTAAATTAGTTTGTTTATTTCAATTTATTATATCAATATCATTACAATAATTGTGGTAATGTGAAGCCACATATTATGAACAACAACTTGTGTTAATAAAATTTTCCTCGTGTAGGGACGTTTATGAACCATGTAATAGAATCATTTAGAGGATCTACTATTTACTTGTTGTTTTCTATCCAAGACAAATAGTTATTCTGTAGTATAATTAATTGGATATATATTTGTTCCAGATTTGTTTATTTGTAATCAGAAGTTTTCAAAATTTAGTTCTTGAGGTCCTAAATTACTTTTCCAATGGTGCCCTGAATATTGCGTTTGTCGTAAACAACATACTCATCAAGAGTAAGTTATAAAGATTTTAAATAAATTCGCATGGAAGTAAGATAGATGAATTCTGTCTATTTAAAATCACTAGTGCCTCTTTCAAATTCTAAGTGGTTATTACAAAAACTACTGGCATATGTTTCTACTTATAAAACCATAGAAATATATAAGTATTATAGACACATTCTAATGATAGTGACGATCTTATAATAACATCATAGATTAAATTATTTCATATTTTCTAGTGTAGAATAGTCAATAAACATGCTGGTTATTTGTAAGAAGCCTTATGTTATTAAATATAGTGATGATAATAAAATTGGTATGTATTTGTATGTAACGAGTATGCTTAGAAACTATTCTCCTATATTTTCATAAATGTATGGAAACATAGGAAAATAGATGGACTATTATGAAATATTACAAAAAGTAATATAAAATATAATTTAATTATGAATATCAGAAGTAGCCTTTAAGTTTACATATTATTATGTAAGTAACCTTATTTTTAACATATATGCAATGTCTTATAACATTTTTGAATATAATTTACATAAAATGTCATTCAGTTTTATTTTTATTTTGCGTCATTCATTTTCCAATCAAAGCCAATTTCCTTTATCTAAGTACCACTTTCAATGAATATCTCAACGAAGTTCAGTTCATATTTATATTGAATAACTTTGGCCTGGCTACTTAATATTATTTGAATTATTAAAAATATGTTGAATCAATCGATGACAAGAGTATCAATGGGTAATGTGGCTACGAAATCCATCCAAAATGGTTACGAACTCCATGACTACCAAACAAATTTCTTCTCGATAATATATTCAGTGGCGAAGCGTCCATTTAAGCTGAGGGTAGGCTGTCCTGAATTAGACGAGGGAGGGGGCTGCTCATTTTTAATGCAATATATATATTGAATAGTTGAATCGCAAAAACAGCTTACCTATATTTTTTTGTGTATCAATTCCATTCGCCATATTTTCTTTTCTGCAAAAACATCTATAGTTTTTGAAATAAAATGGTAGGTTTTGCCGCTTTAATTTTTCAGTTTATCTTCTAAAGAAGAATTATTAAAATAACCACTCTCATTAATCAAAAAGTCTAGTAAATCGGCAGTGTCTAGGGCCGCCATTAACCTTATAAATAACACTAATCACGCTAGCTTCAGGCTAGCTAAACTGAATATCATTTTTCCGCACTCCCCTCTACCCCTCGTGCACCGCGGATCTCTATTATAAAGTCCATTAAATCCAAGGCGGTAGAGAGTCAGCCTAGGCTCTCAGTGCGCAGGCCTGCCAGGGCTTGTGCACTGCCGGTTGCCGTTATGCTGGCGCTTCAGTTTGAATGTAAATAGGTATGATAATACGAATAGAAAATGTTTATCATTATGGCAAAGGCAAGTGGCAATACAAAAACGGGGTCTATCATCTAAAATATATAGGGTAGGCTGCGCCTTACAGCCCTAATGGACGCTTCGCCACTGAATATATTTATTACAAAAATAACGAGAATATTATTTGGCAACTATAATAAAAGCAGTATTTATTGAATCAACTTCAGTCAAGTAAGTTTAGTAGTTAAGTTCAGTACAAATTGCGAATAAAATGATTAGTCAGTTTCTTTACTAAAAAATACATCTACGAGTATATCCCACAATATTGATGTGCTTTCTATATAAGGCTCTATTCTAACACAATCTCGTGTTACATATTAAATTGATTACTTTAACACCGTCATATTTTACATCGCGAAATGTGGACATAAATTTCATAATACAATATGTAAAGATTTAACTTTAACTGCTCCGGAGCTACCTGTACTGTCCTAAGTCGGACCTCGGGGTTTTTAAAAACTTTCTTTAAGTTGAACAGCAGTAGGTTGCACTATATCACTATATTGCTCACCAGCAAAGCAAGTCTTTAATAAATACGCACAGTCTTATGAGCTTCTAGCCACTTTAATTATCGATTTATAGTTTACGTATTTTACACGTCATGCTAAACATCGAATGCCAGTGACGTGTTTGGAATTTTAACTCTGTAGAAAACATAATTAACAGTTGGGGCTTCATAGAGTGATCAAGCTGATAGATGAATTATTGGTCATATACCGTTCAATATCTCCATTCGCTCCTTTAGCGGACAGATATTCGCTGTTATATAGCTAATCGATTTTAGTAGCATGATTATGAGTTTATTAATTATTATTTAAAAGTAAGATTAGAATATCGCTTCGTTTTGGAATGAAATAAAGCCTGTTTTTCAATCAGTTAAGTCATATACACTTAAAACTTGTATAATGGATCTTTGCGCGTGTATCAATTTAGTGACGACGCACGGATCGCATGCTATACCACTCGCAATTGTTACTAATACGCCACAATTACCAGCACGTATGTGTAGCGACACATGTTTCAATCAACTGCGTACGGCATAGACAGTTAATAGTTTGCCAAACAAAATTTGGCAAAAAAAATATATAATTTGATTCACTGGCGTTTAAATATTTCTGTAAAATTTATTTTACATACCTACTTTGTACATATTTTGATGGAAATATCACGTCCATTGAATGTTTTTGTGGAAAACCTTTTCATTGCTCTGTCATGAGTTGACGGACTTGTGTTGTACTAACTGTTACCCTAAAATGTGTTTTCGGCACAACACTCCTGGCTTGTACTCCTACGAGGTATTCTCTAATTACAATTCTTAAGAGCTTCCTTTTGTTCCCTTCATAGTAACCTGGACGTGATACATAATTACCTTCGTTCATTCATCACAGTTTAGCTTGTCGTTTACGATTTCGCGGAAAAAGATCTACTAGAAAAATAGGATAAAATATACCGGTGGATAATCAATTACTCCTAAAATGAATACAGTAGATGAATGAATATGAAAATAGAAATTTCGTCTCAAAAATGTTAGGTAGCAAGTCCCAGTCAATATTACTGCAGGAAAGATAGTTCTCTGAATTTACAAGGGATCATGTGATGTTTACAACATCGTAATAGTTATATTGAGCAATCCGGTGGGCTCTATCTATGGAGATATTGGACGTCAAATATTATAGATCAAACAAAAATGAAATAAAAAAAGAATAGGTATATGAAAAATGCCTTAAAATACTTCAGTTATATTTTTAACGATACGAAATAATTACATTGAAAAACATACTAGTTAACATTTTCAATCTGCTGGAAGGTCTCTAGAATGTTTATTACGATAGCACACGCGTATAAAGTTAGCTCCATGTAAATTGTACATACAGTACCTTAAACTTTATATCAATTTTATGGTAATATATAACAACATTTGAAAAAATTTCTCTGATATTCCAAAAGTAATAAAGAATTCCATCTACGCCGTCGTGCAGAACGACAGGCGTCCATTCAAAATTATAATAATGGGACACAATTCGTTTAAAACGAGTCGAGCAGTGCCTTTGTACTTAACTATTAAGCTTTATAACCCCTTAGAATAGGGCCTTCATAAGGACCTTTCCTCAGGTGTAGATCTGCTGAAATACAAATAGAAACAAGGGAATATTTCAAATATAAACGCTAAATACATTAGAGAACAGCACCATAAATCTGATGTTATATTCCCAGACTGTTTTGCATTTATAAAATAAGGTTATAATTTTATTGTTGAAAACTTATATAGTACGACACCAAATGTATAAACAATTATTGATTGTAAAAATGTAATAAATAAAGTGTGAAATAGGTCAAATTATGCCAAAGAAAAATATTCGAAGGTGCTTCATTTTATATATCTATTATATTTATGATACTACCTAATGACAGTATAGTGACATCATAAATTATTTTTATAAATATAAGGATGTATCGTGTAAGTCTTTTATGAAAATCTTTTTTAAACAATTCAATAATGTCCTTTAATATGGGTAAAACTATTTAATTATATCAATATAACAAAACATAATAAATGTGCAAACCCTTCACATCTATAATGTGCGGTAAACGTATTATGGGTTCTATTCTTTATTAAACTTCTATATAACGTTTTCCAGACAATAAATATGTAGATTACTCCAAGATATTTTATATAGTTAAGTCTGTAAAATATAATAATGTATGCATGTATAGAAATGGATAGGTTAGGATTAGATATAGTAGGTATAAGTGAGATGCGCTGGCCGGAAGTAGGAGATTTTTGGAGCGGTGACTATAGGGTAATACACACAGGATCGGTAAATGGAAACGCGGGAGTAGGGATCGTTATGCGGAAGAACGCAGGACAGTGTGTAGATAGCTACCTACAATACAGCGAGAGAGTAATGATGGTTAGGTTAGATTCGAAGCCAGTGGAAACAGTAATAGTGCAAGTATACATGCCTACTTCTAACCACAGCGAGGAAGAGTTAGAAGCCGTTTATTCGGACATAGAGCAGGTAATAGGATTTGTGAAGGGTCATGAAAATTTAATAATAGTAGGAGATTTTAACGCAGTTGTAGGTGAGGGGAAAGAAGGAGAATTTGTAGGGCCTTATGGATTAGGAAACAGAAACGAGAGAGGTAGCAGACTGATAGAATTCTGTGAGAAGCACAAGATGGTAGTCGCGAACACATTGTTCAAGAATCACGTTAGGAGGCGGTACACATGGAAAATGCCAGGAGAGATAGACAGGTATCAGATAGACTACATTCTGGTTAGGAAGAGATTTAGAAATCAAGTAAAAGACTGTAAGAGTTATCCAGGAGCAGATGTAGACAGCGATCACAACTTGGTAGTCATGAAAGCTAGATTAAAGTTCAAAAATCTGAAAACCCGGAAGGATAAGAAACGTATAAATGTAGACATATTGAGGGATCAGAATATGAAAGATAAGTTCCAGGAGAAAACAGATCAATTAATAAATAAAACGAGTAAGGACGAAATCAAGAACGCAGAAACTGAGTGGGAGGGTATCAAGAATAGTCTAGCTTCCGCGGCTACGGACGTCTTAGGACACGATAAAAGGGAAGCTAGGAAGCCCCGGATAACGGACGAAATCTTAAACTTAATGCAAAAGAGACGAGGCTACAAAAACAGACGAGACGAAGAAGGACTGAAAACGTATAAGGCAATAAAGTGGGAAATCATTAGAAAATGTAGAAAAGCGAAAGAACAATGGATAGAGGAGAAATGCAAAGAAGTAGAAGATAAGTTGCAAGTAGGTAAGACCGATGAGGCTTACAAAATAATTAAGAGGAACTTCAGGGATGTAGGAACAATAAGTAGAAATGTTAGGAGTCAATCGGGGGACATACTGATAGGAAGAGAGGAGAAAGCGGATAGATGGAAGCAGTACTTAGGAAATTTATACGAGGGTCAGGAATTAGGAGAGATATTAGAGGAAGAATCTAGCATCGATAGGGAAGATGTAGGAAAACCTATATAGAGGAATTTGAAATAGCACTAAGGGGGCTAAAGAATAATAGAGCGCCGGGTGTAGATAAAATACAGGCGGAAATTTTGAAATGTGCGGGACAGAAAGTAGTAAATAGGATGTTTGAACTGGTAAAATACATATACGAAACGGGCGAGATGCCGGAGGATTATAAGAGGAACATTATCGTTACTATACCGAAAAAGAGAGGAGCCGACAAATGCGAGAACTTTAGAACGATTAGCCTAACTTCCCATGCGTCAAAAATCTTAACTAGAATAGTGCAGAAGAGGATGGAAAATAGAGCGGAGGAAATACTAGGAGAAGACCAATTCGGGTTTAGGCGAAATAGGGGAACTCGCGAAGCTATTCTGGCGCTAAGAGTAATGTTAGAGAAAACAATAGAAAAAGGAAAGAACGCTTATATAGGATTTGTAGATTTAGAAAAAGCTTTTGATAACGTAAGATGGGAAAAAATGTTCGAGATACTAAAGAGCGCGGGAATGAAGTATAGAGATAGGAGAGTAGTACACAATCTATACATAGAGCAAACTGCTGTTATAGAAGTAGAAGGGGAAGAAAGGGAAGTAGGTATTAGGAAAGGAGTAAGACAAGGATGTACGCTATCACCACTAATTTTTAATCTGTACATCGAAGAGGCGATTAATGTGGTAAAAGATAGAGTAGATTTCGGGATTAAAGTACAGGGACAGAAACTAAAAATGCTGAGATTCGCGGATGATATAGCAGTATTAGCATCTAGTAAGGAGGAACTAGAATCAGCATTGAATGAAATGGAGGCAGTGTTGACAGAGGAATACGGAATGAGGGTGAATAAAAACAAAACTAAAGTGTTAGTGTGCAGAGGGCGCGAGAGCAGAGCAAAAACGAAAGTACAAATTAATAATGAAAGATTGGAGGAAGTTAAAGACTTCACTTATTTAGGAAGTAAAATAAATTGGGATGGAAGAAGCGATAAAGACATAAAACAAAGAATAGCGCAGGGTCGAGTAGCTTTTAACAAAAAGAAAGCACTTTTATGCTCGGGGGTAATAAACTTAGAAACAAGGAAGAGATTTTTGAAAACATATGTATGGAGCACGGCACTTTACGGCTGCGAAACCTGGACGGTAGGGGAAGCAAGTAGGAAGAAATTAGAAGCTTTTGAGATGTGGTGTTACCGAAGAATGATGAAAATACCATGGACTGATAGGGTTAGAAACGAAGAAGTATTGGAGAAAGTCGGAGAGAAAAGGAGCATGTGGAAAAACTTAAAGAAGAGAAGAGATAGAATGGTATGCCACTTGCTGAGACATGGGGGAATAGTCCGCGATATTTTGGAGGCAGAAATAGGAGTGAAGAAAGGCAGAGGTAGGCCTAGATTAGACTACTGCTCGCAAATAGTAAGGGATGTAGGTTGTAGCACAATTAGCGAAATGCGTAGATTAGCACAAGATAGGAGAAGCTGGAAGCAATTATTTGTAATTAAAATTAATAATATATATTTCCCTACTGAAAGTCATGATCTATATATATATATATATATATATATATATATATATATATATATATATATATATATATATATATATATATATATATATATATATATACCGGGTGTATCAAGAAAAACGCCCCAGCCTATAACTTTTTAATTATTGACGCTAGAAACGCCATTTTTTGGACTTCGGTGTTAAAGTAGGTTTTTTACAAGTTCTGCATATACTATGTAACATGTCGCTTCCGAAAGTGACCGGAAGTTATATCAACTTTTTTATTTTAAATGGAACACCTTGTATATTTTTACGGTATTAGATGGCACATTTTATTCTGAATCCATTGATATAATATTATTTGTGCTTACTGTCAACGGTTAACAAAATACAGACCTTTGTACATTGCATTAAATTGTAGCACTAGGGAGTTGTGAGACATATCTTGAATAATGAATATCATAATACCACATTTTTTTTTTTTTATAAGAATGTGTGTTAATAGTTTGAGAATGACAGTAAATAAAATAAGAATATCTAGGTATAAACAAAACTATTTAATGAAAAACAGCAGCAAAACCAATAAATCAATAACAAAAATAATCTAAGGAATCTAGAAAAAACAAATAAAACGTTTCATTAAGAAAACCAACAAATAATAATGTACCTGGTAGTTCAAAATCTGTTAGTATTTATTAATTTATTAATTTAAATATTGTTCAAATTGCCAACCTTCATTTTCAATGCATAACTGACACCTTCGTATTACCCCATTTACGGTATTTTGGACAAATTGAATTGATATGTTGTCAACAGCCACTCTAATCCTTTGCTTGAGGTCTTCAAAGTTTTGCGGAATTGTTAGGTACACCTGATCCTTTAAATGACCCCATAAGAAAAAATCTAATGGGTTGAGATCAGGTGACCTAGCTGGCCATCTTGTTGGGCCATTCGTTCCTATCCAGTTTTCTCCAAATCGCCCATTTAAATAGTTTACATTTATACGGGCATTATGGCTAGGGGCCCCGTCTTGATGGAAAATCACATTCGCGTATTCATTGACAAGCAATTGTTCTAAATAATTCTCCAAATCGTTTCTTAAAAAGTCATTATAAATAATAGCATTTAAATGTTCATTAAAAAAGTGAGGCCCTATTATTTTATTGCCTTTCATCCCGCACCAAACATTTACACTGAAACGCTGCTGAAAATTTGTAGTTCTAGTGTGTCTAGGATTCTCATCACTCCAGTAGTAATGAACATTCCTATTAAAAATACCATTGTTACAAATAATACTTTCATCCGACCATAGTATGTTATTTAAAAATAAGTAATCGTCATTTACCCTTTGCAGAAAAGTATTACAAAAATGAATTCTTCTAGGAGCATCAACTTCCTGTAGATGTTGAACTAAATTAGATTTGAAAGGCCGCATTTTATGCTTTCTTAATATTCT
The DNA here is from genome assembly GCA_037954035.1 of Rosalia funebris. Lineage (NCBI taxonomy): Eukaryota > Metazoa > Arthropoda > Insecta > Coleoptera > Cerambycidae > Rosalia > Rosalia funebris. The sequence goes on along the minus strand of JAZFAV010000015.1, from coordinate 21,275,832 downwards.
GTGCAACATTGAATGCGACATATTTATATTATTTCCAATTTGCCGAGTTGCAGTTTGAGGATTTTCCTCAATTGCCAGTAAAACATCCAACTGTTTCATTTCATTTGCTATTGTTGGATTTTCTTTTTTAATTTTCTTCAGTGATCCAGTTCTTCTGAATTTCTCATGTAAATGACTAAATTTTCTTCTAGATGGGACTTGTCTGTCAGGAAATTTTTCAACATACCTTCTTAAGGCATCACCACTATTTTTATTTGAAGCATAATATACTTCCAACATATCTGATAGAACTATAATTTCATCATCCATTATTCCGAAAGATTTTTAAATTAATTCTATTCGTTTACTTTGTGACATAAACAGAAAGATCAGTTTAAACAGAATTGTCAAACTAGCATCACTTGTAACTATTGTCTTAAAATTTTAGTCATAGGCCCTCTTAGATTATAGTGTACTATATTTATTAGTTATTACCACAGTATAGTACATGTATTTTGCTAACCGTTGATAGTAAGCACAAACAATATTATATCAATGGATTCAGGCTAAAGTGTGCCATCTAATACCGTAAAAATATACAGGGTGTTCCATTTAAAATAAAATAGTTGATATAACTTCCGGTCACTTCCGGAAGCGACATGTTACATATTATATGCAGAGCTTGTAAAATCCTACTTTAACACCGAATTCCAAAAAATGGCGTTTCTAGCGTCGATAACTAAAAAGTTATAGGCTGGGGCGTTTTTCTTGATACACCCGGTATATATATATATATATATATATATATATATATATATATGTTATTACTTCGAAGCCTTTGCTGATAAATTATTTTCTGTACATTAGAGATTGTCTGAATGAATCAAATAGTGTACATTTGATGTTGATACGATGTCATCTATGAACACGACAACGAGAAGGAGTCCAAGTACTGAACCTCAAAGTACACCAGATGTCTAAAAATATTCTCAGACCTATAATCACTGTATTGCACAAATTGATATATCAATATAATGCAAGAGTTTTACTACGCAGAGGGTAATATTCAAACTACAGAAATAAGGAGTTTATTCTCCAACCCATCTGCAAATGCCTTATATAATAAGGACTACACAAATTAGGTCAAAACAGCTATTCTCCTGGCTATATGCCAAACGCCGAGCGCTGAATTAGGCATATAGCCAGGAGAATAGCTGTTTTGACCTAATTTGTTTAGTCCTTATTATATAAGGCATTTGCAGATGGGTTGGAGTATAAACTCCTTATTTCTGTAGTTTGAATATTAGCACGCAGATGCTAATTGGCATATAGCCAGGAGAATAGCTGTTTTGACCTAATTTGTTTAGTCCTTATTATATAAGGTATAAAGGTATTTGCAGATGGGTTGGAGTATAAACTCCTTATTTCTGTAGTTCAAATTGATATAGTTTTGCAAATAAGATGTATATTATTATTATATAATTGATAATAGTAACAATACAAATTACACATAAAAATTGTTTAAATTTTTAAATTAATTGGTGATTTAATCATGATTAAAGTATTTTTGTTGGTTTAATTTTGTCCGTAATACTGAACGTTTATGCAATATGACCGTAAAAGGACACAGGATGGAAACAATATAAAAAAGATATCTACATTTTCATGAAGGTGCCCTCTGAAGTATATAAGTTGAAAACTGTGAAGTTTGAAATTTGTATAAGTTTGAAAGCTTATTAAAGATAGTAGTAAACATGAATGTATAACTTGATTCACTAATTGTATCCCCTTGTGTTATTCTAGTTACAATATGACTATGACTTATATACTACCAAGAGATAATTACCCTGGTCCCTGTCCAAATATAAATGTTATGTAACAACTACATTAATGAAAGCAAAATGCCAAACATATCTGTAATGTCTGTAAGTCAAGCAATACTTTGGTCAAGCCTTTCAAATGCCTTATTGATGTTAGCATAACACAGTGATCTTACTCAATTCGTCCAGTTTTTCAATAATTTGTATTTTTACATAACATTTATCACTGTTAATCTCCTTATAAAGACATGCTGCTTACACGATATCATCCCAGATGCATGGTGGTATATAAAAATGTGAAATAATTGCAAATTATGTTAAACCTACTTATTACATTTTTGTAAAGTGGACCTTCCCATATACTAAATACTTTTATTTTAATTTATAGCATAAACTTGTCAAAAATAATAGTTAGTGGGGCAGTTTCTTATAAAAATCAATCCCCAATACATAATAGCAGTATTAAATTAAATCCTATATTCAGGTTTGATATATCCAGAAAACTAAAAATAAAAATTTAAATACATTCTATTCAATTCAGTAAGGTCAATAAGTATGTTTCTACAAAAATAATCATATTTTAGTAAAGTGTCTCTTTAAATGTTTTTAATACAAAATACCTATAAAAAATATAAACTAAAGTCGTTATTGTTCCGTATATCATCTTTATTATTACAATTTTGGGAAAATTTATTGTTATTATAAAGATATAATTGAATTGTTCTAGGAGAAAATGGATGGTGAAAAGTATGAAATAATACCCTATTATGATGTAGTTACACGTGAGAGTACCTTAAACAAAACCTTTCTTAATAAATAAATTAGACAAAGATAACTATTGAGTGGTTATATAGACCGCTATACTCTTGAATCTTCCTGTGAGGTTATCTCAAAAAAAAAAAAAAAATTATGTGCAACAGAGCCAGACAACATTTATGACCACAATGTAAGGATAAGACGATAAAAAGTAATTCATCTTAATTTTAAAGAAGGCTAGAGATGAATTTTAATACAGATTTGTTTATTTCCAACAAGTCGATAGAGAACATTTCTGGTTATTCATCAGTTAAAAACAGTTGTTAAAAATGTATGAAACTTGTAATCGAGGAAAATTCGATAATATAATACAGTATACTCTTCTTCAAAAAAGAATATTTTTACTACTGCACTTGCACGATTCCGGTACGGTACCTTAGGATGATGTACCTTTTAGATTACATTAGTCGAACTTCGAATCCGACCCTTTATTGTAAAGCTCTAACAGCACATTAAAATAACTTTGTTCCCATAAGTTGTTTGTCCATACTATATATAACAAAATGAACTCTCGTGAGAATTTCTATATGAAAATCATGATACATAAGTTATACGTAAAAACAGTGTCAAACCTGAAAAACCTATATAACTATATAAAAGAATTACCCTTAAATAAATGCCTTTCTGGCATTTTCAAAAAATCTTTCGCAAAAAAATCATACATGTTTCACTGAAATTATACATTAGTTCTCGAATACATTGTATGTTAACAACATATCGCCTTTGAATGACTAGTTTAATTAAGTTATCTTCGTATGTATTAATTTGCAGCCTTAGATTATTTTCAACGAAGGATGCTTCTTCCGCTAAGCATATCGTATTAATAGCCTTCCTCTATTGCTCGGTATTCCCCATTCCCCGTATATTAGATAAGTTCTCTGTAGGATGACATATATAAAATCTCTCTGCCAAACTGCACATCATAACGTACACTACTCCTTAGTCAAATAACAATAGCCGGGTTAAGCGTGTTAATTTATTCTTACTTGGTACTTCATTTCATATATCTTGTGGTGGCAATCGATCCAACTCCCCGCAGTTTCACATGAATGATTGGTTCGAAACCCAGACTGCATGTTATATAATAGTTTATTATCCTCAAAGTAGCTCGTCACTTGCTTGTATACAGCTCGTTCAATAACCTTATCTATGGCTAAGGGTATATTAATTGGACGAAATTCTTCCACTTTATTTGTATTACAAATTTTTGGTATAGGCAGAATGGTTGTCATTTTTAAATTGTCAGGTACCGCACCATACCCAATAGACGTATTTACTATGTCCAGTATTACATGTCCACACACTTCTGCAATAGTTTTTAAAATGTTTATGTTTAAATATTCATCAGCACAATTAGTATATTTAAGCTTATTTATGATTTCACTTAACTCGTGCATAATTAACATATGAAACTTATCTAATTTATGTTCTGTATAGCTTATTAAATTTCTGTTCATATTATCACCCTGTATACTCTCAATAATTTCTCTAATGCTCTGCACATAATATTCATAATATTCATATTCATTCTAGCCTTGTCTTCATCATTCGTAATACTGCCATCAGGAAATTCTATCGTTTTAGGTATAACAGTTTTAGGCGTATCGTTCACCACATCTTTTAAAGTTTTCCACATTTTCTTACTATCCATTTTATTTATGTCAATCATTTCTTCATAATATACTCTCCTCTTTTTCCTCAATAAATTTGTTAGTTTGTTCCTAGCTGTCGTGTACTTAATCCAATCGTCTTTATCCTTGGTGTAGTGAAATCTTTTATAGTTTTTGTCACGTTCATTACTTAAGATTTTTACTTCATTATCATACCATTTGTTATTTTTAGATATTTTTAATTCTTCAATGGGACACGTTATGTTTATAGCATTATTACATGTTTCGACAAATGCATCATAGCTCACATTCACATTACTACAGTTTAAATTCCATTCTGTCTTCATTAGCTCATGTTGTAATGCTTCAAGCTGATCAACTCCATACTTTCTTCGAAACTTATTCAACGGTCTATCTCTATTCTGTATACCTATTTCCATCTTACATTCAATTATACTATGATCAGAAATTTTAATATCAAGTGCTCGTACAGAAATATCATGCTCTTTGTTTGTAATTACTAAATCTATAGTTGTTGATGAATGTAGTGTGGTTCTTGTAGCAAAATGAACTAGTTTAGTTTTTTGAGTTCTAACTATAATTGCCTTGATTTTCCTGGCATAAAATGAATTCTGTTTATATCATCAATATTAAAATCCCCCGTCAGAATGAAGTATCGACCCATTAGGGCTTCCCGTTCCAGAATGTTTTCCAAATAATCTAAAAATTCGACCATACTTGAAGATGGAGACCTATATATAACTCCAATATAGATGACATAAGTACCAACTGTTAATTTAACTATGATAATCCACCACTTTTTCTCTACATGTTCCTTTAAATATATAGCACAATTGTACTGGCATCTAATATAGGCAATTACTCCACCACTGTATCTTGATTGCGATTGTTCATTATAAAGTTGATAGTTCTCAATGTAAATCTCTCGCTCACTTATATCATTGGTGATACGTGTTTCCGACAACAAAATGACATCAGGGTTATTGCTTGAGATTAAGTTATTTATTTGGTCATAATGTGGCAAATAGCTCTGACAGTTCATATATAAGATCATTAGTGGTTTGATTTATTTATTTGATTGCTATATATATTTAGTTTTGGATTTTATGGATGCAACTTGTCTTAAATAGACTGGACATTGATTATCTACAACACTATGTTTTATATCAAGATTCAATTTCAATTTTTCATTTGCTTCTTTACAATTAATACATTTGGGGCTATCATTCGTGCATTGCACTGTACTATGTCCCTCACCGCCACATTTGAAACATATCTCCCTATTTTTGCAATCTGTAATTTTATGATTATATCTACCACATTTAAAGCATCTTCTGATACTAAAACATTCGTATATATTACATGCGTCCCATCCTATATTCAAAATTTTATCTTCCATTATTTGCCCAAATGTTTCACTATTCAGCTCAACAATTGCCATATACCGTTTTCTCATCTTCTTGATACATATAACTTGTAAATCATCCTTTACCACATTAATATTTTTATTTTGCTTGATAATGCTATCAGTTAGTTCATCTTTATTTAATAATTCAGACATACCAACAATTTTTATTCTAGGCCTTAATAAGTCAGGTATCGTCACTTTATATCTATTTCCTAGTCTATTTTCAACTTCAGTTTTTAATATGCCAATTTCCTCTTTATTATTACACGCTATTGCTACTCCTCCATTCTTCAGTGATTTTACTTTTGATATACCTACAGCAATCTCTTTAGGACTAATTTCTTTCTGTAACGTTTCTCTAGTGTCTGGGAGATTTTGTCCCTCTTTAGGTTGCACAATTACTACCTCTTTATTTGTCAATACATCTGCATATGTTTTTTCCTTTTTATCTTCACTCTTCGTCTTCATTATATTATGTTTACGTTCTTGCATTATATTTTTTACTTCTTTAAATTCTATACTCATTTCCACAATAAATTTATACATTGCTGACACATCCGTTATTTTCACTAAACATTCCGAACACACAAACTTCAATCCTCTATTTTTAGTGACATACATTTTATCTCCGATGCTGTTAAGTTTGAACACTCTTTATGCACTTTCTCAAGGCAAATATCACATGTATATGTCCCCAAATCTCCGATTTCTACTTTGCAATTTTTAGAATGAATAATCATCTTAACCTCAAATTTTCATAAATAAGTTTTTCATACCAAAACAAATTTAAACTGATTTCAGGTGGTACTTTTATATTCACTTATAGTATTTGTCCTTTATCACCCTTTTGTCTAGAATTTTAGGTATATATTAGATAACATTCCAATTTAAAACGCTTTAGAAAATACACCATGTGCTTATCACTTAACCTCACTATACTCATATAATCATATATAATATAACCATACTAATACTAATATACTAATATAATCATATTCAGATAATTTGAAAAAAAAGTGGTAATATTGTTTGGGTTTGTCTTTCAATCTCAAAATTTAATCCTTTCGCAAACTAAGTCGGTTATCAAGCTATTACATACAACTACTTATATACTAACTATAATTTTTCAAATTATATGTCAAAGATTAAAACACCAAAGAACTTCACTTCTAACCAAATATATTAACTTCAGTTAATGTATTTAAGAAATTTTAAAAAATTATTAAATAATTATTCAAAATTATCTATTATTTTCCATTTCAAAATTTCTATATTTACTAAACGGCTGTTTTCGTGTGTGTGTGTCACGATATTTTTAGGTCGATGTACGAAATGATTGTCGTTAGATTTTCGGCATTTTGACAAATTCAATATAGTAAATCGACCCTTGCGAACAACGTGATAACTTTTGTTTTTTGATCCGAAGCCTCTAGAGGCATGCTGCGGAGGTGCCTTCGATATAAGCGAGGGGGCGACGCAATATTATTGCGATTTGCTTACTCGTTACATATTAAACATATGCTTTTGTCACGTAAATCATTTGACATGGAGAATGCTTTAATATTTTAGGGGCTTTGCCTGACTTAGATAGTTAAATATTATATAGTTCAACAGTAATATTAATATTAATATTCTGCATTTATGTGTGAGTTCATTTCTTCTCGGCTACTCAATTTCGAGATAGAGATGTTTTAGGTGCGGAAAAGTCCATTTTAAAGTTTTAAAACTCTTTATTTTTTTTTGGGCTGCAGTAACACAAATATTTTAGTCATTATATTCACTCGGTTTTCTTATCACTCATTGTTTCATTTCTATTTTTAGACAAATTGTAACATATTATGCAGTTAGATAGAGCATAAACTTATTTTGCAGTGTATGAAATATCCCTCTTTACAATAATTAGTGAGCTACATAGCCTCTCATACCAAAATTTTAAATATAGTGAAAACGTTTCTGTTTTTTGAAATATTGGGCGTTTCTAAACATCAAGTAAAAATCGTAAAACTGAAATAAGACAAAAAGAAATGATAAGTGCATCATAATAATAATAATTTCGAATTAAAGTAATTTAAAGAAATGTCTAACCTAAAATATGTGCTTATAGAGATATTCCCCAGGAGCACCGTTTAACGACACTCCATTTCTATTTCATATTTAATGAATAGTATAAACATATGTTTTAATACATTCACAAGCAATTTACATTGACGCAAATATTTTTGGGGGCGAGCAGTAGCCTGGGCTGACTTGGCGCACAAACATCGATAAAAGTCAAATGGTGCTACTAAGATGGGGAACCGTAGGCTAGGCTGCGTTATATTATTAACAGGAATTTTATTTGCAAGAATATTTATGTTTACATTATTTTATATACCCATTAAATATTGCGACATAATCTTCAACAATTGGGAATCAATTTTCACAAACTTTGTTTTAGTTTCTAGTCATATCAAAATCATAGTTTGCCTTCGTAAATATGTTTTTGTTTTTAAGACAAGCTTTAAGAACCAAATTTTCTTCAGAGGGAGCATGGTGGTACAAGAATTGCTAGTCCAGCAATCTTAATGGAAAATACATAAATATAAACTTATCAGCAAATTACAAATTCCAAGGACTAGATTGGGTAACATATAGGGATAACACTGAATGTCAAAACAAAGACAAATAACAACCTCTTCTGCGGAGTATTTAGCTAAAATTAATAAAATAATGATGTTAGCAACTGGATTGTGTTATTTGTAGAATGTCAAATTTCGTCTTTCAATACTTTTGAAAATTTATTGAAGAATAACCATAAACGTTCCATCAAATATTATGGCATTATTTCATAAACTGGTCCATAGGTTTTTTTAAAAGTTTACTAACATTTACCACAAAATAATATACAGTGTGATGCTAACGATCCAAAGAGCCATACTAAAAAAATGGAAGTCGATCTTTGAATTATTCCAAAATCACTTAAACTATTTATTAACCTAAAAGAGTATAATGTGTGTACCAAATTTTATCTAAACATGTGCAGTCATTTCAAAAATATGGCGGACGAAAGTTCTGGTCAAAAACCGTAAAACACCCCGTATCTCAAAAACGGTTCACATTCAATGGTAAGTATATGGGTGTTTTGAACTCAGCTGAGTGTGCTCTACCTTCCATTAGAGTATGTCCGTTTAAATCTGGGACACCCTGTATGTGTGTTACCATTAACCATTTCGGTTTGAGTTATGAAGTAAAAATGCACGAAATCTGCGGATTTACTTAAAGACACAAATGTCTTCTGAAAATTTAAATTGAAATATGGCGTTAAGTAAACTTCTTATCAAGCGGAGATTCTGTATTTCCCACGAGTGTAAATCCCTGAAAAATTCATGGTGGGGTTTCACGCGGCAATGCGCTTCATCAACCGCTGCTCAATGTCCTCCCTGCACTCTAGATGCATCTACATTTCGTTCATAAAACCAGGATTTCAATTTAAAGTTATTCATGGATGGAATAGAATTCCATAAACGATATTTTCAATATGATGGCGGCATTCCTCAGTTATATATGACACAGATCACAGGCAAATTTTCAAAAATAAACCCAGCTGATCCAAAAAACATGATAGAATAGTAGATTATGATATATTTACTATTCAATTTAGTAAATTGGCTAACTTATATCTCGAGAGGTAATGCTCCATACTAGCCTTCGTATTGTTTTTTGACACAAGTATTTTTCAAATACTAATATTTCATAAAAGTAATACAGAAAGGATACAAATGGGGTATCGACAAACAATCAATCATCTAATATTGTAGTAGTTTGTTTTGTTTAGATACATTACCTGTCTTCCTTTCTAATAGTTATCATAGACGTGCCCATCGAATATATCGAGTCGACATATATATTATGTTGATGTAATAGTAGATTACGTATGTCATAAGACTAAATTTATTAATCTAAATTTGTGCATTATAATCTAACAACAACAAGGGATATGTCCAATTTAGTTTATTCCTGATTGGAAGATCAGGTACGAAAAGTGTATATGATAATTTTATATTCATATCGCATACAATAGTGCCCTACTTATTAATTGGTACAGTCTACCCTCTTTTTGTAAAGAGGGTAACCCTTTTTTTGTAAAAGAAGTAACCTTCGTTTTGTGATATTCCTCACTATTTGATTTATGCTTTTGTGATATTGTAGAAATATAGTTAGTTTTTCATTGAAGAATGTATATATGTACTTATATTTTGTTATATTATACACATTTGTAATGTTGTTTCGTAATACATGTAACTTTTAACTAATAATTGTTTATTGTGTTTTATTGGGCGATTTAATATTTAAATATAACAATGAAGCATGTATGTATTTGTCTAGAAAAAAAAATACTTACAATAATAATATATATTCATATACTTTTACTTTTCCGCACTCCACTATAAGCGGAAAAGTAATGTAATCGTGTAAAGAAAAACTGAAAAAACGAAAAATAAACCCAGAAAATTTTTTTTGGGTTTATTTTTCGTTTTTCGGCCTAAAAACAAAAAAAAATGGTTTCTAAAAATTTTTTGCTGTGTGTGTCATCGTTGTCGTCGACATTTATTCTTATTAGCACGATAACCCAACTAAATCGTGTCGGATCGATCGAGTTTTGACTGAATCTGATCGGAGATGTCTCCTAGATGACACCTATTGATTTTGAGGTGGATAGCACATACCATCCCTTCCCTTGAGTCTATTTGAGAAATTTCATTTTTTAGCAAGATAACTCAACTAAGTCGTGTCGGATCGATCGGGTTTTGACTAATTCTGATCGGGGACGTCTTTCAAATGACACCTATTGATTTTGAGGTGGTTACGACATACCCCACCCTGTCCATGGGTCATGAGAAAGCACGGTGGCAGACTATTAGAGAAATTTGTTTTGTTAATACGATAACTCAACTAAACCGTGTCGGATGGATCGGGTTTTGACTGATTCTGATCGGGAACGTCTCCCAGATGACACCTATTGATTTTGAGGTGAATAGGACACACCCCCACCCTATCCATGGGTCATGAGAAAGCACGACGGTGGACTATTTCAGAATTTCTTTTTGTTAACACAATAACTCAACTAAGTCATGTCGGATCGATCGGGTTTTGATTTATTCAAATCGGAAACATCTCCCAGATGACACCTATTGTATTTGAAGTGGATAGGACACACTCTACCACATTCATGGGTCATGAGAAAGTACAATTGTGGACTATTTGAGAAATTTGTTTGTTAGCACGATCACTCAAATAAATCGTGTAGAATCGATTGGGTTTTGACTGATTCTGATCAGGGACGTGTAACAGACGACATATATTGATTTTCACACTCCATTCTGTTCATAGGTCATGAGAAAGCACGAGGGTGATAGAGATGTTCTACGTGCGGAAAAGTCAGTTTTAAGGTTTTAAAACTGTTTATTTTTAGATAACTTATGATCCATTTTACTCTTTAGCAGTTTAAACTAGCAGATTAAAAGGCAAAACCAATCGCCAATCCTCTTAATTATGTCACAGGGCGAAGTGAATCAACATATAATAAAAACAATTGTGAAGAGTTGGTAAATCATTTTTTTTTTAAAGTTGGATAATAAAATCGCTATAATACTTATTTTTTATATACACATTTTTTACATAAGAAACAAACAAGAAAAGCAACGAAGAGATACAAAATATTCCTTAGAGTGGAAATATCGAACGCACGTCATCTTTTTAATCATCGCAGTACCAAACCTTCCCTGATTAAACTTTTATTATATAATGCTCTAATCAGAGTTTATTAACTCCTTATAACTTCACTAAGAGCAAGAAGCAATTTATTATGTTTGAATGAGATATTAAGCAGGGATTCTCCAGGGTGTTATTGGACCTGGATCGTCGCTGTGCGCCCTCGAAAGCGAACTCGTTGAGGGCTATGCGAGGTTAGGTCAGCGCACTCCGAGTTTGTCGATTCATTGTTTATATTGCTGAAAGATAGATCGAGGGTTAAAAGAACAGATGTTCTTTTATTTTTCAAAATCTCCAGACGCACGGAACTTTTATTGATAGTTCTTCAATTTTTTCGGGTCACTGAGTCTAATTTTATATAGAACGTAGGGCAGCCGCTAATATATTACATATTTACCATAAACCAGTCATACAAAATTCATGACCCAGTATATCATTTCGTATTCGATTACTTTTACACCTTTCTGATTTTAGAACTGAGTTTTCAAGTTGAAAATTTAGAGTCTGATAATTAACTCGAATATAGAGGAAAAAGACAAATAAATAGAAGAGATCTAAAATAGATATTGTATGTTATAAACATTTAAGTAACATCAATTAAATACTCTAAAATACCTTAATTGGTTTAGTTCTAAAATAAATTAAAAGCCACAAATAAAATAGTTATTAACATTTACATAAAACTGTTAACGATTTAACAAATAAATGACCTCCTTCAACGGACTTATTTTTATAATAATTAGGTATTGCAATTTCATGTGTAAAATTTGGTTGTAATCAATAACATGAGTGGTTAATGGAAGAAAATGGTTATAGAGGCGAATTTTAAAGAATAAATAAAGAAGATACAAAAACCTAATAAGGAAATACAACAAACAATAAAAAAAAATAAAATAAATTGTTTGAAAACCTTAAAATGGACTTATCCACACACAGAACATCTCTATCTCGAAATTGAATGGCCGAGAAAAAATAAACCAACACTTAAATGCAGAATATGTGTTTTATGCGACAGTTTTACTTTTTTTAAATAGTTCACCCTGGTGCTTTCTCATGACCCATGAACAGGGTGGGGTGTATCCTATCCACCTCAAAATCAATAGATGTCGTCTGGTAGACGTCTCTAATCAGAATCAGTCAAAACCCGATCGATCCGACACGATTTAATTGAGTGATCGTGCTAACAAACAAATTTCTCAAATAGTCCACCATTGTGCTTTCTCATGACTCATTAAAATGGTAGAGTGTGTTCTATCCACCTCAAAATCAATAGGTATCATCTGGGAGACACTGGAAGTCCCCAGTCCGAATCAGTCAAAACCCAATCGATCCGACATGACTTAGTTGAGTTATCGTGTTCACAAAAAAAATTTCCACCGTCAAATAGTCCACCGTCGTGCTTTCTCGTGACCCATGGACAGGGTGGAGTGTATCATATCCACTTCAAAATCAATAGGTGTCGTCTGGGAGACGTTCCCGATCAGAATCAGTCAAAACCTGATCGATCCGACATGATTTAGTTGAGTCATCGTATTAACAAAACAAATTTCTCAAATAGTCCACTATCGTGCTCTCTCATGGCCTATGGACAGGGTGAGGTGTGTCTTATCCACCTCAAAATCAATAGGTGTCGTCTGGGAAACGTCCCCCATCAGAATTAGTCAAAATCCGATCGATCCGACACGATTTAGTTGAGTTATCGTGCTAACAAAAAAAATCTCAAATAGACCCAAATAGACCCAAGGGAGAGGGTGGTATGTGCTGTCTACCTTAAAATCAATAGGTGTTGTCTGGGAGACGTCCTCGATCAGAGTCAGTCAAAACCCGATCGATCCGACACGATTTAGTTAAGTTATCGTGTTAACAAGAATAAATACCGACGACAACGACAACGACGACACACATAGCAAAAGATTTTTAAAAACCGGTTTTTTTTTGGTTTTTAAGCCGAGAAACGAAAAATAAACCCAAAAAAAATTTTTTTTTCACTTTTTCTTTACATGATTACATTACTTTTCCGCTTATAGTGGAGTACGGAAAAGTAAAAATTAATCAATATTCCCGATAAACCCAGAAGTATTTAGATTGGAAAATTGCACTAGTATAATTAATACTGAATACCCAATATAAAAGGATCACATGTTCACATATTCCTGTCCTCCAAAGGAAAAATGCTCACATCTTTTTATCTTAAACAGTTTTAAGACAGAAAGATGTGAGCATTTTTTCTCCTGATGTTGCAAAGCGTTAACTTTATATTTGTTTCGATTTTCAGCAGAAACTTAATCAAGAAAGCCGTATTATATAAACTACGTCGAAAGACAGGAAACCAGCATTCCACAAACACCGATAGATTATACGTCGCTCATTATGCGTTTCGCCAACCAAGTTTCCACCCTTAGGAGACGATTCAAACTCGTAAATCTTAATCTGGTTAATCATCTCTGGATGGTTAAAACTCATTTAGTGAAACTCGTATCGACCACTGTATAATCCTTTGGTATTTATAGAACTCTAATTGTCTTGTTTTTTGTTGCTGCACCTAAGATTCTAACCATCTCCCAGGATTAAAATTCCTCTACACAGAAGATTAGAAACACTTCAAAATATGAAAATATACAGCGGTTGCTATTTAAAAAATATACTTGAAGTCTTCTAGGACATAGCTAACACTGGGGAACCGTTAGTTTGTTGCCAGAAATAAGAGTCGATTTTCAGTACATTACTGCCCCTAATACTGAAAATGGTATTACTTTTTCATAATCGGCTCTAGTTTCTGAAATATACATATATGATAAATATTAATGCAAAATAAGAAAAACAAAATCAAAAAAGCAATTTCTCTTGTTTAGAATTTGTTTATATGTATGTGAAATCTAACAAGAATAATTAATGTAGAAAATATTAAAAATTATAAAAAAGGTCTTGTTCGAAACTCTGATATTTCTTATGTGAACAGGCCCTGAGACTCCAACATTAATCGGCCATCATTGGACGATTCCACCTTTCTTGATACCTTTCTTCCATTATTCGGATAATATGGATAATATTCGGATAATATTTTAAGGAATTTGCAAAGAATGTAATCTAATGCTCATACTGGCTCCCAATTTTAGAAAACATTTTAGTATCTTATATAGTAGTTCTTGATAGTTATTTGCCTTGTAATTGTCCAATTTTGAATTACAAATATATAAGTAAAATATAGGTTCATCCGATTCTACAACGGCATACAATTTTAAAAGATATATGTTAAAATTTGGATCTTTTACCAGTTTTCGTCCTTGTGGGCCGTCAAAAATCCCTGCTTTTAATTTCTTCATACTCAGCACTGGAAATGCTTAACAAATGTGTTTAAAACAATTATCTGACCAGTGCTTCTACAAACTGTTTCATTAAAACCAGTGCTGTGTTTCAGATTTATTTTTTCTCTCTTTATTAATGGCTCGTGAACACTGTTCGCTTTTCTAACTGTCATAGCATCTCTCAGAGGCCAGTCAATTTACTGCCAATGCTTCTTTTGCAATACTATACTATAAATAGAGGTGACAAGGATATTTGGTATATCCACTTTGCTATCCAAGAATTATGGTGCCCATTTCTAAATCGACACAAAATACTGATGCTGAGAATAAGTAATTTTTTCTAATACTAACTTAATATTTTCATATTGTTCTATCAAGTTTTGATTGAATGACTAATTGTAATTGGCCGCAAAATTATTTCCATTCTAAAGTAATCCACATTTGAATGTCTTTTTAGAAGTATCCACGAAAATCCGCCACTCATTTGGTAAATTTCAGGAGTCTCCATTATTTTAACAAATGTAGTCAATTTAGCTAAAGTGGAGATATAATGCGAAATTAAGGCCCTCGAGTACTCTAAAGCGAGTAACCCGATCTTAAATTGGTGGTAAAATCAATTTTTTTTTGTTCCCCAATATAATTTTTTTTTTTTTAAATAAAACCAGCCACAGGTAGGAATCGACATTTGTCCCGGATCGGAACCGAACGACATACAGCTGTTTCGAACTTGTTAGTTCTCATCAGTGCCGCATACGGTACGCCGATTCAGGACAAATGCCGAATGAACTTTATGGCCTATACATCTTTATCGATACGATCTTTGTCAGTAACTTATAAGTCGGAAATCGAGAAAGGAACCACCAAGCCGCCAAGCGGCTATCAAAGTAGTTCCCGAATAGCAAAGCTATTACATAATCGCTCTAGGAAACAACTATCAGAGTGAGTAATATATTTATACAATGAAGGCTTTGCTTACTCTCTCGAACTTATATAGAAATTTTAGAGATATTGGTGGATTAATGTTTATTGAAATTTACAGAAAACAAGGTAACATGTTAAAGAAAATTAAGAAATAATTTTTCAAATTAGTAAGTGGCGTTTAGTGGAGCATTTAAACAATCCGCCGTTACTTTAAAGTCCACATTTACATCACTTTATTTTTTTGTTATAAAGGAAAACTTTATATTAAAATATTCAATAGATGTAAGTTCCCTGAAATGCATTCATTATTATAACAAAACTTAAAAAAACAACCGACAATAATTTCCGGTCCATAACTCTGCAGCACATATTAATTTCACTGAAGCCGTGAATTTGCGGGCGAGTTATTGAAAAAGGTTTTTAGGTTGTTGGAGTAATTTTCCTCGTTATTAAAGGTGCACACAAAATGCAACTTAACCTAACTGCGCCTCTCAGTGAACACTTTGATTAAATACTTTTCTGAAAGACATCAGCTTAGTCATTTGTGATATAATTAAACAATTGTATATGGACTCTGTAATAGTTGTTTTTAGTTTTCTTTATCATGTTCATGCAGTGGAATAGAATTTACTTACTGGAAGATTTAATTATGAATAAAAATAATAAAATTCGCAATACTTTTTTGGACTCTTTATATAGTGCTGTACCATAACATTCAGGTGTGGTCTTCATGACCACACCCTGAATGTTATGGTACAGCACTATATTCTTCTACTATAAATATGTCCTGTTTCCAGTTTTCTTCTTAGTATCAAATGAGCATAGTGCATTCTAAAACAGAAACGATATTCATCACGGAACATAATAATACACTGAACATAATCACTGAACATAATAAAATCAATCTAATTATTCTAGACTTTTTCTCTACTCTTCTACAATCGTTAACGTCGATGGTAATAAGTGATAACACTAATATAGGCGGAACGAAAATAATCCGAAAAGTGACCTTGCATCTCGATATAGTGTTCACATTTGATTGATCTACATTCTTCATTTAATCATTGATTCGCAGTAGCCCGAAAAAGTCAGTCAATTATAGCCAATAAGATTAGGCGGACTTTTTGATGCTCTACGATGCATTTTTGACTTCCGGTATCCCCGGAACTTCATATCATATAATTTTTATAAAAGCATGCCAAATATTTCAAATTACCTGATTCATTTCTATTTATATGGCGAGAATGTTTATTAAATATAATACTCAGCCCAGCAATTACGTCACTTTATGCAACCCAATAATGCTACTTTTTCAAACTCACTAAGCTAATTAAAATCGATACGTCTTCGTACCTCAGATACTGTTTTTAATAAATAAGCAAAACGAAACACTCTGAAAGAAACCCTCTTAAACCACTAATACTATAACAATTTAATTTTAATGCCAATATTCTGGCAGACGTAGTAACCTTCGAGTGAGGGGCTCGAAGGACTAATTCTCTACGAAATTTAGGTATCTACCAACCCATGGCGCATTCACGGTTAGCTGCAGCACTATACCTTCTGTAATTACTGGATGTAGCTGTGAATGATGTATACCCAATCAGTAGATGCGTACGTCAACAGGTTTGATTGAAGTTGGAGTAATTTATTCTTCAGTTTGAGTTCGCCTTATCCTCTTAATGTGGGTTTGATTCCGGCCAAAGTATTCTTGACGTGGCCATCCGTCTCTCCGGTTGTTTTGTTATATTAAAGGTTTGCCTAATATAACGCTAATGTGTCATTCTAGAGGATGTTTTTTTCCATTTAACTCACCGTATTCTACGGGTAGTTTTCTCGTCCATCTGAGCAATATAGCCACGTTGATTTCGACTTTCTATCGATCAATGCGATCGATAGAAAGTCGCGATCCAGTTTTCCTGTTTCTGGTGATCATGTGAGCTCTCCTTAACGTAATCATAGTCGCGGTATCGTTGGCGTATAGCACCATGGTCATCTGGTCTATCTGCACGAGATTTGCAGATGTTGACCACGGGCTGCGAGAGTCTCACTCCCTGAGCAGGCAGGAAGAGTACCTTCCTCTGAGCAGGAAGTTCATCATCGTTTTCCGTCTGTCATTCCGTGTGCCAAGTCCGAAGCTGCCGATAATGGGGGATCGGCTGCTATTTTTCTTCCGATTTTAGCAATTCTCCAGTGAGTGGAGAACTTGAACTTTGTCCTCTCCGAATTCTTTGCCATAGAGAGGTATTCATAGAACTGCTCTATTTCTTCATCAAGCTCGGCGGCCGTGAGGACATAGGTCTGGATAATCTGTATGCCGTATTTGCTATTAAATTTCAACATGATGTTGATGACTCAGTCTAATATGGCACTACATTTACTGACAAGTTGTCCCAATTTGCTGTGGATCATTATTGCCAGTCCGCCGAGGTGGTGGTTGATGTCGAAGTTTTTCTGGAATAACAGATATGCGGATGGTAGGACCGTGGTGGTCTCGCCTTGCATTTTGATCTCGCCAATTGCCAAAACGTTCCACTTCTTGTTTTGAAGTTTGTTCTCCAAGGCGAGTCGATACTTGTCTAGTCTCATGGTGCCGATGATGTAAGCAGAGGCTATGATGATCTTTTTACTACATTTCTCCGGTGGTATTAATATCGAATTTTTGCCATTTTATCAATACCTGTTTGTAAACTGATTTTTG